>CAKXYN010000315.1:0-464801 GCA_935064755.1 Tragelaphus eurycerus
CACCAACTCACGGAACTTGCTCAAACTCATGGCCATTGAGTCGGTGATGCCATCCAGCCATCTCATCCTCTGTCATCCCCTTCTCCTCCTGCCTTCAATCTTCCCCAGCATCAGGGTCTTTGCCAATGAGTCAGTTAATCATTAATGTTAAGTGTATTCAAATAACTATGCAATTGATTTTCAGAACTTTTCCATTTTTAGAAACTGAAACTGTATACACATTAAATAGCAGGTCCTTATTTCCCCCTCCTCTCAAACCGTGGCAACCACTAATCCACTTTCTGTCCCTATGGATTTGACTATTTGAGAGACCTCATATACAGGGAATCATGTATTACTTGTCTCTTTGTGACTGGCTCCTTTCACTCACCCTAATGTCCTCGAGGTTCATCTATGATAGAGTACGCGGCACAATTTCCTTCCTTTCTCAGGTTGGATAGTAGTCCAGTGTCTGCATGTGCCGCATTCCATTTCTCCATTCATCCATCGATGGGCGTGTGGGCTGTTCCTGCATCCCATCTGTGGTGAATAATGCTGCTATGAATCTGAGAGTGCGAAGATCTCTTTGAGATTAAAATTCTCTTTTAATTCTTTAGGAAGTGGGAATGCAGGACCATATCATAATTATATTTTTAATTTTTTGAGGAAATGCCTCACTCATACTCTCAGTATTTTGAGATACTCTCCCAATGTTCTTTTTACCTAACTGTTAGATATGAAATATCCTTTTACCATCTGGAGACCTCTGAGTGTGACTCTGTTTTAGTCCAGATTCCGTTCTTAGACTATCATGTGGTTTGCACTTAGATTCCCTCCCCAGCGTCCCTGCCTGGTGTGAATGACACACAAAGAGCAAGGAACTCTGAGAAGTCACAGCCATGTTCACGACCTAAGGACACATCATAGGGAAAGAAAGAAGGTTTCTAGGTTCAGAACCCCCTCCTTTACGACTGAATTCTCTGAGTCCTTTCTCTGAAGAAAGAAGTATATCTGAAAATTCTTCTGCCTGATTTTTGATTGCAGGACTGATCAGGTTTTCAACCCAGAACTTCTTCCAGGGTATCTAGACTGATGACATCACAGTGAGAACTCCTGAGAGAAAGGTGTGATTTCCCACCATCACCTCCTGCACATGCACACGAGCACTAACAGTAGCCCAAAGACGCAGAGAGGACAAGATGGTTTCCAAGTGGTTGGTTTCAAGGTTAGAGTCAAAAAGTAGAATATAGAGTTCTGAAGAAACGGTCATGATCCAAGGATTCTCTACTCACCAATATGTCATTTATAGACAATATTCAAAAAGAAAGAAAGCCTTTGAAAGTCTTTGAAACATGCTACTGATACTACAGGCTCTAAAGAAATTACCTGAGGATATGAACTAGACAAATTAAAATTAAGCTTTAAATATACATTTTTAAAAGCATTAAATTTAAAATTAAGGTATAGCTAGTCAGATATATTGGAGAAGGAAATGGCAACCCACTCCAGTGTTCTTGCCTGGAGAATCCCATGGATGGAGAAGCCTGGTAGGCTGCAGTCCATGGGGTCGCACAGAGCCGGACATGACTGAAGCGACTTAGCATTAGTAGCAGCAGCAGGCAGATATATAAACTAAATCTAAAATGGAAAAAGTCTGAGATTTTGATCTTATTATCAAACAAGATTAGATTCAAAGCAAAAAAAATTATTAATGTTATTAAATTATTATTATTAAAATAAAAAGGTATTTTATGGTACTAAAGATTATAATCATCAATTAAGATGTAACCCACCTTAAGGATCATACCGGGAAAAAACATCAAAATATAAAAAGCAATATGCATGCATGCAGAGTTGCTTCAGTCGTGTTGCTCCTTACCACCCTGTCGACAGTAGCCTGCCAGGCTCTTCTGTCCATGGGATTCTCCAAGCAAGAATACTGGAGTGGGTTCACATGCCCTCCTCCAGGGACTCTTCCTGACCCAGGGATCGACCCTGCATCTCTATGTCTTCCACATTGCCGGGTGGGTTCTTTACCACTAGTGCCACCTGGAAAGACCTAATATATATATTAGGTTTATATAGTTTCCTTTTAGCAATGAATTTTTGCCCATTTTTCTTGTGTTCCTCATAGTGAGAATACAGTATGGGCAAAAACTCATTGCTAAAAGGAAAATTTGGGTGACTTTTTTCTAGTCTATGACATATCAAAAAGTAAAAAAAATAGCATCAATACAAAATACCTAAATAATGTAATTGATAAGGAAAACCTCATGGACATATATCAAATTCTATTCCAAAGAGAAAATGTAGCTTCTTTTTGAATGTTTAAAACTGTTCAAAAATTCACAACATACAACACAGAAAGCCTCAATAAAGTCCAAAATAGTGAATTGGCAGAAAACTCATCTAATCACAAGATTTAAAAACTGTGAAACATAAGAGTATTAGAAACTGCCCCCTTCCCCCCACCAGCACCACTGACAGAGAAGAAAAAATGAGGAGAGTCTCTGAAGAGGCGCTTACCTGGGGGAGAAGGTTACACAGAGTCTCACCTCCTTGTCCTGGTCCTGGCTTACCTGTGCTGGATCCCATCACCTGCTGCCTACAGGACCATCCTGGCATCGGGCTGGTTACAGACAAACCGTCAGTTCTGGCGTCTTGGTCTTGGAGTCGATGATGCTCAGCAAGGTCTTGCCTCAGCCCCCCCTGCTTTGTCACCACCGACCCTCCAGACCACACCTGACCTCCACACACCAGCCCTGATGCGGGGGGTCACAGTAAGTTTTGGACCATGTGGGCCAAGGTCCTGTCTCCACCCCTCAGCTCACTTCCCACACAAGGACAACAGAGATTAGCAGGGGTCCAGGGAAGTCTTGGGCTGGCACTGACCCTCATCAGGGTGAGAGGTTTAGGTCACCAGAGCATAGACCTCAGTTTTCTTCATGTCCCCCTGGCACGTAGGAAGTTCTCCATCAGTTCCCTGTCTCCTGGAAGCTGTTTCCCAACAACTAATTATAGACTATGTCGCATTTACATCTCATTCCACCCCTCTGTGAATCCTTTGGTGTGTCACTCACTGAGACCCAGTACAGAGCCTGACATCTAGTAACCACATACCAAATGATTCGCGAATCGGTGTGGGGTTTTCTTCAACTGACTCATACATGCATAAAGTCTAAAAAGTTCATATGACATAAAGGGTTACAGTGAAAAGTAAATTTCCTCCTCCATCCCATCCAAAATCTTTCCACATTCCCTCCCTGGACAAGGTAAGTGTTACAGTTTAGACAGTATTCTAGAGAGAGAGTCCATTTTACAAAATACGATTTTGTAAGATGGTATTTTCCATACATTTTATCTACAACTTTGTTATCAATTAGCAATATATTCTGAGACTCTTCTATTTTTTAAATACAAATCTAATTCAGTTTAAGATATTGATAATAATGATTCTCCACTGCTGATTTTAAACTTTTTTTTTTTTTTTTTTTTTTAATGGACAAAGGAAAGGATCAATGAGGGTGGGAGGGAAATGGGAAGAAAGAAGGGGAGTGATGGTGGGGAGGAGTATATGTAATTTCTTAACCAATGGCTTTCTGTTTTTAATCACAAAGAACACTTAAAAAAATCATGGTGAGTTCATCTTATATTAGGAGGTTTGTTCTCGAAATGAAAAGTCCAGAAAACAAAAAGTCCAGTTTGGGTGTCCTCATCTTTAGGCACATCTTGGTATTTTGTATTGGTAAATCTATCTTTACCACAATATATTATTTAGGACAGGATCACATTTGTCACCTCTTCCTCCCTACTACCCAAAGTGGTACCAAACCCACAAAATAGTCAATAAACCTCTACAGAGTGAGCAAATAAGTCTTTTTTTTTTTTTTTTAAACTCTCCTGAGTGAACTGAATTTTTTGAGGCTCATAAGTAAATATGTTTTCCTCTTTACTTTGTCTATTACAGCCAGATTATATGAGTGGGGTGTTAAAGTCTCCCACTATTATTGTATTGCTCTAGAGAATGTCCTTTAGTTTTTGTTGGAGAAATGGTTTAGTGATGCAAAATTCTCTCAACTTTTGCTTATCTGTGAAGCTTTTGATTTCTCCTTCATATTTGAATGAGATCCTTGCTGGATACAATAATCTAGGCTGTAAGTTATTTTCCTTCATCACTTTAATTACGTCTTGCCATTCCCTCCTGGCTTGGAGAGTTTCTATTGAAAGATCAGCTGTTATCCTTATGGGAATTCCCTTGTGAGTTATTTGATGTTTTTCCCTTGCTGCTTTTAATATTTGTTCTTTATATTTAATCTTTGTTAATTTGACTAATACGTGTCTTGGGGTGTTTCGCCTTGGGTTTATCCTGTTAGGGACTCTCTGGATTTCTTGAACTTGAGTGGTTATTTCCTTCTGCATTTTAGGGAAGTTTTCAACTATTATCTCCTCAAGTATTTCCTCATGATCTTTCTTTTTATCTTCTTCTTCTGGAACTCCTATGATTCGAATGTTGTAGCGTTTGATGTTATCCTGGAGGTTTCTGAAATTGTCCTCATTTCTTTTGATACGTTTTTCTTTTTTCTCGTCTGATTCATTTATTTCTAGGATTCTATCTTCTAGTTCACTAATCCTATCTTCTGCCTCTGTTATTCTACTATTTGTTGCCTCCAGGGTGTTTTGGATCTCATTTATTGCATTATTCATTATGTGTTGACTCTTTTTTATTTCTTCTAGGTCCTTGTTAAACCTTTCTTGCATCTTCTCAATCCTTGTCTCCAGACTCTTTAACTGTGATTCTATTTTGATTTCGAGATTTTGAATTAATTTCGCTATCATTATTCGGAATTCTTTATCAGGTAGATTCCCTATCTCTTCCTCTTTGGTTTGGTTTGGTGGAGATCTATCCTGTTCCTTTAGCTGCTGGGTATTCTTTGTCTCTTCATTTTGTTAAAATTGCCAAATTTAGAGTGTCCTTACTATATTCTGGTAGTTTGTTGAATTCTCTTTACTGAGGCGGTTTACAGGTCTTTTCAATATCTGATCTCTGCCTTGTTACAGAGGGGGCGGAGATGAACACCTAAATCTAAACCGGCCAGGTTCAGGCACTCAGATAATCCTCAGAAGCACAGACTTGGTTGAGTCTGCGTTTTATGCCCTTCCCAGATCCGAGTAGCGCAGGTGATGAAATGTTCAGCGAGCGCAGGTGCTGCGACTTATCGCCTCTCCGCTGCTCAGTTTTCTGGGTATACAAACAGCGCACTTTCTCAGGCAGATGTTGACCATCCAGAGCCCCAAGAAGCGTGAGTCAGCACAGAGACCTACTCACAGTTCCGTTAGACAGTGTCCCTCTAGGGCTATAATTGCCTGCCTCTGGCCCTGGCTGCCTGTCACGGGAGTGGGACGGCCTGCAGCCGGCCAACTCTGTGCAGCCCTTTGTTCCGTAGGTAGTCCTGGTGGTGTCTTAAGTTAGGGCTGGCTTTTGATGTAGTAGATAACCGACAGTCTGGTTATTTCGCTCAGATAGCGCCCGAGATAGCCAGGCCAAATCCTTTCTCAAAGCAATGCAGGCCTCGCCGCTCCTCCTAGCCCAGCCCCCACTTGCCAATAGCAAATGCTGGTGTCCGCGCCAGTTCTCCGCAAAAGGAGTTACCGCAGGGCTCGTTTTCTCGTTTTGAAGACAATGAGCTGTCTTTCTAAGTGCCTGATGTCCTCTGCCGGCATTCAGAAGTTGTTTTATCGAGTTTATTCAGCATTCAAATGTTCTTTTAATGGATTTGTGGAGGAGAAAGTATTCTCCCCGTCTTACTCGTCCGCCATCTTAGCTCCTCCTAAACTTTTAAGTATAGGAAAAAATCCTCCATCTTCCATAATAACAGAATTTTTTTTCTAGACAAAGTCATCCAGATTTAAAATATACTCATTCTCCAATCTTTCTGAGACTACTTGTCTTCGTGGTTAATTTCTGGCCAATATGATGAAGCAGATGTAAATTTTTGAATTTTGATCTTCAAGGGAAGAAACTTTTCCTCCTTTCCTGCTTTCCCTGGTTGCTCCAAAACCATGAACGTGATCTTAGGTTCCTCGGTCCATGCCAACAAGGACAATATCCCAGGGAGAGCAGAGAGGAAAGGTCACGGGGACCTGGATGTCTGGACAAGCTCGTGCTACAGGGCCGCCCTAAGGTTAAGGTGTTAGTCGCTCAGTTGTGTCTGACTCTTTATGACGCTATGGACTGTAGCCCTCCAGTCTCCTATGTCCATGGGATTCTCCAGGCAAGAATACTGGAGTGGGTTGCCATGTCCTTCTCCAGGGGATCTTCCCAACCCAGGGATCGAACCCTGCATTGAGGGGCGGGCGGACTCTCTCCCATCTGAGACACTAGGGAAGACCAAGCAGCCCTGCAGGGCCACCCTAGCAGCCCTGGAACTCCCTGCCCAACTGTCCTGAAAGACACACATCAGCTTCCTTCCTGTGAGACCAGTGTTAATGGGTTTGGCTGCACACAGTGAATTGATACATATTGTGAGAACAGGATTCCCAGAAGTGTGTGTTCATGATGGTGTGTTCTGAGATGAGCAGAGATGTATTTACTGTGTCACCCTTGGCTCCTGGGACATTACCGTGAGCTGGAGGAAGGGAGAGCTGGGCTGGTGGTGGGGAGGCAGCACAGGGAGCCTGGAGATGTTACCCTACTCATGTTCTCAGCCCTGGGATCTGACAGGGGAGGGTTTGGTCGCCAGGTATATGTCTGGGGACGTTTGTCTCTTCACGTTCCTTCCTGTCCTCTTTACAGACAGTTTCCTTCACATTCCAGACAGAATGAGAATCTCTGCTGGTGGTCTCTTCCTCCTAGTCTCCTGTCTGAGGGCAGGGCCTGTGGAGGCTGAGACCTAGAGGAGGAACTTCTCAGGTAGGACAGGAATGCAGGTCACTTATCCTCCTTCTGGAATCTCTGCTTCCCCAGCCTGGCCTGGACAGCCAGTTCTGAGACAGCTGACCATGGGTTCCTCATATCTTTTTTCCCCTTGATCCCAAAATGTATGTTTATTAATCTCCTGAATGTTACCAGAGAGTCACTAGTCCAGCTTATGTTGCAAAAGTGAGTATACACAGAGGTATTGCTACCAGAGGAGGGAACACTGGGAGCACCTTAGATCTGTCAAGCACAGGATGACTGTGGGATCATCTGACCACATGGCTTCTCACAGAACTAAGGCTAGGAATGCAGAGACCAAAATAAATAGAGAATTCAAGTCCAAGGTTTTGGTCTCACTCCTCATATATCCAGATCAAAAGTAAGTGCAATCTTCCAGGTTTTTGGAATTAAAAAGAACTTTGTAGGTAGAAACATAAAGGTAGGAAATGAAAAGAAAGTAGCCAGGTTGAGAGTTACCGTTGTCTCATTATCACTGGTAACTATCATGCCAGTTTCTGCAAGAACAACAGTGGAGAATTAACTGCTATATGATGTGATCACCACGCTTGCATCCTTTAAGTCTTTGAGGATGACATTAACTTCTTTCATTATCCCCAGGACACAATATTGCTTTTAATACTCTGTCTTGGCTGAGCTTTGAAGGAGATCAAATCAGTCAATCCTAAAGGAAATCAACCCTGAATATTCATTGGAAGAACTGATGCTGAAGCTGAAACTCCAATACTTTGGCCACCTGATGCAAAGAGCTGACTCATTAGAAAAGACCCTGATGCTGGGCAAGATTGAAGGCAGGAGGAGAAGGGGATGACAGAGGATGAGATGGTTGGATGGATCACCAACTCAATGGATATGAGTTTGCGCAAGCTCCAGGAGATAGTGAAGGACAGGGAAGCCTAGCGTGTCGCTGTCCTTGTGGTCACAGAGAGTCAGACACAACTGAACAACTGAACAGCAACCCATGCTAGTAAGATCATTTTTAAAATCTTGAATGCTAGGCCTCAGAATAATGCAAACCAAGAACTTCCAGATGTCCAAACTGGGTTTAGAAAAGGTAGAGGAACCAGACATCAAATTGTCAATGTTCACTGGATCACAGAGAAAACGAGGGAATTTCAGAAACACATCTACCTCTGTTTTATCGACTACACTAGAGCCTTTGACTGTGTGGATTGTGACAAACTGTGGAAAGCTCTGTTGTCACCTTGTCATACTCTCTCAGTCCTGAGCCACTCTGTTGTTCTCCACAGCGTTCTAATTGTTGCCTCTTGACCCGCAGACAGGTTTCTCAGGGGACAGATAAGGTGGTCTGGTACTCCAATCTCTTTAAGAGCTTTCCACAGAAAGATTTCCTCTTCTTGGGCTCAAAAATCACAGCAGATAGTGACTACATCCATAAAATCAGAATATGATTACTTGTTGGCCAGAAAGCTATGACAATCCAAGACAGTGTGTTGAAAAGCAGAGTCATCACTCTGCCAACAAAGGTCTGTATTGTCAAGGCTCTGGTCTTCTCAGTGGTCACGTATGGCTGTGAGAGCTTGACCATAAAGAAGGTAGAGCACCAGAGGATTGATGCTTTCAAACTGTGGTGCTGCAGAAGACTCCTGAGAGTCCCTTGGACAGCAAAGAGATCAAACAGTCAATCTTAAAGGAAGTCAACTCTGAATACTCATTGGAAGGGCTGAAGCTGAAGCTCCAGTATTTTGGTCATGTTATGTGAACAGCCAACTCATTGGAAAAGTCCCTGATGTTGGGAAAGATTGAGGGCAGAAGGAGAAGAGGGCTTCAGAGGATGAGATGACTGAATGGCATCACTGATGCAATGGATTTGAACTTGGGCAAACTCCAGGAGATGGTGAGGGACAAAGAGGCATGGCATGCTGCAATCCAAGGGGTCACAAAGAGTCAGACATTGTCAGGAGCTGCGTTAGGCATTACTGACAAAATGGAGGCACGGCCCCAGCCCCCTCTCCTCCTTCCACAGGCACGGTCCTGGAATGAAGGAGTTAGGCCTTGTAATTCTGACTTGTCTTTTCCTCTCCTCGGTTGAGTTGACTGAAAAGGAATATTAAGGTGCTTATTGGTCTTGAGAGGAGCATGAGAAGACACAAAGCCTTCTGCAGCATTGCTCAGAAAATAATTCTTAAAGTTAATCATTGACATTTGTTTAAGGACTTTTACAAAAGAGTGTTCCATGATGAGCACAGAGGTCACAGCTTGAGGCCATGGGAGGCATTGCTATCTGAAGCCTATTTGTGAGGAAAATGTTTATGGCAAAGGAGTTTACTGAATTTAGGGCTTAAAAATAATTAAAATAGTTAGAAGTTAAAGATTTAAGGAATGTTGTAAAGTTAGCATATTTTACTATAGCTCATAGAAGTTAGGAATTTTAGAGACACTATAGCTAGAAGCCTTTTTAAGAGATAGTGAGCTCAGGATGTTATGGGCAAACAGGATTTAGGAAGATAAGTAGTAAACTGAGGAATGTAGCACGAGTTACTATGTAATCACAAGTTAACTATAGAACACATTAGAGGAGGTAGATAATAGATGATAAGGCTGATTCCGAGAGAATCACTGAAGCAGAAACTCTGTTTGAAGAGCAACAATGATTTATGGAGATAATAAATCTGGGAGAGGGGAAATTGAAAATGTCAAACCTCTGGCCTAATGTTTTTGTAAAAGTATAAAAGAGAATCTTAAACTTGAAATAAATAGGCAGTCCAAGAAAACTGAGAGGCTGTCCCATTTCTCTCGCTGACACCGTTCATCTCTTCAGGTTGAATCCCTGGCTGCTGGAGCTGGACTCTGGTAAGACGTGACTAGTCAACTGAGCAACAACATAGCATTTGTTAGAACAACATTAAGTGAAAGTTCCTCAGTTGTGTCCAACTCTTTGTGACCTTATGGACTATACAGGCCAGGGAATTCTCCAGGCCAGAATACTGGAATGTGTAGCCATTCTTTTCTCCAGAGAATCTTCCCAACAACATTGGAATATAATTCATTAATTGAAAAGAATCAATTACAGCATATTCACAGAGAGGTGTGACCATTGCCACATTCAATTTTGAAAGGTTTTCATCACCCAGAAGCATTTTTCAGATCAGATCAGTCCCTCAGTCGTGTCCGACTCTTTGCAACCCCATGAACTGCAGCACACCAGGCTTCCCTGTCCATCACCAACTCCCGGAGTTCACTCACACTCACGTCCATCGAGTCATTGATGCCATCCAACCATCTCATCCTCTGTCGTCCCCTTCTCCTCTTGCCCTCAATCCCTCCCAGCATCAGAGTCTTCTCCAATGAGTCAACTCTTCACATGAGGTGGCCAAAGTACTGGAGTTTCAGCTTTAGCATCATTCCTTCCAAAGAAATCCCAGGGCTGATCTCCCTCAGAATGGACTGGTTGGATCTCTTTGCAGTCCAGGGACTCTCAAGAGTCTTCTCCAACACCACAGTTCAAAAGCATCAATTCTTCGGTGCTCAGCCTTCTTCACAGTCCCGCTCTCACATCCATACATGACCACAGGAAAAACCATAGCCTTGACTAGGCGAACCTTTGTTGGCAAAGTAATGTCTCTGCTTTTGAATATGCTATCTAGGTTGGTCATAACCTTCCTTCCAAGGAGTAAGCGTCTTTTAATTTCACGGCTGCACTCACCATCTGCAGTAATTTTGGAGCCCAGAAAAGTGAAGTCCGACACTGTTTCCACTGTTTCTCCATCTATTTCCCATGAAGTGATGGGACCGGATGCCATGATCTTCGTTTTCTGAATTTTGAGCTTTAAGCCAACTTTTTCACTTTCCACTTTCACTTTCATCAAGAGGCTTTTTAGTTCCTCTTCACTTTCTGCCATAAGGGTGGTGTCATCTGCATATCTGAGGTGATTGATATTTCTCCCAGCAATCTTGACTCCAACTTGTGTTTCTTCCACTTCAGCGTTTCTCATGATGTACTCTGTATATAAGTTAAATAAACAGGGTGACAATATACAGCCTTGACGTACTCCTTTTCCTATTTGGAACCAGTCTGTTGTTTCACGTCCAGTTCTAACTGTTGCTTCCTGACCTGCATACAAATTTCTCAAGAGGCAGATCAGGCGGTCTGGTATTCCTATCTCTTTGAGAATTTTCCAGTTTATTGTGATCCACACAGTCAAAGGCTTTGGTGTATTTAATAAAGCAGAAATAGATGTTTTTCTGGAACTCTCTTGCTTTTTCCATAATCCAGCAGATGTTGGCAATTTGATCTCTGATTCCTCTGCCTTTTCTAAAACCAGCTTGAACATCAGGAAGTTCACGGTAAAATTTTGTTATCCAGGTACCAACTTCCCATCTGGCTCAGTGGTAAAGAATCTGCCTGCAATGCAGGAGAATCAGGAGACATGGGTTCGAGCCCTGAGTTGGGAAGATCCCCTAAAGAAGGAAATAGCAACTCACTCCAGTATGCTTGCCTGGAAAATTCCATTGACAGAGGAGCCTGGCAGGCTACAGTCCAAGGGGTCCCAGAGTTGCACATGAATGAGCAACTGAGCATGCATGTAAGCATTGAGGCACCAATTTATTCCTGGGCAGTCAGCCCCTATTTCCTTCAACATTTCCCTCATCTCTAGACAAACACTAAGCTACTTTCTTTCTAAAAAGATTTGCTTATAAACCCTATAAATAAAATCCAACAATTAATATGATTTTTATTCTTGTTTTCTTTTGCAGAGCATTATGTATTCAAAGTTCACCCACGCTATGCATCTGTGTACTAGACATCTGTACTTCCTTCATTTCCAAATAATTTTCCAATGCATGTTTGTACCGCTTTTACTAATTCATCCATGAAAGGATGGAGATTTGAGTTATTTCTGCTGTTTGGCTATCATGATTAATACTGCTATGAATGTCAGCTATAAACATGATACTATGGACTACCGTTTTCATTGTTCCAAAGTAAATACCTAGCAATGGAATTTGAGTCCTCGAGCAACACTAGGTTCAAACTTGGAGGAACTTCCAGACTGTTTTCCAACACCATTTTTATTCCCACTAGCAGGTTCCATGGTCCCAAACTCTTCGCATACTCTCCGAGGATATGAATCTTGGTTTCTGGATTTTCAAGGAGGGGATGTCACCTATGCTCCCCACATGAACAAGCTCTAGGTTATGTTTCCTATTACAGCTCATAAGCTTGAGCAAACCAAAGGGAAGAATTTTCCAGATTTGGCTAATGCCCTAAGAGTAAAAACAACTTCTCCCTCTGAAATACTGCCCACATTTATATTTTGGCCTAAGCATTTATTCTCTTGGTACTCTAATTATGGAAGGTTTTTATACTTAACCTGTTATTTTTATTTGCTTTCACTGGACAAGTAAGCCTTAAAACCAGGCCAAACATGTTACTAAAAATGGAATCTCCAAGGCCTACTTTTTCAATCCTGCTAATTTTTCTGGCACCAGCGTAGTTGTCAAAATGCAAGTCCACCTAAACCAATGATACTTTTTCTGTGAGCCAGTGCTCATTTGTGACATGCTTGTTATTGGCTCACAGTAAGAAACATACAGACACTGAAAGTGAGCATAAGCAAGTAAACTACCTTATCTTGACCCAGACTGGAAATTGCCAAGAAAAAGATGAGCATTTTTATCATGTCATTGGATCTGCTAAGACTGTTGGATTATTAGTCTTCATGGACTAGAGATTATAGCTTGGTGTTGAAACTAGTACTTTTAAAAGACTTTTGTGTGGGTCACATGTAAATTGATCAATTATATAGATACTTTCCCTAGCAAAATGCATATATACAAAGAAATACAAAAGTTCAGTTCAGTTGCTCAGTTGTATCTGACTCTTTGCAACCCCATGGACTGCAGCACGCCAGGCTTCCCTGTCCATCATCAACTCACGGAGCTTGCTCAAACTCGTGTCCATTGAGTCAGTGATGCCATCCAACCATCTCTTCCTCTGTCATCCCCTTCTCCTCCTGCCTTCCATATTGCCCAGCATCAGGGTCTTCTCCAATGAGTCAGTTTTTTGCATCAGGTGGCCAGAGTATTGGCATTTCAACTTCAGCATCAGTCCTTCCAATGAATATTCAGGACTGATTTCCTTTAGGATTGACTGGTTGGATCTCCTTGCACTCCCAGGAACTCTCAAGAGTCTTCTCCAATACTACAGGTCAAGAGCATCAATTCTCTGGTGCCCAGCCTTTTTTATGGTGCAACTCTCACGTCCCTATATGACTACTGGAAAAACCATAGCTTTGAATAGACAAACCTTTGTTGGCAAAGTATGTCTCTGCTTTTGAATATGCTGTCTAGGTTGGTCATAGCCTTCTTCCAAGCAGCAAGCATATTGCGATTTCATGGCTGCAGTCACCATCTGCAGTGATTTGGGAGCCCCCCAAAATAAAGTCTGTCACTGTTTCCATTGTTTCATTATTTTCCATGAAATGATGGGACTGGATGGGATCTTAGTTTTGTGAATGTTGAGTTTTATCTAAATTTTTCACTCTCCTTTTTCACTCTCATCAAGAAGTTCCTCAGTTCCTCTTCCCTTCTGCCATAAGGTTGGTACATATTTGTGGTTATTGATATTTCTTCCAGCAATCTTGATTCCAACTTGTGCTTCATCCAGCCCAGCATTTTGCATGATGTACTCTGCATATAGGGCATCCCTGATAGCACAGTTGGTAAAGAATCCACCTGCAATGCAGGAGACCCCAGTTCAATTCCTGAGTCAGAAAGATCCGCTGGAGAAGGGATAGGCCTACCATTCTAGCATTCTTGCTTCCCTTGTGGCTCAGCTGGTAAAGAATCTGCCTGCAATGTGGGAGACCTGGGTTTGATTCCTGGGTTGGGAAGATCCCCTGGAGAAGGCAAAGGCTACGGACTCCAGTATTCTGTCCTAGAGAATTCCATGGACAGTCCATGGGGTCGCAAATAGTCAGACACGACTGAACCACTTTCCCTTTTCACTCTGTATATAAGTTAAATGAGCAGGGTGACAATATATAGCCTGGATGTTCTCCTTTCCCAATTTGGAACCAGTCTGTTGTTCCATGTCCGGTTCTAACTGTTGCCTCTTGACCTGCATACAGTTTCTCAGAAGGCAGGTAAGGTGTTCTGGCATTCCAATCTCTTGAAGAATTTTTCACAGTTCATTGTGATCCACACAGTCAAAGGCTTTGGTGTAGTCAATAAAGCCGAAGTAGATGTTTTTCTGGAACTTTCTTGCTTTTTCTATGATCCAAAGGATGTTGGCACTTTGATCTCTGTTTCCTCTGCCTTTTCTAAATCCAGCTTGTACATCTGGAAGTTCTAGGTTTGCATACTGTTGAAACCTAGCTTGGAGAATATTGAGTATTATTTTGCTAGCATGTGAGATGAGTGCTATTGTGCGGTAGTTTGAACGTTCTTTGGCATTGCCTAACTTACAAAAGTTAACATGCAATAAAATGTCAGTTATATATGTATGGATTCCATGAAGATTTATAGATCTATTTTAAGCCTAGAAAGAGACAATAGCAGCTGGAGGACATTTTGAGTAATCATTTCATCATTTAGAAGTGCACTCCACTTATCTGAGAGTATAAACTAGAGTAGACAGAAACTGGCCCTCATAATGCAACATCACAGAAGTCGAAAGACATCATTGATTCATTCATCCAACTTGACTGGTTACAATGTAGCAGACCAAGTTCTGATCCAGATCACTGCTCAAAAAGATTGAAATTTGTCATTCTTTTCCCCTCCCTGACTTTCCTTCTCCAACCCCAAAATCTGTACTCTCTTTCCTAATGAAGGGAATTTCACACTTGATGATCTGGTAGAAGGCAGACACCTTCCTCTGTTAGACAGAAAACCTTGCTTCCTAAATATTCCTGCAGGTAGAAAGAGGCTGAGGCTCCACCAGGCAGGTTACCACATGCTGGATGGACTCTGCCTTAGGACATGGTAACACATGGTGACACAGTGGAATTGCACTGAATGCCTTAGGCGCATGTGGCACACGGGGCAGGGGTGGCGGTGTGCCATCCAGCTGTCAGGAGCAGCAGAGAGCAGGTCTACCACAGGGTCCATGGTCCAGCATCAGGGCTGACAGTGCTGTGAACAGGGGTGTCTGTGCTCACCTGCAGGGAAAGGGGCTCCTGGGTGGGACCCGACCCCAGTGGGGTTGAGGATTCTGTTCCCGGTTGTGGCCTCAGGGCTGTTCAGTGGTTTGCCCTGAAATAAACCCAAAACCACAAGTGTGCCTCTCTCTGTTCCATTTAGAACAATTTGAAATTTTTTTCCTCCATACAGAACTACCTAAGAATTCCATGTAGGTAAATCTCAGAGAGCAAGGATTCAGAGACTTTTCCTTCTGCTTTATTATGATTGATATACAATATTAAGTCAGTTTATGGTGTACAATTGTTGATTTGATACACTTTTGTACTGCAAAATAATTACCACCACAGCTTTATCTGACAACTGAATCATGTCACATAATTACCTCTTCTGTGTGTGTGTAGTAAATTTAGATCTACTCTCTTAGCAACTCAGAGACTCTCTTTATGGTGAGCTGATAATCATTTCCTAAATTTTCAGCCTGGTGATAGCACATGGCAGAATCAACATGTAACACCCACCAAATGTTTTGTCTTTTGCCTCTCAGGAAAAAAAATATTTAAATGTGTGTTTAAGACCCCTCCCCACCTTAATCATTCCCTGATCTTTAATGTCAGTGGATCCCAGTCTGCCCAGGACTGCTTGTAGAGCTTGTTACAAAATACTCAGGACTCTTCCCAGATCCACCACCTACAGTGTAGGGCACAGAGTCCAGGAATCTATTATGAACGAGCCTAACAGGGAGGCTGGTGCACAGCTGGGTGGGAATCCAGAACTGTATTCCTGCTATGAAATGTGTGATCTGAAGATCAGCACCAACCGTATTATAAGTCTATTCCAGACCTTCTGTCTTTAAGAGGAGTGCAGGTGAAGGGCATTCCCTTCATGTCCTTCAGGACCCCTTTCCATGTGCCATCTAGACGTTAGAATGGTGCTGTCTGCTCAGGTGTGTGGTCTGATCAGTTCCCATAGCACAGGGGATTCAGGATTCAGTCCTTGTCCCTCTGCTTCTATAGCCAATTCTCCCCTCATCTGTGACTTCATCTGTTCTCAAGGCTTTAAACATCATTTATATGGTGTCACCACTTCTATCTATTTCTCCTGTAAAGTCATCTTACCTAACCCTAGACTAGTAAACCTAACTCATATAGGGCTTCCACTTTCAGTTACCACTTCCTAAACCAAATGTTGATGGCGATGCCTCCTGAAACATGCTCCTTCCAGAGTCCCCTCATTTCCACAGTAGGCACCCCACATGCTCACTTGCAAATCTCAAATATTGCAGTCTTTCTTCACTCTTTCTCATAACTCAGATTTAATCCACTAGGAAATGCTGTAAAATGCATTTTCAGAATAGATTAAGAATCCACTCACTCACCACTATCTTCCCTGCTCACACCCCAGACAAGCAGCAGCCTCCCCACACTGGACCCTGCGCTGTTTCCCTCAGGCTCCTCTGTGCCTCCCTTGCCCTTCACCTCTTGACTCTGCATAGCAGCCTGGCTGACGCTTCCAGAGGGCAGTCACAGCAGGTCCTGCTCTGTTCATATCATCCTATAACTCCAAGCTTACTGAGATAAAATCAACCCCCTTCTAACATCCTGGAGGCCCACAGGCTCTGGCTAGACATGGGATCTCATCGCAATTCCTTTTCCTTCAGCCCCAGCTGCCTCCTGGCTCTCCCTTGAACACAGACACCCTCCTGCCCTCGTGCATTTGCCCTGGAGGCTCCTCTGCCTGGAGAGAACCTCCCCTAGACCTCCTTGAGAACATTCCTTCATGTTCTTCACAACTTTACTTAAAGGTTACATTTTCAATGAGGCCCACTGTCCAGCCTAGTAACACAGCCACCTGTCCTGTCCCCACACACTTATACCCGGGGTCACCTTCCTCAGAGCACTTACCAACCTGTAAGGGAAACACTTCCTTCACTTACTAGGCTCATAGTCATGCTCTGCCCCTTCCCCCTAGAACACAGGGCATATGGCTGACAGGGTTTGTCTGTTGTTAGTTCACTGAGTTCTCCTAGATGTAAAAAGAGTGTGTCATGTCTCTGTCACACAACAAATATCAGTTCACTGAATGGTCAGTAAAGCGCTTCCCTATTCCAGAGATAGTGTCTTTATTGATGTGACCTCAGGCCACATGCTGTCTCATGGCAGTTACAGCACAACCATTCTCATTGACCTCAATGTCGCCTGTAGTTTACTCATAAAGGCTGATCTCCCTTCCCTCCCACACCAATCAGCCTGCACACCACACACAAGGCTCTTTGTCTCTTTTGAAAGGAAGATCCTTCGCTTCTAGCTCCTATATTCAACCTGCTATGGTTTTATTAGACTCTGCTTTCTAAATCCATGAGTTGAGATGGGAGCCAACAGTAGCCTTAGAAGATGTAAGGGCAGAAGAGGGGCAGACTGCAGAGAAGAGAGAAGTCTCAGCAAGAATTAAGTCAAGATATGAAACTATTGGGTCCCTCCTCTTTGCAAGTTCCATCACGTGGTTCCTTTAAGAAGATGAAGAAAAGCTGGAAAGAAGAATCCAGCAAAATCTCTAGAAGGAAAGCAAGAGCTGGATGACTCTGAAAATTCTCTCTTGACACTGAGAATCCTGTGTGCACAGACCCCTTGGGCTTGTGGGGACAATGACAAGCAAAGTGACCCCTGCTGCTGTCAGAGATGGGGTCACCCGGAGAAGAATGAGACCAGGACTCTACACATGAAATACAACAGTCATTACACCAACAACAAAAATAAACAATAACTAAATAAGCAAAATATAAAAACATTCAAAAAAAGACAGGAGCTAAGTATTGGACCAAGGCCTGATCCTAGGGTAACTGTTTAAGAAACGCACCCTGCCCATGGTCCTAGAGATACAACCAGGCTCAGGTGACTTCTGAGTCCATGATCACAGGTCCTTGGTGGGACAAGGATTTACTGAAGGGACAAGGACAAAGGAATGGAGAAGAGGACCCAGTCCAGGAGTGACCATGGGCGGTGCATGGGCAGTCCAGTGCATGCCCACTATGCACTGATCACTGGGCACAGGCCCTGTCCACACTCAGCTCCTCACAGCCTCTGTCTGTCCCTCTTGCAGCTGACTTGGCACAGCAAATGTGGATGGATCTGGAAGGTTCTCAGTGTTTCCATTTATTTTCTATTTCAAACTTTAGGAATCCTCACCTTTATTATCTGATCCCCCTTCATGCCACTAATTAGAAAAAACAAATTCATATACAGATTTTATTTTCAATAAGGAAATAAGACATCATTATTCAGTGCATATAAAGCAAAGACAGGGATAGACATGGTCCAGCCCCATCTCTGCTGGAACAGGACAGTGGATCAGGGAAGAGAACACAGGTCAGGGTGGGGAGGGGCTGCAGTGGGGAGGGGCAGCAGTGGGCATGGGTGGGCCAGTCTCCCTAATTCCTACGATATGCTAACAGAAGCACAGACACATTCAGATGCAGCTGCAGAAAGAGGGGTCTGGGAATCTGATGTCACATAGCAGGATGAAGCATCAGTCCTCATAAGCCAGGTGTCTCACACTGTGAGAAAAAGAATCAGGAAACAGTTCAGGTCAGTCATGTAAGGGCTGAGATTCTCCACAGCCCCCCACATGCTCACATGTCCCACTCAAAGATCCCCACCACCCAATATGTCCCCTCTGCCCCATCCCCCTTCCAATCTACACACCCCTGGGTCTCACCTTTAGGAACCGTGAGAGACACATCAGAGCCCTGGGCACTGTCACTGCCTAGGGGAGAATAAGACCAGGATGTAGTCAGAACCCACAGGAGAGAAACTAGAGAAGGCACTTTGAGGAGGGTGAGCCCCCCATGGCCTCCTGTCTGCACCCACACAAGGGTCTCAGGAATCACCCCCTCCATACTTACTTGAAGCCTGGATATAATTCCCTCCTTTTTCACCTGTAGAAGAAAATCCAATGTGAGAGGCCAGGGAGAAGACTGAGTCATGTGATGCTAGAGGAACCCCTAGTCCTGGACCCCAGAGAACTTTCTGGAACTGTGGCCAAAGCTCAGGCTAGGATCAGGAACACAGAGAAGGGAGACCTATAAGGACTGGACCAACTGCCCTCATGGACGTCTATCCTCAGCAAGGACCTCCCTTCTGACCTTCAAGTGCTGGAAACCTGGTTCCCAACTAGAATTAGGAAGGTGAAAATTTCACTTTCATTTTCACATGTGCTTTAGAAAAGGAAAATGTTAGCATCAGATCCAGACTCCACATGTGTGTGGAGGGTACTTTCCAGTAACCAGGCAGGTAAACTTCTACCTGGGCTTGAAATCCCCAGTGAGACAAGAAATCTCAGATCACTCCCTCCCTTCCCTACCTGAGCGCTTCTTCCTCCAGATCACAGCTCCAGCCACCACAGCTCCAGTGACCACGAGAACCAGACCAACAATGATGCCCATGGTGAGGAAGGAGGTCTGAGGAGGTTCTGTGGAGGAAAGGGAAGGGGCCCTGACCTCAGGCTTGAGTCCTGACCTTGCTGAACTGAGTCCTGAAGGGCTCTTGCTTTATCTGAGAGGAAGCTCCATACCTAGCCCCTTCTTACCCCATCTCAGGGTGAGGGGCTCCTGAAGCCCCTCATGCTGCACACGGCACGTGTATCTCTGCTCCTCTCCAGAAGGCACCATCAGGGCCGCCCACTTCTGGAAGGTTCCATCCCCTGAAGGCCTGGTCTCCACAAGCTCCATGTCCTGGGTCTGGTCCTCCCCCTCGCGCTGCCAGGTCAGTGAGATCTCCTCAGGGTAGAAGCCCAGGGCCCAGCACCTCAGGGTGACCTCACGACCAGAGATGGGGTGATGGGTCACATGTGCCTTTGGAGGGTCTGAGGAGAAATCGGAACATTCACAGTTTGTGTTACCTCCATGGGTCACTGAAGCAGCATCATGTGACCATCCTGAGAAACAACAGAACAGTGATATTTTCCCACAGCTTTACTGAGATATACTTAACAAAAATTGTACACATTTAGAGTGTACTACATGTTGCTTTGATTTATATGTACACTGTGAAGGTAATTAATGTATTCATCAACCTACCTTATGTGTGCATCTGTTTGACAGGGGTGATGAGAATGATTAAGATCAATTTTAAAGTATACAATACAGGATTATTATTAACTATAGTCACCAGGCTGTACATCAGATCCCCAGATGTAGTATGAACTTTTTTACCCTCTGAGCTACAGAACATTCAGGACCACAGTTTTGAAAAAAGCAGCACAAGAGCTAGATAACAGCCTCATCTTAGAGATCTATATTAGTCCTTGGAAATTTCTAGAATGAGAGACTAGGATAGGCGCTCTAAAAATGTGAGGGGGAGAATACAGACTAAAGGTCCTGAGTCTGGTGGAGGCTAAATGACTCAGAAAAGCTGGAGTCAGGCCTCCTAAGGTGCTCTCAGGGTGAGAACAGGCCTTGAGAGAGAAAGTCATGGATCACAAGATGGCGGCCACGGTCAAAGGGCACCGCTGACCAGCTCTTTCAGGGATGGTTTCCTGCGTCTTCGTCAAAGACACTGGATTCCTTAATTGTCCTTCAGAGAAGTGGGGCCACTGGTGACTGTCTTGCACAAAATATGAAAACCCAGGCGGATTTCCTCCCTCTCCTGACAAGAACCTGAGGCGCTGTTCCCACAGGGACCCCATTTTCCTCTCCTCGTGGGAAGCCAGCTCCAGCCCGAGGGGAGATCAGGGCGGCCCCGCGCCCCTCGCACCTGCGCGCAGCAGCGTGTTCTTCCCGTTCTTCAGGTATCTGCGGAGCCCCTCCACGCACCGGCCCTCCAGGTAGTTCCTGAATCTCTCCGCAGCACCTTCCGCCTCCCACTTGCGCTTGGTGATCTGAGCCGCCGTGTCCGCCGCGGTCCAGGAGCGCAGGTCCTCGTTCAGGGCGATGTAATCTCTGCCGTCGTAGCCGTACTGACGATACCCGCGGAGGAGAAGCCCGTCCGGCCCCACGTCGCAGCCGTACATCTCCTGGAAGGTGTGAGACCCTGACCCGCCCCGACCACCCGCGGTGATTAAACCCAAACTGAAAATGAAACCGGGTCAAGCCCCGCCGGCTCCTCCCGGGTCAGGGGGCCGGGTGTGTTCCGCAATGTCGGGGTGACCCTCGGGCCCGCAGACACGGGGCGACCCTGACCGGTCTCTGGGGATGGGGGTCGTGACCCGGACCCGGGCCCGCGTAGCTCACCGGCCTCGCTCTGGTTGTAGTAGCGGCGCAGGGTGTTCAGGTTCCCTCGGAAAGTCTGTGCAGTGTCCTTGGCCGTTCGCGTCTCCCGATCCCAATACTCCGGCTCCTCCTGCTCCATCCACCGCGCCCGCGGCTCCATCCTCGGATTCGGGGCGTCGCTGTCGAACCGCACGAACTGCGTGTCGTCCACGTAGCCCACGATGATGAAGCGCGGCTCCCCGAGACCGGGCCGGGACACGGCGGTGTAGAAATACTTCAGGGAGTGGAAGGCTGGGGGCGGGGAGGGGTGAGACCCGGCCCGACCTCCTCCCGGCGCGAGTCCCGGGTCCGAGGTGAGGGGGCCGGGAGGGCGGAGGAGGCTTAGGGCCAGTGAGACGGAAGAGGTCGAAGACCGGCCCGAACTTCGGAGGGGGAAGAAAAGAGGGGTCGGGATGCAAGGGAGGGACAGGAGGGGACCGGGGTGAGGGGGCGGGTCTGGGCAGGGGCATCGGGGTCGCTCTTTCCCTGGGGTCCTGCCCCCAGACTCCTGGGAGGTCCCCTCGCCCCACCCCGCAGAGGCCGTTCCCTCCCGACCCCGCACTCACCCGCCCAGGTCTCGGTCAGGACCAGGACGCCCGAGAGCAGCAGGAGGAGGGTTCGCCGCCCCATGACTTGCATCCTCTGGGTCTGGGAAGAAGCAGAGTCCTGGCGGGTCGGTGGAGACTTTATAACTGGGATCCGCGGAGACGCTGATTGGTTTTTCTAGAAACTGAACACCCAGTGGCAGTGAGAACTGGGGCCGCGTCACGAGTGTCCAAGCAGGAGGGCTCGACACAGGTTGTGAGAGAGAAAGTGAAACTCGGGGAGACGGGGAATCCCCAACATGGAGCGTCCCAGCCCCAGACACCGCCTTTGACCCTGAGATTCTGAGCGGCTCGCCCACCAGGGACCTGGGACTTTGCCCTGATCCCTCCCCTCCTGCTAGGTAGAATGTTCAAACTACCGAATAATTGCACGCTTCTCACATGCTAACAAAGTAATGCTCAAAATTCTCCAAACCAGGCTTCAACAGTACGTGAACTGTGAACTTTCAGATGTTCAAGCTGGATTTAGAAAAAGCAGAGGAGACAGAGATCAAAGTGCCAACATTCCCTGGATCATTGAAAAAGCAAAAGAGAAAACATCTACTTCTGCTTTATTGACTATGCCAAAGCCTTTGACTGTGTGGATCACAACAAACTGAAAAATTCTTTAAGAGATGGGAATACAAGACCATCTGACCTGCCTCCTGAGAAATCTATATGCAGGTCAAGAAGCAACAGTTAGAACTGGACATGAAAAAACAGACTTGTTCCAAATCAGGAAAGGAGTATGTCAAGGCTGTACATTGTCACCCTGATTATTTAACTTATACGCAGAGTACCTCATGAGAAATGCTGGACTGGATGAAGCACAAGCTGGATTCAAGTTTGCTGGGAGAAATATCAATAACCTCAAATATGCAGATGACAACTACCCTTATGGCAGAAAGTGAACTAAAGAGCCTCTTGATGAAAGTGAAAGAGGAGAGTTAAAAAGTTGGCTTAAAACTGAACATTCAGAAAACTAAGATTATGGCATCTGGTCCCATCTCTTCATGTCAAATAGATGAGGTAACAATGGAAACAGTGAGAGATTAATTTTTTGGCTCCAAAATCACTGCAGATGGTAATTGCAGCCATGAAATTAAAAGATGCTTTCTCCTTGGAAGGAAAGTTATGACCAACCTAGACAGCATATTCAAAAGCAGAGACATTATTTTGCCAACAAAGGGCCATCTAGTCAAAGCTATGTTTTTCCAATAGTCATGTATGGATGTGAGAGTTGGACTATAAAGAAAGCTGAGCACCAAAAGACTGATGCTTTGGAACTGTGGTGTTGGAGAAGACTCTTGAGAGTCCCTTGGACTGCAAGGAGATCCAGGCAGTCAATCTGAAAGGAAATCAGTCCTGAATACTCATTGGAAGGGTTGATACTGAAGCTGAAACTCCAAAACTTGGCCACCTGGTGTGGAGAACTGACTCATTTGGAAAAGACCCTGATGCTGGGCAAGATTGAAGGCAGGAGGAGAAGAGGATGACAAAGGATAAGATGATTGGATGGCATCACCGACTTGATGGACATGAGTCTGAGCAAGCTCCAGGAGTTGGTGATGGACAGGGAAGCCTGGTGTGCTGCAGTCCGTGGGGTCACAAAGAGTCAGACACGAGTCATGATTGAACTGAAGTGAACTCTCCTCCTGCACTGAGAACTCTTGGTCGCACTGTCTCCCCGAGTCCTAGCTTTTGGGCTGTTTGCGATCTTGATTAAAATACCTACACAATCTTACAAATTAGTGAGGACCCCAAGGATAGCATTTTGTGACCACTTCTATGCATATTTTCCACACTACGAATAATACACTTTAAAGATTTATTTTTAGTTTATTTAGAATAATGTTGCTGCTGCTGCTGCTAAGTCGCTTCAGTTGTGTCAGACTCTGTGCGACCCCATAGATGGCAGCCCACCACGCTTCCCCCGTCCGTGGGATTCTCCAGGCAAGAACACTGGAGTGGGTTGCAATTTCCTTCTCCAATGCATGAAAGTGAAAAGTGACAGGGATGTCGCTCAGTCCTGTCTGACTCTAGCGACCCCATGGACTGCAGCTTACCAGGCTCCTCTGTCCATGGGATTTTCCAGGCGAGAGTACTGGAGTGGGGTGGTGAAAAAGTCCACACACACATAGGAGTAGTATTTTTAAATAATCTTTTCAGATAATTGTGGATGTTCATCTTGGATACAAAAGTAAAACTATACAAATTGTAGTTTCTCAAAGCTTTCTTCCACAGTGGATCTGAAACAATATCATTGACTATTTTCTATTCTGTTACATTAAAATCCATAAGCCTATTTTGCTGATTGAGCATCTGTTGTAGTAATGTAAGATTTTTACAAAGTAATACATTGTTTCACTAAATTATACAGCTCTTTCTGCATCATTCATTCTTTCAATAAGTCTTTTTCCATGAAAAAGAGGTTAGTTCAGCTCACACAGAGTTTTCCCTTGGGCCATAGGACTTTGAAATGTAGTAGAAGTGCTCGATGTGTACTTTCCACGTCATCACAGAAGATACTTTTAAAATGTGTATTTAAGACTGATGATTAGGAAACGTACGCATTTTTATTTATTTTCTTTTAAAAAATTTATTTTATTGAAGGATATTTGATTTATAATGTTAATTTCTGCTGTACAGCAAAGTGATTCACTTATACATGTGTGTATATATATAGTCTTTTTCATATTTTTTTCTGTTTTGGTTTATTAAGGACAGATAAGAATTTTTAATGTGTCATTCTGGATGTTTTACAGCAAACCTGATTATTAGTTTTCTTTTTTTCTACAAGAAAATTTTTGTGAAAATAATTTACAAGTGCAGCTTGCTACCATAGTCTCCATTACTGCTAAGCTATCAGATCAGATCAGTCGCTCAGTCGTGTCCGACTCTTTGCGACCCCATGAACTGCAGCACGCCAGGCCTCCCTGTCCATCACCAGCTCCCGGAGGTCACCCAGACTCACATTCATCGACTCAGTGATGCCATCCAGCCATCTCATCCTCTGTCGTCCCCTTCTCCTCCTGCCCTCAATCCCTCCCAGCATCAGAGTCTTCTCCAATGAGTCAACTCTTCGCATGAGGTGGCCAAAATACTGGAGTTTCAGCTTGAGCATCATTCCTTCCAAAGAAATCCCAGGTCTGATCTCCTTCAGAATGGACCGGTTGGATCTCCTTGCAGTCCAAGGGACTCTCAAGAGTCTTCTCCAACACCACAGTTCAAAAGCATCAATTCTTCGGCGCTCAGCCTTCTTCACAGTCCAGCTCTCACATCCATACATGACCACAGGAAAGACCATAGTCTTGACTATATGCTAAGCTATACAGCAAAGCAAATGTCAACATACTGAGAAGTCAAATAATATCTGTGAAAGTAGTTTTCACCTCTGGGATCTCATGAAAGGGTCTCAGTGACATCAAGGGTTCTACAGACCACACTCTGAGAACTGCTGTTCTGAATGAATCAGGGCATCTCTCAACTGATCCCTGCCTTTGCTTCCTCTTCATTTTGGAAAATCCTTTTTCCTGAGCTGGACTCCCTGCCTCCCAAAACTTAACTCAGGGCCCTGCTCCTGGGCTCCTCTAGGAGAGAACTCACCCCTAGAAAGTGATGCCAGAGAGTGTCCTCCGTCTGGGAAGGGAGGTCGGAGGACAGGTGTTTCCCCTTTGGAACTGGGAACAGTTTGTAACTGAAGGCACCAGACACATTACATTCATAACCTACTTTGATTTTGTTACACACCAGCTTAATATGTATTCATATCCCAGACAGAAATCTGACGTAGTGTCTATGAAAAATAATATTGACCCTTTCATCTCACATGGCCGAGATGCGATGGCACCCCACTCCAGTACTCTTGCCTGGAAAATCCCATGGACAGAGGAGCCTTGTAGGCTGCAGTCCATGTGGTCGCAAAGAGTTGGACACGACTGAGTGACTTCACTTTCACTTTTCACTTTCATGCATTGGAGAAGGAAATGGCAACCCACTCCACTGTTCTTGCCTGGAGAATCCCAGAGACAGGGGAGCCTGGTGGGCTGCCATCAATGGAATCGCACAGAGTCGGACATGACTGAAGTGACTTAGCAGCAGCAGCAGCAGCATCTCATGTGGTCTAATACACCTGACTTGAGGCCCACAAATCATGAAGAGCAGTCCATTCCAACAGGACATTCCGAGGTGAAAGAGTTGTTCTATGTCTGTGAGGTCCAGTTAGGTAGCCAGTAGCTACATGAGACTACTTAGCACCTTAAAGTGTCTGTTGTGCTAAGCACTTTTATTTATTTTAATTTAAATAGTAATATGTGGCTATTAGGTAGCATATTGGTCAATGCATATCTAGAATGTTGTTAATTAATTTCCCATCTCTTTCCCCTAAAAGATACTGTGTGACTCATAGGTTGATGCATACTAAAATAATATTAATATTGAAGTCATGGGTTTGTCTGTGCAGGTCTTAGATATGTCTTTAAAACACAGCATGGTCTGAAAGTTTCTTTAATGTGTATTTTAACAGAGTGTTCAGACATTAGCCAAACCATGGTTTATCACCTTAAGGTCGTAAATGTTCAAAACTGCCCATCACTGCTAGTTGTCCGATAATGATAAATGGGTATAATCCTTGGTCTCTTGTTTTCCTTAACCTGGTAAACATAAGGACACACAGAAGTTATCAACTGAACACAACAGATATCAATACTTCATAGAGCTTGTGCATACTTGCAAAGTTATGAAGCAGAAGATGTAACATTAGAATCCACCACCTTATTACTTTTTACTTTCTACTCCTGCTATATTTTCTCTCCAAATTCAATCAGTTCTGTTTCCTTTAACCCTTGGACACCTCTTTCCTAGACAAAAATATACATGAAGTTTTTACTCTTGTGCAATGAAGCATTTTATGACCCAAAGATGAAAAGCCATCAAAACACATAAATCTTCCCTACGTCAAGCGGACACTCACAAGATACAAACATATGCCCCTATTCTGATGGAAAGACATAACAATTTTTGGCAAACAGGTAACATGTCTCAATGTTCTTCAGTCAAAGACCACCAGGAGCAAAGCTGTGGGCCATGAAGTTGGATTTATTCTGGATGCAGCAAGGGAGTCACAGAGCATCAGGGACCATGGCGTCTCTTGTGATGTGTTAGAACATATACAGCAGGGGGTCCCCAACCTCTGGGCTTGGGCCCGTATCTCCTGTCAGATCAGTGCCAACGTTAGATTAGAAATAAAGTGTACAGTAAATGTAATGTGCTTGAATCATCCTGAAACTACTCCCCCCTCCCCTGGTCTGTGGAAAAATTGTCTTCCATGAAATCAATTCCTGTGCCAAAAATGTTGAGGACTGCTAACATACAGGATATGGACTTTGGCTGGGTGAGTTTGAGGGGCATCTGTGCAAGACTGTGCTTCCCTGATAGCTCAGTTGGTTAAGAATCCACCTGCAATGTGGGAGAACCCGGTTCAGTTCTTGGGTTGGGAAAATCCACTGGAGAAGGAATAGGCTACCCATTCTGGTGTTCTTGGGCTTCCCTTGTGGCTCAGCTGGTAAAGAATCCACCTGCAATATGGGAAACATGGGTTTGATCCCTGGGTTGGGAAGATCCCCTGGGGAAGGGAAAGGCTACCCACTCCAGTATTCTGGCCTGGAGAATTCCATGGACCATGTAGTCCATGGGGTGGCAAAGAGTCAGACTCGACTGAGTGACTTTAACTTTCAAATGCAAGACTGGCTCACTTTGATTGGGTGTTGTTAGGAAGTGGAGGCATTTCTATGACTGGGCATCTCAGTGAGCCTTCCCTGTAGGGAGGGCAGACTAGAGCGAGGATACAAATGTGACTGGAAAGAAACAGCGGTCACTGGTATTAGCACAGAGAGACGTTTGGTACATGGTGAGGGGCATAGTGCCACTTCTTTGCTCTATGCTTAGAATGATGTCTTGTTCTTGTTTCGTCTCACTGTGTCATGCACTCAGATGTCCTTGTCTGATGTTGGTCTTCTGTGAGATGACCTATGTCCAACAAAAGAATAACACAGCCATGTGGTGAGCACCAGCCCAGCTAGAGGATCAGAATGTACATCCTAATGTATGAGTTGAAGGTGATCTGTCAAGTGTTTACAAATGTAAGAGATTTTTGCTGCTGCTGCTGCTGCTAAGTCACTTCAGTTGTGTCAAACTCTGTGCGACCCCATAGATGGCAGCCTACCAGGCTCCACCGTCCCTGGGATTCTCTAGGCAAGAACACTGGAGTGGGTTGCCATTTCCTTCTCCAATGCATAAAAGTGAAAAGTGAACGTGAAGTCTCTCAGTCATGTCTGACTCTTTGTGACCACATGGACTGCAGCCTACCAGCCTCCTCTGTCCATGGGATTTTCCAGGCAAGAGTACTAGAGTGGGTTGCCATTGCCTTCTCTGAAGGGATTTTTAATCCCCTGTAATTTTTGAAAGTATTATTTACCAGCTGCTGCTGCTGCTTCTGCTAAGTCGTTTCAGTCGTGTCTGACTCTGTGCGACCCCATAGACAGCAGCCCGCCAGGCTACCCCATCCCTGGGATTCTCCAGGCAAGAACACTGGAGTGGGTTGCCATTTCCTTCTCCAATGGATGAAAGTGAAAAGTGAAAGTGAAGTTGTTCAGTCGTGCCTGACTCTTAGCAGCCTACCAGGCTCCTTTGTCCATGGGATTTTCTAGGCAAGAGTACTAGAGTGGGGTGCCACTGCCTTCTCCGAAACAATAACTAGTAACCTTTTAAAACTAAAGTCTGAACAGACACCTCTTCAGAAAGACATAACAATGGAAATGCATATGAAAAGATGCTAAACATCTTATGTTTCTACAACATGTAAATTAAAAAATGACAGTAATGTATCATCACACTCAATAGAATATCAAGAATCTAAGAACAGGTGATGCTAAGTGCTGACCAGGACGTGGTGCTGCAGAGACCCTCGCTCACTGGGGCAGGAATGGGAAGCAGCACAGCTGCTGAAAACGAGTCAGCAGTTTCTTATGAAGCTACTCAGAGACTCTCCATCCAGTGTATTCATCAATCTAGTACTTGTTCAACTCATTTGAAAACTTATTTTCGCACAAACCCTTGCAACACTTGTTGATAGAAGAGCACCCCTTAAGTGTGGGGTGTGCATGGTGACTTCCTTCTAAAGAATATAGTGTGGAAAGTGGGGAAGTAAAAATAGAAGTTTACAAGGAGAAACCTGGGACATGCTACCTTAACTAGGAGATGAAGTGAACTTATTAGTGATATTCGAGTGGACAGTGTATACCCTTGGTGAACTGGAGAATGTCACTCATCTCTGTGGTCCTCTTTCCCAAAATCCTTTGCCCCAGTCAAATCAAAAGATGTTCTACTATGTCTCTAAGCAGTACTCCACAAAACATCAAAGTCATCAAGAACAAGAGAAATCTGTGTGACTATCACAGCTAGGGGAGCCTGTAGGAGACACGATTCCCAGACTTAAAATGTGTCTTTGATAGAATTCTGGATCAGGTTAAAGGAAAAAGAGATGGGAATACCAGACCACCTGACCTGCCTCTTGAGAAACCTATATGCAGGTCAGGAAGCAACACTTAGAACTGGACATGGAACATCAGACTGGTTCCAAATAGGAAAAGGTATACATCGAGGCTGTATATTGTCACCCTGCTTATTTAACTTACATGCAGAGTACATCATGAGAAACGCTGGGCTGGAAGAAACACAAGCTGGGATCAAGATTGCCGGGAGAAATATCAATAACCTCAGATGTGCAGATGACACCACCCTTATGGCAGAAAGTGAAGAAGAACTAAAGAGCCTCTTGATGAAAGTGAAAGAGGAGAAGTGAAAAATTGGCTTAAAGCTCAACATTCAGAAAACGAAGATCATGGCATCTGGTTCCATCACTTCATGGCAAATAGATAGGGAAACAGTGGAAACAGTGTCAGACTTTACTTGGGGGGCTCCAGAATCACTGCAGATGGTGATTGCAGCCATGAAATTAAAAGACACTTACTCTTTGGAAGGAAAGTTATGAACAACCTAGATAGCATATTAAAAAGCAGAGACATTACTTTGCCAATAAAGGTCCATCTAGTCAAGGCTATGGTTTTTCCAGTGGTCATGTATGGATGTGAGAGTTGGACTGTGAAGAAAGCTGAGCGCCAAAGAATTGATGCTTTTGAACTGTGGTGTTGGAGAAGACTCTTGAGAGTCCCTTGGACTGCAAGGAGATCCAACCGGTCCTTTCTGAAGGAGATCAGCCCTGGGATTTCTTTGGAAGGAATGATGCTGAAGCTGAAACTCCAGTACTTTGGCCCCCTCATGCGAAGAGTGGACTCATTGGAAAAGACCCTGATGCTGGGAGGGATTAGGGGCAGGAGGAGAAAGGGACGATAGAGGATGAGATGGCTGGATGGCATCACCGACTCGATGGACATGAGTTTGGGTGAACTCTGGGAGTTGGTGATGGACAGGGAGGCCTGGCGTGCTGCGATTCATGGGGTCGCTAAGAGTCAGACATGACTGAGTGACTGAACTGAACTGAACTGAATGAAGTTCAAATAAATTCTGGAGTTCAGTAACAGTATATCAATATTGGTCATTAGCGTGACAAATGTATGATGGTAGTATAAGATGTTCCCATAGAGACACTGAGTGTGGGATATATAGTAACTCTCTACTAACTTTGCTACTTTTTTGTAAATTGCAAACTATACTAAAATTAAAACACATTTTAATATCAACCAGAAACAAACAGGGAGTGAAGAATCAATTACTGACTCTGAGATTTCCAGGGTCTTTCATCAATGAGCTGCAGAGAGGAAACATGGAGAGAAAAGATGGAAACCTGAGATACAGGGAGGGCTCCAGGGCCCTCCTCTCCTCCAATCCCTGCCTAAACCCTGAGCCTGACCCCAGAGCTGCTCAGAAAGTACCTTCACCTGCTCACTGGACTAGGGCAGTCCTCTCTGTCTGACTCAGACCACAATGCATCTGTGCCTTCCCTGTGCAGAAATAGAAAGAGAAGAGTGGTCATGCCCCCGTGTGGCCACAGGGCTGATGACTGGATACCTGAGCTCCCCTTTGACCTCCTTACCAGAGATCTGCCCAGGCTCTTCCTAGGCTCCCAGCAGTGGGTCAGTGCTGTGCACACAAGCTGGTGTCCATCCAGTGTCAAGTTCAAAGTGTGAGTTGTTTTCCAAAATACACACTGACATGGATGTTTCTCTCTCCACTAAACAACCAAAGACTTTGGCCTCAGAGAGAATCAGATATCAAGGCTTGTAAAAGGTTTATAAAACCTGGTTTCCAGGTCCAGGGTGGAGCTCACAAACATACAGTGTTCTAGTTATCAAGGGATGAGACCTTGAACTCCAAGTTCTTGTCACTTCTTCCGGCCACTGACAAGGTTATAGACTCTTCCTCCAGGGAATGAACTCTGGAACCTCTATCCCTAGGATGGGGTGTAAGAGTTGGTGGGCAAGGAGGAGGAGGAGGAAGTGGGGAGAAGGAGGAAGAGGAGATCCCCTATAAATATGGGGAGGCTCCTGGAGAAGGAGGAAACAGTGACATTATGGGATGGAGGCCACAGGAGTGGAGGGGAGGAGCCAGAGAGGAGAGGTGTGAGGGAGGGTCCTTAGTGGACACGTGTGCAGGGAGGTGGGGTGTGTGTGGGGAGAGACACAGGGGCTTCTGGCCTGGGTGCTGGTAGAGGCTTTATTTTCCACCTGGATGATAATCACACAGTGTCAGCTCCATATTTTGCTGGGAAATTGTACTTATGTTTTTGGTATTTTTCTGTAATTACAGATATGACATGACTCAAATACATGTGGAAGAAGGGAAAAGAGAAAAAGAGAGAACAGAGGTGATTAAAGGAAGTCCTCTCTTCCAGAGAAATAACCCCAACCCAGTCCCCACTCTACACCCCACACACATGATGCTGGGGTAGTGGGAGGGACAGGGAGACTTAAGGAAGGCAGAGCCCATCCTCAGCTCAGTCAGGGGCTACTTAGACATCCTCCCTTTATGAGCTGAGATGGCAGGGACCACTGTGCCAAATACACTGGCTCAAGAGCCTGGCAAAAAGACTCTTTTTGCCCGCTGCTGGCCGGGAAGGTGCTTCCTGGAAATCAAAGGACAGGATGTGAACTGGAGCCTAGAGGCCACAAGGGTGACAAGGAGATCAGTCATGAGTCTGGGCCGTGGGTCCCCTTAATATTTTCCTGAGACATGAAAAAGACATTTCTCCTCCCCAGACCTACAGCACCATACCAAGGACACCAAGGTTGGACCCTCCTGTCCAAGCATCACCCTCTCCACTCTATGAAGCCTTCAGGGCGCCTTCTTCTCCTCCCAGGCCTAAGAGCCCAGGACCCTAGCCTCCTGTCTCTTCATCCCCTTCATGGACCTAACAGAGAGAGACCTGCTGTCTGGATCCCTCAGGCCTGATCCCCCCACCTCCAAACCTTCAAATTAAAAAATTCTGATCTCCTGTACCCATATCTAAATTCTGGCCCTGAGGATGAACCAAGGTTTGGGGTCACGGGTCCCAGAGGGGAGGCTTCCCAGGGCCCCACAGGCTACAGCTGAGCCAGGCCTCCAGCTGCGCAGATTTAGCTGGTTCTGGACCAAAACTCAAAAAAAAAAAAAAAAAAGAACAAATCGCTGTAGGCTCTTCCTAGCCCAAATAAGTGTGGAGTCTGGGCCGCGTGAGGTGAATTTGCCTTGCTTGGAGGTTCTGCGCCGAAGCAAGCAGCCCCCTGCTCCTCCCCCTGCAGAATCTCCCTCTCCCAGATCCTGGTCAGACCCCGGGACCCTAACAGCAGCGGAGTTCTTGAGCTCCTAAAGCCCCTACCATCTGAGCCTGAGAAAATCAGTCCGGGCTGGTCTGTAGAGACCCTGAAGCCAGGAATGGACACTGATTGGCTTCTAGAAACCGAATACGCAATGGGAGTGAGAACTGGGACCTCGTCGTGAGTATCCAGGCAGAAAGGCCCGACCTCGTCGTGAGTATCCAGGCAGAAAGGCCCGACACAGTTTGAGAGGGAGCTGCTGCTGCTGCTGCTGCTGCTGCTGCTGCTGCTGCTGCTGCTGCTAAGTCGCTTCATTCGTGTCCGACTCTGTGAGACCCCATAGACAGCAGCCCACCAGGCTCCCCCGTCCCTGGGATTCTCCAGGCAAGAGTACTGGAGTGGGTTGCCATTTCCTTCTCCAATGCATGAAAGTGAAAAGTGAAAGTGAAGTCACTCAGTCGTGTTCACTCTTAGCGACCCCATGGACTGCAGCCCACCAGGTTCCTCCGTCCATGGGATTTTCCAGGCAAGAGTACTGGATGGGGAGAGGGGAGCTGCTGCTGCTGCTGCTAAGTCGCTTCGGTCGTGTCCGACTCTGTGCGATCCTATAGACGGCAGCCCACCAGGCTCCGCCATCCCTGGGACTCTCCAGGCAAGAACACTGGAGTGGGTTGCCATTTCCTTCTCCAATCCATGAAAGTGAAAAGAGAAAGTGAAAGTGAAGTCGTGTCCAACTCTTAGCGACCCCATGGAGTGGAGCCTACCAGGCTCCTCCGTCCATGAGATTTTCCAGGCAAGAGTACTGGGGTGGGATGCCATTGCCTTCCCCAAGAGGGGAGCTAAGAGGCCCTAAAACCAGGAACGATAGTGAAGTTGATTGGCTTCTAGAAACCGGATAGGCAATGGGAGTGAGAACTGGTAACTCGTCGTGAGTATCCTAGCAGAAAGATCCGACACAGTTTGAGCGGCGAGAAAGTGAAACCCCAGGGAGGTGGGGAATCCCACGAGGTTTGACTCCCCAGCCCAGACAACACCTTCTGGCCCAAGACTCTGAGAGGCTTACCCGGGGACCTGGGACTTTGCCCTGACCCCTCTCCTACTGCCTGGAGGACCCTGTAAGTCACAAGTTTACAAACTTTCTGTTTCAGAATCAGTGTGTGACTATACGACTTGGGACCTCAAAGATAGTACCACTTACGTGTGTTATATCTGTGAACACTGGCCACATTAGAAATGGAAACAACAGAAATCGATTGATTCAATTGTAATATTCATAACCCATTACATTAAAATAAATATTTTTATGAAAAATCTCTATTTTCAAGATAAAATAATATAGTGAGAAGTGAGCCTTCTAGATTTTACATTCTTTCAAAAGTTTACATTCTTTTTCTTGTATGCCTCATTAGAAGACTGAAGTATTTGGATATCTGCTTTTGTATTTAATTTTTTTTTATTAAAGTAAATGAAAAAAATCCAGCCTCACATAAGTATAGGTAAGGGAAGTATTTTGAATAACATTTTCAGATAATTATGGCTACTCATCTTTGATACAACACCAAAACTACACAAATGTTAGGTTTCATAAATAATATTTTGCTTTGTGGAACTTGAAACTATAACTGAATATTTCCAAATCTGTTGCATAAGAGTCCATAGGTCTGTTTTGTACATTGAATGAATATTGTATCAATGCATGATTTTTTTTTAAAGTAATGCATTGCTTTACCAAGTTGTATAGATTTTAGAGTGCTGACATTTAAGATTAGCAAACAATCACATTTGTTAATGTCACCACAGCTTACACTAGAAAAGTTTGTCAGTACTGGGAAGCTGTCAAGATTAATTTTCTAATGAAAACTTGCATTTTATAATTGGCAATAAATACTGTAAGTTGATTTCCTGGAAGGGAGAAACTCATGTTCATTATGCTGAATAACTAAATCTAGAAAGTCACAGTTTTCCTGTTATTCATTCTTAAAGTAAAAATGGTATTCCATAAAAAAAGAAGCTAAGCAGCTCAGAAAAATTATTTTCCTTGGGACATAGTACTTTAAAATGGAATAGAAGTATTTTATGTGTACTTCCCATTTCATCCTATCAGATAGTCTAAAATGGACTCAAGAATGATGACTGTAGAAACAATAATTTTTAATAATACAACCTGGGTATTTTTCAGTGAAACTTGCTTTTTTATTCTGCAGTTAAATTGTGGTGAAGAATTCATAACTGCTATTGCTGTTTGTTGAAATAGGCTCATTTCTGCTAAGTTTTACCTCAGTGCAAATGTCAACACAGTGAAAAAGGTAGGGGCTTCCCTGGTGGAACAGTGGTTATGAAAATGGCCCTCCAATGCAGAGGACAAGGGTTTGATCCCTGTGGGGAACTGAGAGCGCATGTGTCAAAGGACAACTGAGCCTTCAGGTTGCAACTGCTGAGCCTAAAGCCCATGCTCTGCAACTAGAGAAATCCCTTATGCCTCAAAGAAGACCCAGTGCAGCCAAAATAAGAAATACATATTTAAAAGAAAAAGGTAAATACATTTTTGGTAATGTCATGAAAATAGTTTTGACCTCAGGGATCCCATAGTAGGTTTTCAGAGACTTCAAGGGTTCCACAGACCCAGTTTGAGAACTACTGTTCTAAATAAAGCTGGGAGACTACAAGTTAGCACCCACCTCTTTGCCTCCTCTTCACTTCTAGACTCCCTCTTCCTGAACTGGACTCTGTGCTTCCCAACCTTTACTTATTAGGGCTCTGCCTCTTGGTTCTTCTAAAAGTGAACTTACCCCTAGAAATTTGATGCCAGAGTGTCTCTACCTAGGAAGGGAGTTGGGAGACAGGTGTTTCCCCTTTGGAACTGGGAATAGTTTGTGTCTGAAGGCATGAGAGAGAAATTTATTCCTGACCCATTTTGGATTTGTTGGTACCAGCTTAATATTTATCCACATCCCAGAAATAAATCTGATGTAATCTGTGTGAGAAATAATATTGGCCATTTGGTTTTGAATGGGTCTAATGTACCTTGCTTGTAGCCCACTAATATCATCAATAGTAGTGCTACTCAGAGTTCTAGGTCTGCACTTTTTATGTGGTTGGTGCTAGCTCTATGTGGCTGTTAAGCACTTGAGATGTGGCTAACATCAATGAGGAGTTGAATTTTTATTTAACTAAATTTAAATTTAAGTAAAATTTAAATTTAGTTATATAAAATAGAGAAAGGCAATGGCACCCCACTCCAGTACTCTTGCCTGGAAAATCCCATGGACGGAGGAGCCTGGTGGGCTGCAGTCCATGGGGTCGCTAAGAGTTGGACAGGCGACTTCACTTTCACTTTCCACTTTCATACATTGGAGGAGGAAATGGCAACCCACTCCAGTATTCTTGCCTGCAGAATCTCAGGGATGGGGGAGCCTGGTGGTCTTCCATCTACGGGATCGCACAGAGTCGGACACGAATGAAGCGACTTAGCAGCAAATTTAAATAGCCATATGTGGCTAGTAGCTACTGTATTTGACAGAGCATATCTAAGTGGTTTAGTTTTCATTCTCCCAAGATACTATATGACTCATAGATTGACGTACATTGAAATTATCTTCATACACTTGATTATGTGGGTCTTAGACATTACTGTAAAATACAGCAGGCCCAAGAAAATTTAATCTGGCTCCAGTGTAGGAGACCTGGGTTTGATCCCTAGATCCCCAGGAGAAGGGAATGGCTATCCACCCACTCCAGTAATCTTGCCTGGAAAATTCCATGGACAGAGGAGTCTGGAGGGCTACAGTCCATGGGGTGCAAAAAGTCAGACCCACTTTCACTTTTACTTTCTTTAACATCATTAACCTAAATATAATTTATCACCTCAAGGTCATTAGTTTTCAAAAACACTCATCTTTGGAGCTATTTCTTTTTCTTTTTTTTTTTTATCTGCATTTTATTTTATTTTTTTTTGATCAAGAATCTCTTTTATTGATTATCAGAAACATTACAAACATCTAGTATGAACAAATTGTAACATGATAGTGTTTAGTTTGAACAATTAATACATTTCAGATATAATATTATACATATTTCAATGCTATTCTCCCCAATCATCTCACCCCTCTCCTGGTCCCAGAGTCCAAAAGTCTGGTCTATACATCAGTGTCTCTTTTGTTGTCTCGTAAATAGGGTTATTTTTTACCATCTTTCTAAATTCCATATATATGCGTTAGTATACTGTATTTGTGTTTTTGTTTCTGGCTTACTTCACTCTGTATAATAGGCTCCAGTTCCATCCACCTCCTTAGAACTGATTCAAATGTATTCTTTTTAATGGCTGAGTAATATTCCATTGTGTATATGTACCACAGCTTGCTTATCCATTCATCTGTGGATGGACATCTAGGTTGCTTCCACGTTCTTGGCTATTGCAAACAGTGCTGCTATGAACATTGGGGTACAGGTGTCTCTTTCAATTCTGGTTTTCTCAGTGTATATGCCCAGCAGTGGGATTGCTGGATCATAAGGCAGTTCTATTCGCAGTTTTTTGAGGAATCTCCATACTGTTCTCCAAAGTGGCTGTACTAGTTTGCATTCCCACCAACAGTGCAAGAGGGTTCCCTTCTCTCCGCACCCTCTCCAGCATTTATTGCTTGTGGACTTTTGGATAGCAGCCATTCTGATTGGCGTGAAATGGTATCTCATAGTGGTTTTGATTTGCATTTCTCTGATAATGAGTGATGTTGAGCATCTTTTCATGTGTTTGTTAGCCATCTGTATGTCTTCTTTGGAGAAATGTCTATTGAGTTCTTTGCCCATTTTTTGATTGGGTCATTTATTTTTCTGGAATTGAGCTGTAGAAGTTGCTTGTATATTTTTGAGATTAGTTGTTTGTCAGTTGCTTCATTTGCTATTATTTTCTCCCATTCTGAAGGCTGTCTTTTCACCTTGCTTATAGTTTCCTTTGTTGTGCAAAAGCTTTTTAAGTTTGATTAGGTCCCATTTGTTCATTTTTGATTTTATTTCCAATATTCTGGGAGGTGGGTCATAGAGGATCCTGCTGTGATGTAAGTCAGAGAGTGTTTTGCCTATGTTTTCCTCTAGGAGTTTTATGGTTTCTGGTCTTACATTTAGCTCTTTAATCCATTTTGAGTTTATTTTTGTGTATGGTATTAGAAAGTGTTCTAGTTTCATTCATATGGAGGGGTCTTGTTTTTGTATCCATTCAGCCAGTCTCTGTCTTTTGGTTGGGGCATTAAACCCATTTACATTTAAGGTAATTAATGATAAATATGATCCCGTTGCCATTTACTTTGTTGTTTTGGGTTTGAATTTATATATCCTTTTTGTGTTTCCTGTCTAGAGAATGTCCTTTAGTATTTGTTGGAGAGCTGGTTTGGTGGTGCTGAATTCTCTCAGCTTTTGCTTGTCTGTAAAGGTTTTGATTTCTCCTTCATATTTGAATGAGATCCTTGCTGGGTACAATAATCTGGGCTGTAGGTTCTTTTCTTTCATCACTTTAAGTATGTCTTGCCATTCCCTCCTGGCTTGGAGAGTTTCTATTGAAAGATCAGCTGTTATCCTTATGGGAATTCCCTTGTGTGTTATTTGTTGTTTTTCCCTTGCTGCTTTTAATATTTGTTCTTTGTGTTTGATCTTTGTTAATTTGATTAATATGTGTCTTGGGGTGTTTCGTCTTGGGTTTATCCTATTTGGGACTCTCTGGGTTTCTTGGACTTGAGTGATTATTTCCTTCCCCATTTTAGGGAAGTTTTCAACTATTATCTCCTCTAGTATCTTCTCATGGTCTTTCTTTTTGTCTTCTTCTTCTGGGACTCCTATGATTCGAATATTGTAACGTTTAATATTGTCCTGGAGGTCTCTGAGATTGTCCTCATTTCTTTTAATTCGTTTTTCTTTTTTCTCCTCTGATTCCTTTAATTCTGCCATTCTATCTTCTAATTCGCTAATTCTATCTTCTGCCTCTGTTATTCTACTATTTGTTGCCTCCAGAGTGTTTTGGATCTCATTTATTGCATTATTCATTATATGTTGACTCTTTTTTATTTCTTCTAGGTCCTTGTTAAATCTTTCTTGCATCTTCTCAATGCTTTTCTCCAGACTATTTATCCATGATTCCATTTTGCTTTCCAGATTTTGGATTAATTTCACTATCATTATTCGAATTCTTTATCAGGTAGGTTCGCTATTTCTTCCTCTTTTGTTTGGTTTGGTGGGCTTTTATCCTGTTCCTTTACCTGCTGGGAATTCTTCTGTCTTTTCATCTTGTTTAAATTGCTAAGTTTGGGGCGTCTTTACTGTATTCTGGTAGTCTGTGGAGTTCTCTTTATTGTGGCGTTTCTGCACTATATGTGGGTTTGTACCGGTGGCTTGTCGAGGTTTCTTGTTTATGGAAGCTTGTATCGGTGTTCTGGTGGGTGGAGCTGGATTTCTTTTCTCTGGGGTGCAGTGGAGTGTCTAGTAGTGAGTTATGAGATGTCTATGCTTTTGGGGTCGCTTTGTGTAGCCTGTGTATTGGAGCTCAGGCTGTGTTCTTGTTTTTCTGGAGAATTTGCTTGGTATGTCTTGTTGTGGAACTTGCTGGTCTTTGTGTGATGCTTGGTTTCAGAGTAGGTATGGAGGCTTTTAATGAGCTCCTGTCAATTAGTGTTTCGTGGGATCAGGGTATGGACTTAAGCCTCCTGGTTCCAGTTATTGGTCTTATTTTTACAGTAGTCTCAAAAACTTCTTCTTCTATAATGCATTCCACAACTGGACTGCTCAGAGATGTTCACGGAATTATACATAGAAGGAAAAAGGGGAGGAAGGGAGACAGAGGTGGTCAGGAGGATAAAAGGAGGGAGTGTGAAGGAGAGAGACAGAGCTAGTCAGTAATCAGTAAAGAAAAGAAAAAAGGAAAGGAAAAAAGCAAAGGACAAAAAGGAAAAAAAAAAAAAAAAAAAAAAAACAAAACAGGGTCGCAAAAGTTATATCTAAACGTGGAGATTAAAGAAGTACTAGAGGATAAAAAAATAATAATAATAAAAAAATAAAAGAAACAAAACAAACAACAACAAAAAAAAATTAAAAGGGAAAAAAAATTTTTGTTTTCCTTTTTCCAATTAAAAAATAATAAAAATTAAAAAAATATATATATATTAAAAAAAGAAAAGAAAAAAAAAGGAAATAATGATGGTAAAAATGGTAACAATATATATAAGAGTTTCTCTATTATTGTTGTGGATTCAGTTCATTTTCAGCTAGTTCCTTGTTCCGGCTTAAATTTCTCAAGATCTATAGGCCCCTTTCTCTGTGGTTGGTCTGTATAGTTCTTTGTTCTGTGCACGGTTCGGCGGTGTTCTGGGCCAAGGCCCGCCACTCGTGTGGTCGGCGCTGCACAATCTGGATTGCCGGCCCAAACTACTCCAGTTAGGCAGCACTCCAGACAATCAGGCGAACGAAGTCTGCGCTGAGGCCCGCAGAGGGGGAGGGGTCGGCGACGGGAATGGCGGGCGGGCGGGTGGGGGAGGGGGATGGGGTGGCCCTCGTGGGAGCCGCGGGCACAGCGGGCGGGGGCACGCCTGCGTGGGAGTGGCCGGCGGGGGGAGCGACCAGTGGGGGAGAGTCCCGCGGGGGAGCGTCCCTCTGGGGAGCGCCGGCAGGGGAGCGTCCCGCGTGGGAACGGCCAAGGCGTCTCCCTGCCCAGCCCCGGCTCCCCAATGGCAGATGCGGGCGTTTGCAGCGGTGCTTTTCGCTGCGGAAGTTACCGCAGGGCCCGCAGTCTGTGGGTTCTAATTGCTCAACTGTTCTCCTCCCTGTTATGATAGTCTCCGTGTTTCCCAGGTTCGGCGCAGATTCCGCAGGGAGAGTGTTTCCTGGTGTTTGGAAACTTCTCTTTTTAAGACTCCTTCCCCGGACAGAGGTCCGCCCTCCCTCTTTGTCTCTCTCTGGCTTCTATATTCTTTCCTACCTCCTTTAGAAGGCAGTGAGTTGCTTTTCTGGGTGTCCGACGTCCTCCGCCAGCACTCCGAAGCTGTTTGTGGTATTTACTCGGCGCCCAGATGTCCCATTGATGAATTTGTGGAGGAGAAAGCGTATTCCCCGTCCTAATCCTTCGCCATCTTAACCGGAAGTCTCTTCTTCTCCCTGGAGCTATTTCTTTTCTATATTTCATTAGACTCTTTTTTTTTTGTTAATTTGGTAACATAACAACCTTATCTTTCTCTTCTCCCAAAAAAATTTTTTTCAATCAATCATCCCCCGTCTTCTCCCTCTCCCCCCCCCAAAACACCACACCACCCCCCCCTCCCCCTCCCCCCCCCCCCCCTCTCCTCACCTGTGACACCCCCCACCCCCACCTCCTCTCTCCCCCCCTCCCCCCCCCCCCCCCCCCCCCCCCATTTTTTTTTTCTCTAAATAAAAAAAAAAAAAAAACCTATTATTCCTCCCCATAGTGTGTGTAAAGTGATACTTGCCCCCAATTTCAGTTTTTTGTTTCCTTTTATCATTGGACCCCACTCTCATAATCTCTACCTAAATGAAAATATACATAAAATTTTCACAATTGTTGAATGAAGAATTTTCTAAGCATGACCCAAAGATTTAAGGAAAAAAACTCAAAGAAGAAATAAAACTTTTCTATGGCAACCACAGACTCACAAGCATGCAAACACATGTCCATAATCAAATTTAAAGACACCAAAAAATCTGAGTACATCATGAGAAACGCTGGGCTAGAGGAAGCACAAGCTGGAATCAAGATTTCAGGAGAAATATCAATAACCTCAGATATGCAGATGACACCACTCTTATGGCAGAAAGTGAAGAGGAACTAAAAAGCCTCTTGATGAATAGTGAAAGAGGAGAGTGAAAAGTTGGCTTAAAGCTCAACATTCAGAAAATGAAGATCATGGCATCTGGTCCCATCCCTTCATGGGAAATAGATGGGGAAACAGTGGAAACAGTGTCAGACTTTATTTTTGGGGGCTCCAAAATCACTGCAGATGGTGATTGCAGCCATGAAATTAAAAGACACTTACTCCTTGGAAGGAAAGTTATGACCAACCTAGATAGCATATTGAAAAGCAGAGACATTACTTTGCCAACAAAGGTCTGTCTAGTCAAGGCTATGGTTTTTCCTGTGGTCATGTATGGATGTGAGAGTTGGACTGTGAAGAAAGCTGAGCCCCGAAGAATTGATGCTTTTGAACTGTGGTGTTGGAGAAGACTCTTGAGAGTCCCTTGGATTGCAAGGAGATCCAACCAGTTCATCCTAAAGGAGATCAGTCCTGTGTGTTCATTGTATGGACTGATGCTGAAGCTGAAACTCCAGTACTTTGGCCACCTCATGCGAAGAGTTGACTCATTGGAAAAGACCCTGATTCTGGGAGGGATTAGGGGCAGGAGGAGAAGGGGATGACAGAGGATGAGATGGCTGGATGGCATCACCGACTCGATTGACATGAGTTTGGGTGGACTCCAGGAGTTGGTGATGGACAGGGAGGCTTGGTGTGCTTCGATTCATGGGGTTGCAAAGAGTCGGACACGACTGAGCGACTGAACTGAACTAAAAAATCTGATAGACAAAATATTAGCATGTGTCAATATTTTTCACCTAAAGATCACCAGGAACACACCTAGTTGAACACATTATGTTTACTACTTGATACAGCAAGGGAGAATGCATACTGTGGGGAACCACAGGGCATCTTAGAGTGAGGGGATAAGAAAGAATGTGTTATTGTGGGATTTGGGCTTTGGAAAAAAAAGGGTTTACTCCAAACTGAGTATTGCCAGGAAGCATAGTCAATTACATGATTGGGTATCCCAATCAATCACATCCATAAGGAGGGCAGACTAGAGCAAGGATAAAGGAGCATTTGCAACCATCAGTCCTGTTACCAAGGACAGGGAAATGTTCAGTACTTTCTGAATTGCACAGTGCCCTGTTTCTCTGTGCTTAAATGAAATTATGTATAGTCTTATCTTGTTTTGTTTCACTTTATTATGATTTTAGTGTATCTTTATTTGATGTTTCTATTTTATAAATGATTTATTCCAAAGAGAACAACATGGCCTAGCTGTGAGCACTGGGCCAGCTTCAAGTAACTCTGAGGTCTAGCTGTGAGATCACACCTGTTCCCTGGGGTCAGGATGCTGATTTTTCTTCCTTAAATTCAATATTTTAAAATTCTTACATCAATATTGGAAAATAAAGACTATAGAAAACAATTTGGCTGAGAAGGCAATGATACCCACTCCAGTACTCTTGCCTAGAAAATCCCATGGATAGAGGAGCCTGGTGGGCTGCCGTGTATGGGGTCGCACAGAGTCAGACACGACTGAAGTGACTTAGCAGAAGCAGAAAGCAATTTGGAAAGGAAGAAATGTAAATAACAAATAAATTCATTATTAATAAATGGGAAAAATGGGAATGTGAAAGGGAAAATGGAAAGAAAAATTAAAATCTGTCAGCTCGGCAAAGATGAAAGGAAAATAAAGGCTAGACCTTTAATAGGTCTCCTTGGGAAAGTCAAGGTGTAGGGCAGGGAAAACAGATTAGGACTGACTGGTATGAACAACTATCACCAGGCTTTGGGTTATAGTAGTGGTCTTTGGCGGAGAAGGCAGTACCCCCCTCCCGTTTGCCTGGAGAAACCCATGGACAGAGGAACCTGGTGGGCTCCAGTCCTTGGGGTTGCTAAGAGTCGGGCACGACTGAGTGACTTCACTTTCACTTTTCACTTTCATGCATTGGAGAAGGAAACCAAGTATTCTTGCCTGGAGAATCCCAGGGACAGAGGAGCTAGTGGGCTGCCATCTATGGAGGCAGAGTTGGACACAACTGAAATGACTTAGCAGCAGCAGCAGCAGCAGTGGTCTTTGGTTGTCTGGTCCCTGGCCCTGGGATTATTAAGGCAGAGGAATGCCTCTTAGGGAATTGGTACAAAGGCCAGACCGGGTGTCGGGGCGGGGGTGGTGGGGGGGGGGGGGGTAGAGAGGGTGGGTTGTGGGGGGAGGGGGCGGGGGTCTGGGTTGGTTAGTTTGCCTATCAGAGGCTTGCTTCTGTCTGGGCTGTAGTCTGGGAAAGCTGTCTCTCCTCAATGAGAAAGATTTTGTCATTGTTTTTTAATTATTAATTTTTATCTTTGATTGCACTGGGTCTTCGCTGCAGCGCATGGGCTTTCTCTACTTGCAGAGAGTGGGGGCGGGACGGGGTGGCTCCTTTCTAGCTGCAGCGCACAGGCTTCCCACTGCCATGGCTTCTCTTGTTGCAGAGCACAGGCTCTGGGCCCAGGGGCTTCAGTAGTTATAGCACATGAAATCAGTTGCTCTTAGGTACTTGGAATCTTCCCCAACCAGGGTTGAATCTATGTCCCTGGGTTGAACCTGAATACAAGGGGATTCTTATCCACTGAACCACCAGAGAAGTCCTTCAGCAAAACATTTTTTTTTAATCTTCAGAAATATTTAATGATGTGGGCAGATGGTCAGATATGATGTTAAAGGTATACACTATGAGATTACATATAATGCAATTTCAGTTTTGTAAAATAAGAAATAAGCAAATTTTTACACCAGAAAAGGTTAGAAATATACCAAAATGTTAATAGAGAAAATGTTTTGTTGACAAAAAGACTATGGGATTAAAAAAAAAACTCTTCATTTTTATATTGAATTTATATTCAGTTTACAATCAGAAAAAAATTGTTTTTTTTTTTTTTTTTTTTTAATTGGAGGCTCATTACTTTACAATATTGTGGTGGTTTTTGCCATACATTGATATAAATCAGCCATGGGTGTACATGTGTTCCCCATCCAGACCCTCCCTCCCACCTCCCTCCCTATCCCATCTCTCAGGGTCATCCCAGTGCACCAGCCCTGAGCACCCTGCCTCATGCATCAAACCTGGACAGATGATGTATCTCACATATGATAATATACATGTTTCAATGCTATTCTCTCAAATTACTCCACCCTTGCCTTCTCCCACAGAGTCCAAAAGTCTGTTCTTTACATCTGTGTCTCTTTTGCTGTCTATTGAAACATTTTTAAACAACTGAGCTATCAGAGCAAATTTCCCCACATTTTGAACCCAGAAGTTTAAGTACAGGAAGTTCTTTGGCAACTAGCATCTGCTCCCGTGTCTTGAGAATGCTGAACTACACGAGTCTTGATGAGACCATGTCTTATTACAAAAGCCGAAAACACATTTTGCTTTTTTGTTGCTGGCCACAAGCAGGCATCCTATACTCTGGTGTGCTTCTGGCAGATTTTGATTTAGGGGTTAGTTTCATGAAGAACTAGGGCCTGTTCTATCCACTAATTTCCTGAGCCCATTCCCTCCTCAACTCTTTATTCTCAGCTCTGTATCCAGGAAAACTTTACCCATCAGTTGAGTCTATGAATCCACCAAGATAGCTACTGCCAAACATGCCTCTGGCTCTGTAAGTAAGCGTTGTTACTTCTTACTCTTCTGTTCCCCACCACATTACATCCACTCTCCAATAACTTGGACTCATCCATGATGTATTCTGTTTATATCCTGACAATTCAACAATCCTCTCAAGCCCTGCTGACTCCACCTCCTCCCCCTCTCACTGCAGCTTCCACCTCTCTGGGGGTCACGTGGACGTGCCTCCAGAATTTGCATGCAGGCAGGCACACATATCCCTCCCTCTTTGCACTCCACATGCTTGTGATGTTTAATTAAGTTCCCTTTTTAAAAAGTTAATTTTCCTTTTTCTAAAATTAGCCAATTTGTTTTCTGCTGCTTATATGTAAGATTACTAATTTAACATTAAGCTACATATCTATTTCTACCATCTCAAAACACAGCTGACATTAGACATGACTTCAGAACCAAGTGACTTCCAAAAACTCATATACACCTGAACCTTATATGGCTTCCCCTCTCGCCCTCCCATTGCAAAAATTATCAGAACATGGCAGATAAATAAAGGAATTTTTATGCCAGATATCTCAAATCTCATAATGTATCAAATGTTAAACAGATATGAACTGCCAAATATTTACTGTTTCCTCAGCTGCTTAGAAGATTTGGAAAAGACCCCGATGCTGTGAAAGATTGAGGGCAGAAGGAGAAAGGGGTGACAGAGGATGAGATGGTTGGATGGCATCACTGACTCAATGCATATGAGTTTGAGCAAACTCTGGGACATGGTGAACACAGGGAGGCATGGCGTGCTGTAGTCCATGGAGTTGCAAAGTGTCAGACACGACTGAGCGATGGAACAACAACTGCTTAGAAAGATGGCAGGAGAAATTATGGGACAGAAAAGGTGCTTCAGAAATCAATATGGATGTTGTCATCAAGTACTATGTGTAGCAGGAGCCGAGATTCTATAATACAGTCACTCATTCTCATACATTTGTCTCAGTGGCGGGTGAAGAACCAAATCAAAGGCAACAGAAGAGATAAATTAGTTAACACGCAATTTAATAAGTACATTAAAGACATTCCAACCATTCCCCTTAGAGAAAGATCAACTATTACGATCCCCATTTTAGAGACAAAGCTGAGGACAAGAGACTCATGACTGCCATAAAGCTCCAGTCACCTGAGTGCAATGAGAAACCCAGCAGGACCATCCAGATGAGGCAGAGAGCTGGGAACGATGAAAAGGAACAAAAGGTAAATGAAGAAACCTGGGGCTATGCCAGGAGGTCTTCTCTCAGGGTCTCAGCATAAGTCTGGATCTCATGCAGTTAAGCCACAGGAAAGGGAAAATTCTCCCAGTGAAGGCAGAAGAGAATTCATAGATGAACTCTTGAGTTCTGGCATTGGTAAAGGTTACCTTCCCACCATCATGATCCAGAGCAACTCCAATCTTCTGGGGGCAGTAGGACAGGATCTGGAAGGGCCCCAGGCTGGTGCATATATACACCCCAGCTGAGGACAGCTGGAGAGTCCAGAACCCCTCCTCAGGGGTGAAGCTGAGAAATCCCCTTCTCACCACTGACTCTCTTGCCACCCCCACCGGGCAGAATTTTGGCCATATTCCATTTTCCTGAGACCATTTCTCCTCCAACTCCTCATTCTCCTCTCTATATCCAGGAGAATGATACCCATCAGTGATGCCTGTAAATCCACCAAGATCATTACTGCCAGACACGCCTCTGCTTCCAGCCTTGTATCTCATTTCTTCTTCCTCCTCTGCTTCCCACCAGATCCTGTCCACTTTCACTTCCCAGTACACTTTGCCCCACATGAAGCCCTTACTGCCCAGCACCCTGGGCTCCAGATCAAATCTCTGACCACACTGGCATTTGTTCATCCACAAGCCAGTGAACATCATCCTCTTCCCATTTGGAGACACTGAGAGGCAGCCATTGGCTGTCTGGGAATTCAGGATGATCCTCACTGTGGGGACAAGGAGACAAAGGTGTGCCCTCACAAAAGATACAAATGAGATTTGTCCCATAGGTTCTGGGCCTTTATGACAATGGTGGGAGACTCCTCAGGGGACCAGGACAAAGACTGCTTTTGACCTTGTGTTGGTGGCTCAGACGGTAAAGCGTCTGTCTACAATGCAGGAGACCCGGGTTCAACCCCTGGGTTGGGAAGATCCCCTGGAGAAGGAAATGGCAATCCACACCAGTACTCTTGCCTGGAAAATCCCATGGACAGAGAAAGCCTTCAGTCTATGGGGTCACAAAGAGTCGGACACGACTGGGCGACTACTTTCAGACTGTTAGCAACTAGAAAGTTTCCAGCAATCTAGAAAGTGTAAACATAGAGAATTCAAGGCCTCAGGCAGTACAATGAAACTGGAGAAGGGGGAAAAAAGATAAGAACTGTGATCACTACAGCTGAGCAAATCTGGGGAAAGGTTTATGGTTCTGAACTCAGGATAAAGAATTTGGATATATTAGTCACATGAAGACCTTCCTCTTTAAAACAAACAGGCTAGCCCATAAGTAATAAGAGCTTCACAGGAAAATGGTAATTTGCAAACTTCAGCCACTATCCATCCTCTCCAGATACTCACTTGTCTTATATTCCAGATCCCTCATCAATTTTCCTAGAGTAAAAGAACAAAAGGACAGTGAGCAATTCTTCCCTTTTTTTTTTTTTTTTTTCCTTTAGCCACCCTGCTCGGGTTTTGGGAAGACCAAGGATTGAACCCAGGCCGAGGGCAGTGAAAGCACTGAGTCCTACCCACTGGCCCACCAGGGAATTCTCAACAGAAAGCAGCTCTGGCACCACAGCTTCTAGGTCAAATTCTCTTACGATATCTCATATAACTTCAACAGTTAACAGGGGATCATGAAAGTTCAAGTAAAACAGAGGAATTAATTCAGGAGACACCCACAGCTGTCCAATCTAAACAGGTTCATGTGAATATCCATGGCAACACATGCTGAACCCACCTGGTGCTTCATTTAAGAGCAACTTTGGGCATACTACCTGTTTTTAAACTAAGTCCTAAACTTCTAGTCCTAAACCACATTATTTCTCTCCACTCTCAAAGACACCTCTTTAGAGTCATTCTCTCACTATTCTTTAATTTTATTTTCAATTGTGGTTAAAACACATAACATTTACTGTCTTTATCATTTTTAAGTGTATAGTTCATTAATGTTGCTGCTGCTGCTGCTAAGTCGCTTCAGCCGTGTCCGACTCTGTGCGACCCCATCCCTTTTTGAAAATCTTAAACTCTATAGTCATGAACACTGGAGTGGGTTCCTCATTTCCTTCTCTCCTGCATGAAAGTGAAAGTGAAGTTGCTCAGTCATGTTCAATCTACTTTGGCTGCATTGCCTACAGGCTCCTCTGTCCATGGGATCTTCTAGGCAAGAGTGCTGGAGTGGGGTGCCATTGCCTTCTCCAGTATATCTAAATTGTTGTGCAACCAATTTCCAGAACTTTTGATTTTTTGAAACTTAAACTCTATGCAGTTAAACAGGGGCTCCTCATTTCCCCCTCCTCCTGACCTGGTAACCACTAATCCACTTTCTGTTCCTGTGGATTTGACTACCTTAGAGACCTCATATACATAGAATTACACAGTACTTGTCTCTTTGTGACTGGCTCATTTCACTTGGCATTTTGTCCTCGAGGTTCATCCATGTTAGAGTATGTGTCACAGTTTCCTTCCTTTTTTAGGCTGGAGAGTATTCAAGTGTCTGCATATGCCACATTCTATTTCTCCATTCATCCAGTGATGAACATTTGTGTTGCTTCTACTTCCTGTCCATTGTGAATAATGTTGCTATGAACATGAGAGTGCAAATATCTCTTTGAGGGCCTGCTTTGAATTCTTTGGGAAGTGGGAATGCTAGATCATATGGTAATTTTGTGTTTAAATTTTTGTGGAAAGTGTTTTCTATAGCCTCCCAATCTTTTTTATCTCACTGTTAGATATGAAATATATTTCTACCTACTTTGAGAACTATTAACTATGTTTCTACATTATGGAACAGTCTTAGACTATCAAGTGGAAAGCCTCCGTGGTTTGGACTTAGATTTCCTCCCTAGTGTCCCTGTCTGGTGTGAATGACATGCAGGAACTCTGAGAAGGTGCAGCCACGATCAAAACGTAAAGAAACATTACAGAGAAAGAATGAAGGTTTTCTAGGCTCAGAACGCCTTCCTTTACCATAGAATCCTCTGAGTCCTTTCTCTAAACAAAGAAGTTTATCTGAAAATTCTTCCATCCGTTTTCTGATTGCAGGACTGATAGGCTTTTCAATCCAGAACTTCTTCCAGGGGTGTCTAGAGATAATGAAGTCACAGTAATTACTCCTGAGAGAAGGGCATGGTTTCCCACTGTCAGAGTATATGCATGCGAACAAATACTAATAATGGACCAAAGAGGCAGATAGTAAAAGCTGCTTTTCCAAGTGGCTGGTTTCGGCATCAGAGTCAGAGAGAAGAATATATAGAGATCTGAAGAAAGGGCCATGATCCAAGGATTCTCTATCCACCAACATGTTATTTATGGTGGTTTAGTTGCCAAGTCGTGTCTGACTATTGAGACCCCATGGACTGCAACCTGCCAGGCTCCTCTGTGTATGGAATTCTCCAGGCAAGAATACTGGAGTGGGTTGCCATTCCCTCTTCCAGGGCATCTTCCCAACCCAGGGTTCAACCTGCAGGAGATTTTTTTTTTTTACCACCGATCCACCGGGGAAGCCCAAAAACCTAGAGGTATGCCTGAACAGGGACTTAAACAGATTAAAAGTCTGATGTTTGACCTACCGACTGAGCTATCCGGGCCCTCTTAAGTATCAAAACAAAATACTTAAATAACAAAATTACTAAGGAAAACCTCATGGAGATATATCAATCTTATTCTAAGGACACAAAGAATGTATCTTATTTTCAAGTGCATAGAACTGTCCAAAAATTTAAAACACACAATAGGGAAAGCCTCGATAAAATCCAAAATAGTAGAGATGGCAACACACTGACTGATCACAAAATATAAAAAATCTATGAAACATAGAGCTGTTAAGAAAAAAACCAAACACAGCACCATTGACAGATGTCCTCTTTTTTAAACAAATTTGTTATTAAATAGCAAATGAAATTTAAAATTTTAAAATATCTAAAAAACAACAAAAAATACTATGGTAGAAATTATAGCATATTTCTATACAGAAAAGAAGAAAAAACAAGGCTCAAAAATATATACACACAAAAATATAAAATATTAAAAATAGAAAAAAGAGAAAGGCAAGTAGAGAAGGCAAAAATAGATATAAACAAAACATATTCAGATATAAACAATAAAATGTAAGGATATTATTTGTCAAACACTGCAAATACTTTTTAAATTATAAATGAAAGTGGTAGTTTTCCAGGAGCTATAAATACTAAATATCCAATTAAAATGTGTCAGATGAATTTATTTTAAAAGAAAACAAAATTTTATGTTGCTTATAAGAGATAAATAAAAATAACAGCCTAGATAGGTTGAGAGTTAAAGAATAAAAAGTTTAATAGTATGAAAACACTAATCAAAAGAAAACTAGAATAACTAATGATATCAGACAAAATACTCTAGGGCAAGAAGTCTTACACATTCTGTATCACCCTCATTTCTTATATAATCACTCATCTCCAACAGTCTCTGTCTGGTCTCCCCAGCCAGAATCTGGCATCCTATCTCCTTTTCCCACCTGGTAACTGGTCCATGGTGAATGCTCAGATTATGCCAACAGTCCTGGTGTCTCTGGAATGAACTGTGCATTCTTAAAATACTTGGCTTTTATCTCTGTTCAAAGCTTCTGCATATCGTTATGGGTATGGTTTTTGAAAACTGTCAGTGTTTAATGCCTAACACACTGGCTGAGAACCACTGCCAAAGAAACCATTATCCCTGTGATTCATATAAGTGTCTTCTTCTTATGATCCAGCAGAGACCAGGAAACCATCACTAACAAGCATGGAGGGCAATCTGATGAAGGAATATGCTCTACAAAATGTGAGGGAGTGCAGCCAGGAGAGGCAGCTGGGAACCAAATAGGAATAAAAAAGAATGAAAAGGTCTTAGAAACAAATGTGTATTTTAAACTTTTCCAAATACTCTGACACAATCTCCTCCCATTTCAACTCTCCTTATCCTCTTACCATCCTAAGTTCCAAGACAATTTTTCTAGGATGTTCTATGGAATGCTTTTCATATTAAATTTTCTAGAAGAACCTCTCTTCTTCCAAATAACCCCCCCTTTCAGCCCTTGCCAAATTTCAATAAGTTATGGTGACAGAAGAAGAGAAAAAACAAAGGAACACCTAAGTGGTTAAAAATATAAAGCAAGCAGCACTTACCTGTTTGTTATGTCATTGGTCCTAGAAAGGAAGAAGAAGACAGACTGTCATGGAAATAAGGCTCCCAGGAACTGCCGCCTTACCTCATGCGAGGATGAGCTCGCTGGGAATGGGTACACAATAGGACTGTACAGAGATTTGTGGTGGGCTTGGACCTGTGCTATTCTCCACTGTGGTTTATGGAGACACATGTTTCCCCTTCCTTTCCTCCTTTGAGTCTAGAATATCCTAGGAACTTCGCCTTCTCTCACTTGTTTATGGGGAACAAGTTTCCCCTTCCTTTCCTCCATTTGTTGACGTCCAAACCCCTTAATCTGTTAAGACTCTTACTGTCTATCAGATTAAGACTGAAATCTCAGAATGCCTTCGAAGGCCTCTACTCAGCTGGCCCCATCTTACCTAGCCCACCTTCCCTTTAAATTCTTCCTCACTTAAGCTGACTCCTCCAGAAAGGTAGCCCCTTTCACTCTATGAATCCTTCCTATCTTCCAAATGCTCTTCCTCAGCACCTGCAGGCCTCCCAGGTGGCTCAGTGGTAAAGAATCCTCCTGTCAGTGCAAGAGCCACAGGAGACTCAGGTTCAATCCCTGGGTCAGGAAGATCCCCTGGAGGAGGAAATGGCTAACCCACTCCAGTATTCCTGCCTGGACAATCCCATGGACAGAGGAGCCTGTGGGCTACAGTCGGACATGGTGCAGTCGGACAGGACTGTCATGGCACGCTGCACCTACACTCACCTTTTTATTATCACACTCATTAAGTTTATCATCACATTCATGTGTTTCATTTTAACCAATGCACCTCCACAAATGGGATGTTCAACTCCTCTTTCCTGCTAACACAAATCTTTACATTTTCCTCAAGGCTACCATTAAGAGCTGCTTGGTCCATGAAGCCTTCCCTGACTAGCCTTTTCCAGAATTCCTGTGGCTTCCAGTCTGGTCATAAGATTTAACACTCAATTATTTTCTTATAATTATAAATGTACATGTGTGGATGTGAGAGTTGGACCATAAAAAAAGCAGAGCATTGAAGAATTGATGCTTTGAACTGTGATGTTAGAGAAGACTCTTGAGAGTCCCTTGGACTGCAAGGAGATCAAACCAGTTAATCCTAAAGGAAATCAGTCCTGAATATTCATTGGAAGGACTGATGCTGAAGCTCTAATACTCTGGGCACCTGATGCAAAGAACCAACTCATTGGAAAAGACCCTGAAGCTGGGAAAGAATGAGGGCAGGAGGAGAAGGGGACAACAGAGGAGGAGATGATTGGATGGCATGACAACTCAATGGACATGAGTTTGAACAAGCTCCAGGAGTTGGTGATGGACAGGGAAGCCTAGTGTGCTGCAGTCCATGGGGTTGCAAAGAGTCGGACATGACTTAGAGACTGAACTGAATTGACTGACAGATCTTACTATCTCAGTGTAACATCTGTGCACATTTCAGTCTCCCGCCCACTGTGATTTGGGACTTACAACCTATTGGTTTGCTAATTAACCTGTCAAGAACTCAACAAATGAGAACAAAACCTTGTCTCTCCTGACTCCTGGTCCAAATCTCATGTTAATGGAGGGGCCGGACTGCAGCCTGGAGCAAGAGGTACAATATAACTGGTCCCTCACCTGCAAAAGTTCAAGTGCTGGCTGCTAAGCCTTCTTCTCTAACTCGGAAATCAGGGTCTCCAGCCAGATGATCTCCTCAGAGCCCTTGGCGACATGGCTGTTCCTCCCTTTAGTGAGCTGTTGCTCCGTTCCCTCCAGCCACTCCAACAGGCACTGCTCCCTTTCTCTCAGGAACTGATGGCCCTGCTCAAACACGTGATGTCTTGCTTGTGGCTCTGGAATTTTGCCTACAGTAAAGGCAGAAGGACAAAGAGGATTTCTCCTGAGAGGCTGGAAAACACCAGAATGTTTGTCTGAGGATAAGTTGAGAACTAGAATCCCTTCTATCACACCCACTTTCTCCTAGTCCTTCATTATCCCCCCTCCCCTCAACACATACACACACACACACACACACACACACACACACACACACACTTCTCTCTCTCTCTCTCCCACCCAACACAGGTTCAAAAAACAAGCACTCGAAACTTCTCGTACCAGCAGGGCCTGAATCTCATCTTCTCTTGTAGACTGAAAATTCTGAATCCTGTCCCTGTCTCCCTTCAGAATCTTCGAATGGTTTAGAATTTTACCCTATGGCGGAGGGGGGCGGGGGGGAAAAGACATGAATAATTTCAAGATGAAGATGAAAATGCCCTCAATAAGAAAAGACACCTGCAAAATGATTTCAGAGTAAAATCAGATAGTCTTTGATCTTATGTAGTATTATAAGATAACTAGGTTGGAATAGTTTTCATCCTAGTTAATGAAGAAGAAACAAAGTGAGTGCTATGTTAGCTTAGAGTAGCTTCTCAGAAGTGAGATAAAATGCATGTTAAACTTATACTGTACTGTATGTCAACTACATCTCAATAAAACTGGGAGAAAAATAAGTGAGATAAAATAAAATGTATTATCAGTACAACTACTAAGACTTATAGTGTAGTTTTTATATTTACACTGTTTCTTTCCACCAAAAATATAGATAATTTATATTAAAATTAATAGATAACATAGAAATAAAAACGAAAATCAAAGCAAAATAATGAAGGAAAATATATATACTAACTCCAAATCACTGAGCGAATGACTAAATTGATTTTAAGAGTCCTGTTAACCAAGGACAAAAGGGAAATAGTGATTCATGTAATCCTTTAGCGGACAGGAGGAAAAATACTGGTACATCAGAAAAAAATAGTATTTTCCATGAGATTAAATTCTGAAAGGAAATTCATACAAGATGCAATATTCTCAAAAATATTTGTATAATACAGATGAAGCACACACTTTGAAGCTAAGTATCAAGACAGCTATCAAGAGCACTGGTATTCCATACGGCTGGTTGAGGCTTGATCAGATGCTTCAGAATCTAAAACATCAAGGCAGTGGGACAGACTTGCTATTATAAAAGATATGAAAACAAACCAGTTTATTATTCAAATTAGAAGAATACATGTTGCCAAGAAATTACCATGCTACAGAATTTGAACCTTCCCCTTACAATTGTTAGAATGGCTATTATTTTAAAAAATGAAAGATAACAAGTATTGGTGAAGATGTGAAGAAAAGGAAACCCTGGTACACTACTAACGAGAATGGAAACTGGCACAGTCATGGAAAACACAATAGCTGCTTCTCAAAAAATTAAAAATAGAACTACCATATGACCCAGCAATCCTATTTCTAGGTATTTATCTAAAGGAACTGAGATAGGATCTCGAAGAGACATCTGCTCTCCCAGGTTTATTGCAGTATTATCCTCAACAGCCAAGCTGTGGAAACAACCTAATGTCCAGGGCATGAATGGATAGACACTGTGGTATACACATACAATGGAATCTTACTCAGCCTTAAAAAAGAAGAAAATCCTGCCATTTCCAACCACATAGAAGGACCTGGAGGATATTATGCAAAGTGAAATAAGCCAGGCACAAAAGACAAACACCAAATCATCTCACTTGTATGAGGAATCTAAAACTCGAGGAAGCAGAGTAGAATGGTGGTGGCCAGCAGCTGGAGGAGAGTGTAAAGGGGAGGTGAGGGTCAAAGGGTAAAAGTTTCAGTTATGCAAGATAAGTAAGTTCTGAAGATCTACTCTATATCACAGTGCTTACAGGATAACAATACTGTGTTGTATAGCTAAAATTTGCTAACAGGTTAGATCTTATGCAAAGTGTTCTTCTCTCTCTCACACACACAGTAAGACAATAATAATAATTGGGTGGGAGGAAACTTTGGGAAGTGATGAATATGTCTCTGGCCTTGATGGTAGTGACAAACTTATCCCCAAACTTAAGTTGCATGCAGTAAATATATGGACAGCTTTTTATGTGTCAATTATACCTCAGTAAAGTGTTTATTAAAAAAAATTTTGGACCTTATCCTGAAGGTACAATAGAACTTTTTGGCTCCAAGAACAGAGCTGGGGTCCAGCAAGCTTCTTATCTGATAAGGCTGCACAGCCTTCTCCAGCAGAACAGCAGTGTGGTGTCTGTGCTCCCAGGACTCCCGACACATGACACACAGTATCTGCTGGTCATCCTTGCAGTAGTAATGCAGCTTCTCCAAATGCTGCCCGCACAGCTGCTCCACTCTCTGCTCAAGTGGCCTGTCCTCTCTGGGTTGTCTCTCCTCATCTACTTTCATCCTCCAGATGTTCTCCACTATGCTGGCCATCTGCCACACATGGCGGATATTCTCTTTCTTAAAAGCTGTCTTGCAGAGAGAACAATATAATGGCTGCTGAGCAGATTCACAGACCTTAATGATGCAGTGATAGCAGAAGATGTGACCACAGTTGATGGTAACCGGGTCTTTCAAGTAGTCAAGACAGACAGAGCACAGCACCTCGTCCTCCAGTTTCCTCAGAGGAGAGGCAGCGGCCATGACAGCAACGCTGAAACCCTGCAGAACGTTCCTTCTCAAAATGAAGAATGACTTGCTAAGAGGATACGGAGGAAAAACAGAAATTGTAAATTTATTCAATCATTGTGAAAATGGAACTCATGAGAAAATAGTTTTTATGTTCAAACTGTTCCCAACCATTTTCCCTCCAAATCCAAAGTTCCTTCCAGACCACTATTCAGAACAGATTCCAGCCTGCAAAGCTAACCTGATATTAGTTTCAGGTTGTCAGCTTTTCTGTAATCATTTTAAAGGGTACTAATACTGAAACTCCAATACTTTGGCATTTATGTGAAGAGTTGACTCATTGGAAAAGACTCTGATGTGGGGGGGATGGGGGGGGGGAGAAGGGGGGAAGAGAGGATAAGTGGCTGGGTGGGACCGACTGAGGGTTGGTTTGAGTGAAGGGGTGGAAGGGGGGGGGGGGGGACGAATGGGGGCCCAAAGGGCAAAAAAGCGGGGGGGAGAAAAGAAAAGAAAATATGTGTATTAAGGGGGGGAGAAGATATAGTATTGGGAAAGTAAATACCCAGTAAAGTTTAAGGAATTTCCCTCACTCTAAGTAGATCAGCTTTAGTGAAAATATTGGCTGTAAATGATTCAATAGTAAAGAATGGGAATTACAAATATTTAGGGCTTAGGTCCAGTGATTAAGAATTTGCACTCCTACTGCAGAGGGCATGGGTTCGTTCCCTGATTGGGGAACTAGGATCCCACATCCCACACGATGTGGCCAAAAAAATTATAATAAAAACCTTGGCTGTATTTTAAAACTCATCTGAGAACAGGAGAGTTAGATTATTAGAAACCATTAGGTTCAATCATAGGTCTTTTATTCATATGCTGCCTTGTAAACATCATTATGATTTAAACTAATGGTTTTCAAACATTTTTGGAAACATCACAGTTAGAAATGCATTCATGTCTAATAAATTAACACATGCACATGCATATGCACACACATACTAAAATACAAGTTTTGTTCAATATCATTTACTGACTTTTAAAACTGCAGTCCATTTTAAAAATGCTGATTATAACCCACAAAATTGATGCCATGATATAAGCTATTGCAAGTGATAATCTGAAAATCACTGATTTAAACCACACTAACTTTATCACTTGGAGAAGGCGATGGCACCCCACTCCAGTACTCTTGCCTGGAAAATCCCATGGATGGGGGAGCCTGGTAGGCTGCAGTCCATGAGGTAGCGAAGAGTCGGACATGACTGAGCGACTTCACTTTCACTTTTCACTTTCATGCATTGGAGAAAGAAATGGCAACCCACTCCAGTGTTCTTACCTGGAGAATCCCAGGGACGGGGGAGCCTGGTGGGCTGCCATCTATGGGGTTGCACAGAGTCCGACACGACTGAAGCGACTTAGCAGCAGCAGCAGCAACTTTATCACTAACCCCCACCCCACCCAAAAAAACACCAGGGAGCCACAGAAGCCTACTGTGTCACCACTTGCAGCTTAAATTCACATCTCCAATTGTATTATTTTCCTCATTGTTCTTATTCCTTGGTAAGAGCTACCAACAACTACCCCATTACCCAAGCTAAAACCTAGGTGTGATAAAGTCACACTCTTCATTACCACCTCCCATATCTGGTCACTGAATTAAATAATAGAATATCTGAAATAAAAATTTCACCACATGGCCTTAACAGCAGCATACAGATGACAGGAAAAAAAAAAAGTCAATGAACTTGAAGAAGGTGTAATAAAAATTTACTGAATCTTAATAGAATTTTTTTCTAAAAAGCAGAAACTCAGTAACTTATGAAATATCAAAAGGTCTAATATTCATGTCATTAGTATACCAGGAAAAGAAATTGGTAAAGGAAAAAACAGAGAAAAAAATAGCTGAAAACTTCTCAAGTATGTATGGCAAAAGACATAGATTTACAGATTCAAGAAGCTCAGCAAATGCCAAAGAGAATAACTTAAAGAAAAACCACCCCAATACACCATCACCAAACTGCTGTAAAGCAAAGATGAAGAAAAAAATCTTGAGAACAATCAGAAAAAATAACATCACAATGAGGGGAAGGATGATTCAGATGCTGGCACATTTCTTGTGAGAAGCCATAAAGGCCAACAAACAGTGGGAGAAACATCTGGAAAGTGCTGTGAAAAGTCCTGTCAATCCAGGGTTCTACAGCAGTAAAATACCCTTCAGAAATGAAAGCAAAATATAAATATTTTCAGATGAAGGAAAACTGAGAAAACGTTATCACCAGTAAACCTGCCCTAAAAGAACTGCTAATGGAAGTTCTTCAGGCTAATGTGAAATTCCACAGGGACATTCAGAACTTCAGGAATAACAAGAGAACAGAAGAAAGGTCAACAGAAATAGTAAACATTTGGATAAATACAGGAGCTTATTTTACACCTCACAAGTTCTTTAAGATATGTAGGACAATTGGAAGCAAAATTTATAACATCATTAGAGACATTATGTAGATGTAATACATAAGACAATTACAGGGAAAGTGATCTATATGGGTTGTAAGGCTTCTACATTTTACTTGAAGTTGCAAACTTTCAACTCTGCTTATCTTTTTAACTCTGTATATTGTAACTCTATTGTAACTCTGTATATTGTAATCCAGAGACCAACACCCAAAAATACTATGAAGAGATATAGTCAAAAACTAACAGGTAATTAACTTGGAATATTTAAAAATATTAGAAATAAGAGAAGGCAAGAAAAATGAAATAGAAGAGTAAAGAAAATAGGGTACAAATAGAAATAATAAAATAGTGGACCCAAGTTCAACAATGTTAATAATTACATTAAATGTGAATAGTCTAGACACACCTACTAAAAGATTTGTCAAATTGGTTTATAAGACAGACAAAACTATGTTCTATCTCCAAATAGAATGTTAAATGTAATAATTTAGATCTCTAAATATCCATATTATTGTTATATAGATATTAAATATAATAATATAGATTTCTAAAAGTAAAAGAATTGAAAAAAGTATACCATCTAGTAAACTCTATAATCAAAATAAAGCTGGAGTAGCTATGTTAATATTAGATAAAGTAGACTTCAGAACAAGCTATATTACAAGGGATAAATAGGGCTATTACATAATGATAAAGGGGTTATTTTTCCAAGAAAATATGCTAATCACAAATGTGTGTGCAACAACAGAGCACCATCAAAAGAAACAAAATCTGAATCATTGGAGTTCCAGAAGGAGAAGAGAGGGAGGCAGAGACAGAAAAACTATTTGAAGAAACAATGGCTAAAACTTTCCTAAACCTGGGAGAAAAAATTTATGCATTCAAGTTCACAAAGCTATTAGATCACCCTATTACTTCAGTCTGAAATGACCTTCTCCAAGACACATTATAATAAAACTGCCAAAAATATAAGAGAAGGACAGAATCCTAAAATCAGCAAGAAAAAAGAAGCCTGTAATCTACAAAGCTGCTATTAGGCTAGCAATGTATTTCTTAGCAGAAATCCTATAGGCCAGAAGAGTGGATGATATATTCAAGAATTAGATGTCAATTGCATATTGAGAATTCTCTGACAAAGTTGTCCTTTATTAAGGAGAAACAAAGACTTTGGGCTCCCCTGGTAGTGCAGCAGTAAAGAATCTGTCTGCAATGCAGGAGATGTGGGTTTGATCCCTGGATCAGAAAGATCCTCTGGAAAATAAAATGGCACTCCATTCCAGTATTCTTGCCCAGAAAATCCCACGGAGAGAGGAGCCTGGCAGGCTACAGTCCATGGGGCTGCAAAGAGTTGGACATGACTTAGCAACTAAACAACAACAAAAACTTTACCAGATGGTTTGACAGAAAACAACAAAATTCTGTGAAGCAATTATCTGTCATTAAAAATATAAATTAAAAAAATAAGTAAAAACATAACTTACAACAAAAAGGAAAAAAAAAAAAGACTTTACCAGATGGGATTTCTCTGGTGGTCCAGTGGTTAAGAATCCACCTGCCAATGCAGGGAACATGGGTTCAATCCCTGGTCCAGGAAGATCCCTCATGCTGTGGAGCAACTAAGCCCGTGTGCCACAGCTGCTGAGCCTGAGTGCCACAAGAGAAGCCACTGCAATGAGAAGTCTGCACACTTCAACAAAGAGCAGCTCCTGCTGGCTGCAACTAAAGAAAGCCCACACACAGCAACAAAGACCCAGTGCAGCCCAACAAATAAATAATATAATCACACAAAATGTTTACAAAACACCATTTAAAAAAGAAAGACTTCACTAGATAAAAACTGAGGGAGTTTATCACCACTAGATCTTCCTTATGAGAAATGCTAGAAGTTCTTCAAGCTGAAATGAAAAGATGCTAGTTAGTAATATGAAAACATACAAATACATAGACCATACAGGTAAAGAATGAATAAATAGTCAAATTCAGAAAACTCTCATACTGTAATATGATAGTGTGTTGGCCACTTAACTATAGTATAAATGTTAAATGACAAGAACATTAAAAATAGCTACACAGTTACTATAATTTCTTAATAAATACACAATATCAAAAGAGGTAAAATTTGACATTAAAAGTGTAAATGGGTGAGAAGTAAAAGGGTAGAGTTTTTGCATGTCAGTGAAATTAAGTTGTTCTCAGTATAAAATAGACTGATAACATCTACAAGAGGTTTTATGTAAGCCTGTTATGACCAACCTAGATAGCATATTGAAAAGCAGAGACATTACTTTGCCAACAAAGGTTCGCCTAGTCAAGGCTATGGTCTTTCCTGTGGTCATGTATGGATGTGAGAGCTGGACTGTAAAGAAGGCTGAGCACCAAAAATTGATGCTTTGAACTGTGGTGTTGGAGAAGACTCTTGAGAGTCCCTTGGACTGCAAGGAGATCCAACCAGTCCATTCTGAAGGAGATCAGCCCTGGGATTTCTTTGAAAGGAATGATGCTAAAGCTGAAACTCCAGTACTGGCCACTTCATGTGAAGAGTTGACTCATTGGAGAAGACTCTGATGCTGGGAGCGATTGGGGGCAGGAGGAGAAGGGGACGACAGAGGATGAGATGGCTGGATGGCATCACTGACTCGATGGATGTGAGTCTGAGTGACCTCCGGGAGTTGGTGATGGACAGGGAGGCCTGGCGTGCTGCAGTTCATGGGGTGACAAAGAGTCGGACACGACTGAGTGACTGATCTGATCTGATCTGATCTGATCTGATGTAACCATAAAGCACAAAAACTTTTACAAAATGATTTGTAGATTCACAAAAGATAAAGAGAAGAAAATCAAAGCATACCACCACAGAAAATAACCAATTCACAAAGGGAGGCAGCAAGAAAAAAAGGAACTGCAAAACAGCCAGAAAGCAATCAATAAGATGGTATCAGTAAGTCCTTACATATCAATAATTACCCTAAAGGTAAACATATAGAATTCTTCAGTCAAAACGTACTGGATGGATTTTAAAAATTCAACTATAAGCTGCCTGCAAGATACTCACTTTCAACTGTAAGTTCACTCATAGGCTTAAAGTAAAGGGGTGGAGAAAAAATAGTCCATGCAAGTAGAAAACAAGAGAATGAAGGTAGCTTTACTTGTATCGGAGAAAACAGACTTTAAGCTGAAAACAATAATAGATAAAGAAGGTTATTATATAATAATAAAGGGGTCAATTCATCAAGTGAGTGAAAGTTGCCCAGTTGTGTCCAACTCTTTGGGACCCCATGGATTATACAGTCCATGGAATTCTCCAGGCCAGAATACTGGAATGGGTAGCTTGTCCCTTCTCCAGGGATCTTCCCAACCCAGGAATCAAACCCAGATCTCCCATATTGCATGCAGATTCTTTACCAGCTGAGCCACAAGGGAAGCCCAAGAATACTGGAGTGAGTAGCCTATCCCTTCTCCAGAGGAACTTGCCAATGCAGGAATCAAACCATGGTCTCCTGCATTGCAAGTGGATGCTTTATGAACTGGGCTATCAGGGAAGCCCAATTCATCAAGAGAATACAGCAGTTACAAATATATATGCACCCAACATCAGAGCACCTAAATGTGTTAAGCAAATACTAACAGGTCTGAAGGGAGAAATAGACAACAATAAAATAGTAGCAAGGGACTTCAATATTCCAAGCAATGAACAGATCATCCAGACAGAAAATCAGAAACATTGGACTTCAACCATACTTTAGTCTAAATGGACGTAATAGACATGCAACAGCAGCAGAATATACCTTTTTTTTTGTTGCCATGCTGTATAATACATCCCAAGAACTTACATATCTTATAACTGGAAGCTCGCACCTTTTGACTCAGTTCAGTTCAGTTCAGTCGCTCAGTCGTGTCCGACTCCTTGTCACCCCATGAATTGCAGCACGCCAGGCCTCCCTGTCCATCACCAACTCCCGGAGGTCACCCAGACTCACGTCCATCGAGTCAGTGATGCCATCCAGCCATCTCATCCTCTGTTGTCCCCTTCTCTTCCTGCCCCAATCCCTCCCAGCATCAGAGGCTTTTCCAATGAGTCAACTCTTCACATGAGGTGGCCAAAGTACTGGAGTTTCAGCTTTAGCATCATTCCTTCCAAAGAATTCCCAGGGCTGATCTCCTGCAGAATGGACTGGTTGGATCTCCTTGCAGTCCAAGGGACTCTCAAGAGTCTTCTCCAGCAACACAGTTCAAAAGCATCAATTCTTCGGCACTCAGCCTTCTTCACAGTCCAACTCTCACATCCATACATGACTACAGGAAAAACCATAGCCTTGACTAGGCGAACTTTGGTGGCAAAGTAATGTCTCTGCTTTTCAATATGCTATCTAGGTTGGTCATAACTTTCCTTCCAAAAAGTAAGCATCTTTTAATTTCATGGCTGCACTCACCATCTGCAGTGATTTTGGAGCCCAGAAAAATAAAGTCTGACACTGTTTCCACTGTTTCTCCATCTATTTCCCATGAAGTGATGGGACCAGATGCCATGATCTTCCTTTTCTGAATGTTGAGCTTTAAGCCAACTTTTTCACTCTCCACTTTCACCTTCATCAAGAGGCTTTTGAGTTCCTCTTCACTTTCTGCCGTAAGGGTGGTGTGATCTGCATATCTGAGGTTATTGATATTTCTCCCAGCAATCTTGATTCCAGCTTGTGTTTCTTTCAGCCCAGCATTTCTCATGATGTACTCTGCATATATGTTAAATAAGCAGGGTGACAGTATACAGCCTTGACATACTCCTTTTCCTATTTGGAACCAGTCTGTTGTTCCCTGTCCAGTTCTAACTGTTGCTTCTTGACCTGCATATAGATTTCTCAAGAGGCAGATCAGGTGGTCTGGTATTCCCATTTCTTTCAGAATTGTCCACAGTTTATTGTGATCCACACACACTTCCTACTTTTGCATTCCAGTCCCCTATAATGAAAAGGACATCTTTTTTGGGTATTAGTTCTAAAAGGTCTCATAGGTCTTCATCAGATCAGATCAGTTGCTCCGTCGTGTCCGACTCTTTGTCACCCCATGATTCGCAGCACGCCAGGCCTCCCTGTCCATCACCAACTCCTGGAGCTCACTGAGACTCACATCCATCGAGTCAGTGATGCCATCCAGCCATCTCATCCTCTGTCGTCCCCTCTCCTCCTGCCCCAATCCCTCCCAGCATCAGAGTCTCTCCAATGAGTCAACTCTCGCATGAGGTGGCCAAAATATTGAGTTCAGCTAGCATCATTCCCTCCAAAGAAACCCCAGGGCGATCCCCAGAAGGACGGTTGATCTCCTGCAGTCCAAGGGACTCCAAGAGTCTCTCCAACACCACAGTTCAAAGCATCATCCGGTGCTCAGCTTCCTCACAGTCCAACTCTCACATCCATACATGACCACAAGAAAAACCATAGCCTTGACTAGGCGAACCTTTGTCAGCAAAGTAGGTCTTCATAGAACTGTTCAACTTCAGCTTCTTCAGTGTTACTGGTTGGGGCATAGACTTGGATTGCTGTGACATTGAATGGTTTGCCTTGGAAACGAACAGAGATCATTCTGTCGTTTTGAGATTGCATCCAAGTACTGCATTTCAGACTCTTTTGTTGACCATGATGGCTACTCCATTTCTTCTGAGGGATTCCTGCCCACAGTAGTAGATATAATGGTCATCTGAGTTAAATTCACCCATTCCAGTCCGTTTTAGTTCGCTGATTCCTAGAATGTCGACATTCACTCTTGCCATCTCTTGTTTGACCACTTCCAATTTGCCTTGATTAATGGACCTGACATTCCAGGTTCCTATGCGATATTGTCCTTTACAGCATCAGACCTTGCTTCTATCTCCAGTCACATCCACAGCTGGGTATTGTTTTTGCTTTGGCTCCATTTCTTCATTCTTTCTGGAGTTATTTCTAGGAAGTCAAGAAACACCTGGAGTAACAGGTAAATTTAGCCTTGGAATATGGAATGAAGCAGGGCAAAGACTAATAGAGTTTTGCCAAGAAAATGCACTGATCATAACAAACACCCTCTTCCAACAACACAAGAGAAGACTCTACACATGGACATCACCAGATGGTCAACACCGAAATCAGATTGATTATATTCTTTGCAGCCAAAGATGGAGAAACTCTATACAGTCAGCAAAAACAAGACCAGGAGCTGACTGTGGCTCAGACCATGAACTCCTTATTGCCAAATTCAGACTTAAATTGAAGAAACTAGGGAAAACCACTAGACCATTCAGGTATGACCTAAATCAAATCCCTTATGATTATACAGTGGAAGTGAGAAATAGATTTAAGGGCCTAGATCTGATAGATATAGTGCCTGATGAACTATGGAATGAGGTTCCTGACATTGTACAGGAGACAGGGATCAAGACCATCCCCGTGGAAAAGAAATGCAAAAAAGCAAAATGGCTGTCTGGGGAGGCCTTATAAATAGCTGTGAAAAGAAGAGAAGTGAAAAGCAAAGGAGAAAAGGAAAGATATAAGCATCTGAATGCAGAGTTCCAAAGAATAGCAAGAAGAGATAAGAAAGCCTTCTTCAGCGATCAGTGCAAAGAAATAGAGGAAAACAACAGAATGGGAAAGACTAGAGATCTCTTCAAGAAAATTAGAGATACCAAGGGAACATTTCATGAAAAGATGGGCTTGATAAAGGACAGAAATGGTATGGACGTTTTGACTACCTTCATGCTTTTTGCCCACCCTACTCCCACCTCTGACAACCACCAATCTGTTCTCTGTATCTATGAGTTTGGTTTATTAGATTTCTCAAACAAGCAAAAATAGAACTACCAATAGATGCAGCAATCCAACTTCTGGGTACATATTCAAGGGAAATAAAAACAGGATATGGAAGAGCTATCTGCACTCCCATGTTTTTGCAGTATTATTCACGACAGGCAAGAGATGGAAACAACCTAAGCATCCATCTATGAATGAATGGATAGAGGAGGTGTGATATATATATTAATGGGCATGTGTGCTCAGTTGCTCAGTCATGTCCAACTCTTGATGACCCATGGACTGTAGCCCGCCAGGCTCCTCTGTCCATGGAATTTCCTAGGCCAGAATACTGGAGTGGGTTTGTCATTTCTTCCTTTAGAGGATCTTCCCAACCCAGGGATCAAACCCACTTCTGTGTCTCCTGCATGGGCAGGCAGATTCTTTACCACTGAGCCATCTGAGAAGCCCTCCATATATTAACATAAAATTTTGTTGTTGTTTATGTCATGACTAAGTCATGTCTGACATTATTGTGACCCCCATGGACTAAATAGCCCACCAGGCTCCTCTGTCCATGGGATTTTCCCAGGCAAGAATACTGCAGTGGGTTGCCACTCCCTTCTCCAGGGAATCTTTGCGATCCAGGAATCAAACCTGCATCCCTTGCATTACAGGTGAGTTCTTTACCACTGAGTCACCAGGGAAGCCCTAATATACAGTATAATATATCTAATGGGATATTATTCAGCCATGAGAAAGAAGGAAATCCTGCCATTTGTGACAACTAGGATGGACCTTGAGGGCACTATGTTAAGTGAAATAATTCAGACATAGAATGGCAAAAAATATTATATCACTTATGTGGAATCTAAAAAACACAACTCACAGAAATAGAGTATAGAATTGAGGTTACTAGGGGCTAGGAGAGTGGGGGAATCAGGAAGATGTTGGTCAAAGGGTACAAACTTCCAGTTAGAAGATGAACAAGTTCTGGGAGCCTAATGCACTGCATTGTGATCACAGGTAACAGTACTGTACTGTATAACTGAAAACTGCTAAGAGAGTAGATGTTAAATCTCACCACAAAAAATAAACGGTAATTATGTGATACAGTGGCGGTGCTAGCTAACACAATGACGGTAATCATATTGTAATATATTTGTTTCAAATCAGCACACTGCACACTTTAAACTTGTGCTCAGTCCCTCAGTTGTGTGCAACTATTTGTGACTCCATGGACTGTGACCCATCAGGCTCCTCTGTCTATAGAATTTTCCAGGCAATGATGCTGGAGTGGGTTGCCTTTTCCTACTCCAGGGGATCTTCTCAACCCAGGGATCTAAGCTGTGTCTCTTGCATTGGCAGGCAGATTCTTTACCACTGTGCTGCCCGGGAAACCACTTTAAATTTATATATCAATTATAGCTCAATAAAGTCTGGGGGCGGAGGGGAAGAAAATGCCAAAGATCCTACAAAAACAAAGCAGAATAAATGAGTTATACAAAGTCACTATTTTTAAAATTGTTAATATACACAAATAAATGGACTAGTGAAGATTGACAATTTTTTTAAAAGTACATTTACAACAATACCATAAAACACGAAATAAATACAAATCTTACAAAACGTATAAGATCTTTATGCCATAAGCTAATAAATTACAAAAAAACATGAAAGAAATCTAGGTAAATGGTGAAATACACTATATTAATAAGATAGAAAGGCTCAGTATTCTTAAGATGCCATGTTAAAACATGGAAAAGTCAAGGGGGCACCACTGTGTTATTAGGGCATCAGTTGGCCTTAACCCAGCCATGAAGCTCTCCACCAGCACCACCATCATTCCCATACAAGGGGGATAATAATAATAACCCGTACATCCCAGAGGACTGCAGAAAGGATTCAATGAGGACAGGTAAATGAATGAAAATCACTCTGGAAAGCAAACTACCCTACAGAATGCTGGTTCTCTCTCCTCTGCAGTGCACCCACCGGCACAGCACCTGGCCCACCCTGCACTGGGCCCCTCCAGCCCAGCCCCGCGCTCACTTGGGCTGCCTGCCACTAGGCAATCGCGCAGACAAGACCTCAGTAACTGGGCTCTGCTGGAGCCTCTGCGACCACTGCCGGGCCCTCCCGGGCAACCCCAGCCCTGCCAGCGCCTCCAGGACCCCAGCCCCTCAGTCTCGCCTCTCAGACCGTGCGGAAAGGCCTCCACCGGGCAGACCACAAGGTCTAAGGGTTCCTCAGGGACCCCCGTGTCCGCGGACTTGCCCCCGGCGCCCAGGTCAGCTGGGGCAAGGAAAACCCAGAGACACGAGGGGGATTCACTGGCTACGAACGCTTTAACAATAAATTGTTGGTACCGTGTTGTGATCCTCAGCAGTCCTGTGAGGCAGGGCTCAAAGACACTGGTAGGCCTGTTTTACAAATCAGGCAGAAGAATGAAAATAATGCAGCAGAGAGCAACTGGCCAAGATGGTGGCCCTCACATCTACCAAGTCCCTGTGGGCTACCTTGGGTGAACTCTATGGTCGCCTGGCAACGCGGGACCCCCTTGCTCCCAGGCTGGCAGGCCTCTGGTTTCCTGGACCTAAAAGTGAAGATCTTACCCTTTGTACTGCTGGGGTGAGGTGCGGGGTTGGGGGGCGGCCCGAGGCGGGGTTCATTCATCCAGAGTCAGGTGCTTTTTGTGTTTTCACCATTCATTTGCCTTTGCCCTTTTGAAAATCCCGAGTGCTCCCCTCAACCCCACCTCAAAATCCCAGCATTTTGGAGAGCTCATGGAACACTGGAGTCCCACCAATCTGGACAGCCATACCCAGTGATATCCCAGAATTCTTTGATATTTTTCCCTGAAGTCTTAGTGACTCTTCATATGATGCCAGGAACCCCATTATTTATTACCTCAGACTAAGCATGCATGTTGGTAAAGTGCGGTCACCTATAACCAACTAATCCTGTCTTGTCAGATATAACCTCCCAAACTGAATTCAGATTTGTGAGGACAAATATGAATCCCAAAACCAAACAGGGGCACAAAAGATAAAAAAGATCAGAGTAGTCATGAAAAAACATTTTTGCATGAAACTTAAATCACTACTACTTCTAGACCAGATAGCCTAATCAGGCTCTGTGAAGCCAGCATTACCCTGCCACCAAAGCCAGATAAAGACTTGACTACTCAGATTCCTCTGCATTTTCTTGGCCTAGAGAAGTGGTCCACTTCTTCCTGTTAGGGGTGGTCCTCCCCAGTGGTGGGTTGAATGGTGGCCACCAATCCCCCTCCCCCCGGCCTCAAAAAAAATATGCATATGTTTGAATCCCTAGAACCCGTGAAGTTTAATTTATTTGGAAAAAACATCTTGAGATGAGACCATCCTGGGACTACTAGGGTGGCCCCTAAATCCAATCCAAATGTCCTTATAAGAGAAACACAGAGAAAAGGAAGAGGCAATGTGAAGACAGAGGCAGAGCTTCAAGTGACACAGTCACTATTCAAGAAACACCTAGAATCAATAGAAGCTGGAATAGACAAAGAACAGACTCTCCCCTAGAGCCACTGGTTAAAGCTGGGCGGGCCTTGAGTGAAAATAAAACCAGGGATTCTGTGTCTTCCTTAGGAGTCATTTAGGTAGAGCCCAAAGAGACATTCCACAACCCAGAGGATAAACTGTTAGCCCTACAGCCTCCAGCTAAAAAAAAGTGCCCTCACCATCCTGCCAGTATCTGATTAATCTGTTTGGATACTGGGGGCAGCACATTTCTACCAAATTCCCAGATAAATAACAAAGTTTGAAGGGGACTCTGGTATTAATAACAAGAAGTTGCAAAAGCAACAGTAAAGAAGTGCTGGAACTTCCCTGGCAGTCCGGTGGCTACGACTCTGCACTCCCAGTGCAGAGGGCCCAGGTTTGATCCCTGGTCTGGGAATTATAGATCCCTTATGCTGTTACTAAAGATCCTGTGTGCCACAATGAAGATCGAAGATCGTGTGTTCTGCTTCTAAGACCCAGGGTAGCCAAATAAATAAATATATATTAAAAAAAAAAAAAAGTCCTGCCATTGGTCTCCCTGCCCTGTCAGGCCTCAGAGAACGCTGGGCATCTGTAACCAACCTCCCCAGAGTCTCTGGCAGTGAGATTCTTCCAGCACCTGCCAGCGCCCAGCCTTTGGACCTCATGAACTTTCTCCCTGTGGAGCAGGACAGGCCTTTGCACAGCAGCTGCCAGCTGTCCATGGGCCACAAGGAAGGCTGATCCTCTGGTCAAAGGGAAACTTGTCCCTCTCCAACTTGGCTTTCTCATCCTGCCATGTGTTAGTTCTACCGTGGTAGGAGTATAGACTTTTTAATTTTTAAATCTTCCTATAGTTTATTCATTTTCTTTGTTTAAACATTTTGAATAGCAAGGGACTAACATGATTCTAAAATCTGATGGTACACATATAAAACCACAGAAATAACAACGTTTATGAGGAAAATAGGGTTTTGCCAAACACCTCAAAATCTCCACATTTTGGTAACCATAACAGTAACAAAACAATCCATAACAACCCAAATAAAAACACTAGCATCGTTTTTAAAAAACTCGTTAAACAGCTAATAGACAAAGGTTATAATATGAGGTAAAGGACTTTACCATTATTGGAAAAAAAGGGGTAAAGCTACTTTGACTAGGTGAGGAAAGTTGGAAGCTGGTGGTTTATGGAAACAAAGCAGGGGGTCAGCGCCAACAGAAGCTACAAGATAAGCAGCTGAGATGCGGCTGAGACTTCGCATAAAAAGTAGGTGCTGATGCTGGTGGCTTTGGCTCATTGTTTGTGGTTGTTTCTTTTGCACTAGCATTTCTGGGCTGTCTTACTATCTTTTTTCATTTAGAATCAGCTTGAAAGTCTGAAAGTGAAGTCGCTCAGTCATGTCGGACTCTTTTCGACCCCATGGACGGTAGCCTACCAGGCTCCTCGATCCATGGGATTTTCCAGGCAAGAATACTGGAGTGGGCTGCCATTTCCTTCTCCAGGGGATCTTCCCAACCCAGGGATCGAACCCCGGTCTCCTGCGTTGCAGACAGACGCTTTACCATCTAAGCCACTAGGGAAACCCATCAGCTTACAGAGTTCCAAATACAATCTTCTCTCACAAAGCACAGACTACACTACAATCATCTTTTCCTATCACTGCAAATGCATTTCAGCAGAAGACACCTAGGAAAGCTCTTGTAAGGCAGCCTGATGACATTTTTTCCCTATGCTTTTGAGGAGCGCATCAGCAAGAAAAGTTGTTGCCGCTTCTGTGTAGAATCAGACTGCAGCAGCACCTTACTAGTCTTGTCCTCAAAAAATTCAAGAAGATCTGGATAATTATTTCATAAGCACTTCAAGACAGAGAATGTGTTCAACTGAGTGGAGAGGAAGGAGGCGGGGTGAATGGCATCATCTAAGCATCATATTCCCTCAGCTTGTTCGGCTCTATTGCATTTGGAACTTTGCATTTAGCTGCGGCTACTCAGGGCAAAACATTTATGTACTGGGACAGATATATGCGACACAATGCAGATTCCACATTATGCTGACACCATCCCCTTGTTGATTTGCTGGAAGAAGCACTCTTTGCCACAGTAGAGACACTGAAGGGTCTTGCTTACAATCCCACCCACCATCTGTCCAGTTCAAGCTTCAATCCCAAAGAGGGAACCACCTTCTTTAGTTTCTTGTGTACTTTCCAGCTATGAAAATATCAAGAGATTTTTGGTTCCCATCTCTCTGTTTTTGTTTTTGTGTTTTTTTTTTTTTTTAAACACAAAGATAACCTATTCTACAGTTTTTCACCTTACTCTTTACACTTGCAATATATCTTTGAGATTGTACCAAAAGTACAGAGAACTCCTGCACTGTGATTAGTTTCTCATTGTGTAGTATTCCTGCGTGTGTGCATGTGTGCATAAAATTTTAGCCAGTGTAGGGGAATACGCTTTCTCCTCCACAAATTCATCAATGGGACATCTGGGCGCCGAGTAAATACCACAAACAGCTTCGGAGTGCTGGCGGAGGACGTCGGACACCCAGAAAAGCAACTCACTGCCTTCTAAAGGAGGTAGGAAAGAATATAGAAGCCAGAGAGAGACAAAGAGGGAGGGGCGGACCTCTGTCCGGGGAAGGGAGTCTTAAAAAGAGAAGTTTCCAAACACCAGGAAACACTCTCCCTGCGGAATCTGCGCCGAACCTGGGAAACACGGAGACTATCATAACAGGGAGGAGAACAGTTGAGCAATTAGAACCCACAGACTGCGGGCCCTGCGGTAACTTCCGCAGCAGAAAAGCACCGCTGCAAACGCCCGCATCTGCCATTGGGGAGCCGGGGCTGGGCAGGGAGACGCCTTGGCCGTTCCCACGCGGGACGCTCCCCCCCCCCGCCCCCCCCAGAGGGACGCTCCCCCCGCGGGACTCTCCCCTACTGGACGCTCCCCCGCCGGCCACTCCCACGCAGGCGTGCCCCCGCCCGCTGTGCCCGCGGCTCCCACGAGGGCCACCCCATCCCCCTCCCCCCACCCGCCCGCCCGCCATTCCCGTCGCCGGCCCCTCCCCCTCTGCGGGCCTCAGCGCAGACTTCGTTCGCCTGATTGTCTGGAGTGCTGCCTAACTGGAGTAGTTTGGGCCAGCAATCCAGATTGTGCAGCGCTGACCACACGAGTGGCGGGCCTTGGCCCAGAACACCGCCGAACCGTGCACAGAACAAAGAACTATACAGACCAACCACAGAGAAAGGGGCCTATAGATCTTGAGAAATTTAAGCCGGAACAAGGAACTAGCTGAAAATGAACTGAACCCACAACAATAATAGAGAAACTCTTATATATATTGTTACTATTTTTACCATCATTACTTCCTTTTTTTTCTTTTCTTTTTTTAATATATATATATTTTTTTAATTTTTATTATTTTTTAATTGGAAAAAGGAAAACAAAAATTTTTTTTTCCTTTTAATTTTTTTTTTTTGTTGTTTGTTTTGTTTCTTTTATTTTTTTTTTTTTTTTTATCCTCTAGTACTTCTTTAATCTCCACGTTTAGATATAACTTTTGTGACCCTGTTTTTTTTTTTTTTTTTTTTTTCTTTTTTCCTTTTTGTCCTTTGCTTTTTTCCTTTCCTTTTTTCTTTTCTTTACTGATTACTGACTAGATCTGTTTCTCTCCTTCACACTCCCTCCTTTTATCCTCCTGACCACCTCTGTCTCCTTCCTCCCTTTTTCCTTCTATGTATAATTCCGTGAACATCTCTGAGTGGTCCAGTTGTGGAATGCATTATAGAAGAAGAAGTTTTTGAGACTACTGTAAAAATAAGACCAATAACTGGAACCAGGAGGCTTAAGTCCATACCCTGATCCCACGAAACACTAATTGACAGGAGCTCATTAAAAGCCTCCATACCTACTCTGAAACCAAGCATCACACAAAGACCAGCAAGTTCCACAACAAGACATACCAAGCAAATTCTCCAGAAAAACAAGAACACAGCCTGAGCTCCAATACACAGGCTACACAAAGCGACCCCAAAAGCATAGACATCTCATAACTCACTACTAGACACTCCACTGCACCCCAGAGAAAAGAAATCCAGCTCCACCCACCAGAACACCGATACAAGCTTCCATAAACAAGAAACCTCGACAAGCCACCGGTACAAACCCACATATAGTGCAGAAACGCCACAATAAAGAGAACTCCACAGACTACCAGAATACAGTAAAGACGCCCCAAACTTAGCAATTTAAACAAGATGAAAAGACAGAAGAATTCCCAGCAGGTAAAGGAACAGGATAATTACCCACCAAACCAAACAAAAGAGGAAGAAATAGCGAACCTACCTGATAAAGAATTCCGAATAATGATAGTGAAATTAATCCAAAATCTGGAAAGCAAAATGGAATCATGGATAAATAGCCTGGAGAAAAGCATTGAGAAGATGCAAGAAAGATTTAACAAGGACCTAGAAGAAATAAAAAAGAGTCAATATATAATGAATAATGCAATAAATGAGATCCAAAACACTCTGGAGGCAACAAATAGTAGAATAACAGAGGCAGAAGATAGAATTAGCGAATTAGAAGATAGAATGGCAGAATTAAAGGAATCAGAGGAGAAAAAAGAAAAACGAATTAAAAGAAATGAGGACAATCTCAGAGACCTCCAGGACAATATTAAACGTTACAATATTCGAATCATAGGAGTCCCAGAAGAAGAAGACAAAAAGAAAGACCATGAGAAGATACTAGAGGAGATAATAGTTGAAAACTTCCCTAAAATGGGGAAGGAAATAATCACTCAAGTCCAAGAAACCCAGAGAGTCCCAAATAGGATAAACCCAAGACGAAACACCCCAAGACACATATTAATCAAATTAACAAAGATCAAACACAAAGAACAAATATTAAAAGCAGCAAGGGAAAAACAACAAATAACACACAAGGGAATTCCCATAAGGATAACAGCTGATCTTTCAATAGAAACTCTCCAAGCCAGGAGGGAATGGCAAGACATACTTAAAGTGATGAAAGAAAAGAACCTACAGCCCAGATTATTGTACCCAGCAAGGATCTCATTCAAATATGAAGGAGAAATCAAAACCTTTACAGACAAGCAAAAGCTGAGAGAATTCAGCACCACCAAACCAGCTCTCCAACAAATACTAAAGGACATTCTCTAGACAGGAAACACAAAAAGGATATATAAATTCAAACCCAAAACAACAAAGTAAATGGCAACGGGATCATATTTATCATTAATTACCTTAAATGTAAATGGGTTGAATGCCCCAACCAAAAGACAGAGACTGGCTGAATGGATACAAAAACAAGACCCCTCCATATGCTGTCTACAAGAAACCCACCTCAAAACAGGGGACACATACAGACTGAAAGTCAAAGGCTGGAAAAAGATTTTCCACGCAAATAGAGACCAAAAGAAAGCAGGAGTAGCAATACTCATATCAGATAAAATAGACTTTAAAACAAAGGATGTGAAAAGAGACAAAGAAGGTCACTACCTAATGATCAAAGGATCAATCCAAGAAGAAGATATAACAATTATAAATATATATGCACCCAACTTAGGAGCACCACAATATATAAGACAAATACTAACAAGAATGAAAGGAGAAATCAACAATAACACAATAATAGTGGGAGACTTTAATACCCCACTCACACCAATGGATAGATCAACTAAACAGAAAATTAACAAGGAAACACAAACTTTAAACGATACAATAGACCAGTTAGAACTAATTGATATCTATAGGACATTTCATCCCAAAACAATGAATTTCACCTTTTTCTCAAGTGCACACGGAACCTTCTCCAGGATAGACCACATCCTGGGCCATAAATCCAGCCTTGGTAAGTTCAGAAAAATTGAAATCATTCCAAGCATTTTTTCTGACCACAATGCAGTAAGAGTAAATCTCAATAACAGGAGAAAATCTATTAAAAAGACCAACATATGGAGGCTGAACAACACACTCCTGAATAACCAACAAATCACAGAAGAAATCAAAAAAGAAATCAAATTCTGCATAGAAACGAATGAAAATGAAAACACTACAACCCAAAACCTGTGGGACACTGTAAAAGCAGTCCTAAGGGGAAAGTTCATAGCAATACAGGCATACCTCAAGAAACAAGAAAAAAGCCAAATAAATAACCTAACTCTACACCTAAAGCAACTGGAAAAGGAAGAAATGAAGCACCCCAAGGTTAGTAGAAGGAAAGAAATCCTAAAAATTAGGGCAGAAATAAATGCAAAAGAAACAAAAGAAACCATAGCAAAAATCAACAAAGCCAAAAGCTGGTCCTTTGAAAGGGTAAATAAAATTGACAAACCACTAGCCAGACTCATCAAGAAACAAAGGGAGAAAAATCAAATCAATAAAATTAGAAATGAAAATGGAGAGATCACAACAGACAGCACAGAAATACAAAGGATCATAAGAGACTACTATCAGCAATTATATGGCAATAAAATGGACAATCTGGAAGAAATGGACAAATTCTTAGAAAAGTACAACTTCCCAAAACTGGATCAGGAAGAAATAGAAAATCTTAACAGACCCATCACAAGCACGGAAATTGAAACTGTAATCAGAAATCTTCCAGCAAACAAAAGCCCAGGTCCAGACGGCTTCACAGCTGAATTCTACCAAAAATTTAGAGAAGAGCTAACACCTATCCTACTCAAACTGTTCCAGAAAATTGCAGAAGAAGGCAAACTTCCAAACTCATTCTATGAGGCCACCATCACCCTAATACCAAAACCTGACAAAGATCCCACAAAAAAAGAAAACTACAGGCCAATATCACTGATGAACATAGATGCAAAAATCCTTAACAAAATTCTAGCAATCAGAATCCAACAACACATTAAAAAGATCATACATCATGACCAAGTGGGCTTTATCCCAGGAATGCAAGGATTCTTCAATATCCGCAAATCAATCAACGTAATACACCACATTAACAAACTGAAGAATAAAAACCATATGATTATCTCAATAGATGCAGAGAAAGCCTTTGACAAAGTTCAACATCCATTTATGATAAAAACTCTCCAGAAAGCAGGAATAGAAGGAACATACCTCAACATAATAAAAGCTATATATGACAAGCCCACAGCAAACATTATCCTCAATGGTGAAAAATTGAAAGCATTTCCTCTAAAGTCAGGAACAAGACAAGGATGCCCACTTTCACCATTACTATTCAACATAGTTTTGGAAGTTTTGGCCACAGCAATCAGAGCAGAAAAAGAAATAAAAGGAATTCAAATTGGAAAAGAAGAAGTAAAACTCTCACTATTTGCAGATGACATGATCCTCTAGGTAGAAAACCCTAAAGATTCCACCAGAAAATTACTAGAACTGATCAATGAATATGGTAAAGTTGCAGGATATAAAATTAACACACAGAAATCCCTTGCATTCCTGTACACTAATAATGAGAAAATAGAAAGAGAAATTAAGGAAACAATTCCATTCACCATTGCAATGAAAACAATAAAATACTTAGGAATATATCTTCCTAAAGAATCTAAAGACCTATATATAGAAAACTATAAAACACTGGTGAAAGAAATCAAAGAGGACACTAATAGATGGAGAAATATACCATGTTCATGGATTGGTAGAATCAATATAGTGAAAATGAATATACTACCCAAAGCAATTTATAGATTCAATGCAATCCCCATCAAGCTACCAACGGTATTCTTCACAGAGCTAGAACAAATAATTTCTCAATTTGTATGGAAATACAAAAAACCTCGAATAGCCAAAGCTATCTTGAGAAAGAAGAACGGAACTGGAGGAATTAACCTGCCTGACTTCAGGCTCTACTACAAAGCCACAGTCATCAAGACAGTATGGTACTGGCACAAGGACAGAAATATAGATCAATGGAACAAAATAGAAAGCCCAGAGATAAATCCACGCACATATGGTCACCTTATCTTTGACAAAGGAGGCAAGAATATACAATGGATTAAAGACAATCTCTTTAACAAGTGGTGCTGGGAAAACTGGTCAAACACTTGTAAAAGAATGAAACTAGAACACTTTCTAACACCATACACAAAAATAAACTCAAAATGGATTAAAGAGCTAAATGTAAGACCAGAAACCATAAAACTCCTAGAGGAAAACATAGGCAAAACACTCTCTGACTTACATCACAGCAGGATCCTCTATGACCCACCTCCCAGAATATTGGAAATAAAATAAAAAATGAACAAATGGGACCTAATCAAACTTAAAAAGCTTCTGCACAACAAAGGAAACTATAAGCAAGGTGAAAAGACAGCCTTCAGAATGGGAGAAAATAATAGCAAATGAAGCAACTGACAAACAACTAATCTCAAAATATACAAGCAACTTCTACAGCCCAATTCCAGAAAAATAAATGACCCAATCAAAAAATGGGCCAAAGAACTCAATAGACATTTCTCCAAAGAAGACATACAGATGGCTAACAAACACATGAAAAGATGCTCAACATCACTCATTATCAGAGAAATGCAAATCAAAACCACTATGAGATACCATTTCACGCCAATCAGAATGGCTGCTATCCAAAAGTCTACAAGCAATAAATGCTGGAGAGGGTGCGGAGAGAAGGGAACCCTCTTGCACTGTTGGTGGGAATGCAAACTAGTACAGCCACTTTGGAGAACAGTATGGAGATTCCTCAAAAAACTGCGAATAGAACTGCCTTATGATCCAGCAATCCCACTGCTGGGCATATACACTGAGAAAACCAGAATTGAAAGAGACACCTGTACCCCAATGTTCATAGCAGCACTGTTTGCAATAGCCAGAACGTGGAAGCAACCTAGATGTCCATCCACAGATGAATGGATAAGCAAGCTGTGGTACATATACACAATGGAGTATTACTCAGCCATTAAAAAGAATACATTTGAATCAGTTCTAAGGAGGTGGATGGAACTGGAGCCTATTATACAGAGTGAAGTAAGCCAGAAACAAAAACACAAATACAGTATACTAACGCATATATATGGAATTTAGAAAGATGGTAAAAAATAACCCTACTTACGAGACAACAAAAGAGACACTGATGTATAGACCAGACTTTTGGACTCTGGGACCGGGAGAGGGTGAGATGATTGGGGAGAATAGCATTGAAATATGTATAATATTATATCTGAAATGTATTAATTGTTCAAACTAAACACTATCATGTTACAATTTGTTCATACTAGATGTTTGTAATGTTTCTGATAATCAATAAAAGAGATTCTTGATTCAAAAAAAAAAAAAATTTTAGCCAGTGTAAAACTGATGGATGCATGGATTATTCCCAATCTTTTGTTAAGACAAACTGCAATGAACAAATTTTATTATGTTTTTCATGTATACAAGCATATCTGTAGAAAGAATTCCAAGAAATGGAACTGTGGAATTGCAGGGTTTAAAGGGTATATACATTTACAGTTTTGACATGCACTGCCAATTGTTTTTCTAAATCTTTGTCCTAAGTTGGATTATATAAGCAATAAATGAAAAGAGAGCTTGTTTCTTCACAGCCTTGCCAATCAAGTACATGCCAAACTTTTCAATTTTTGCCATTCTGATAGCCAAAAAAAAAAAAAAAAAAAATTCCTTGTATAGTTATTTTATTTGCTTCTTATTATGAGTTAGGTTATTATGAGTTAGGTTGAGCATTTTTTTTTTCATCTTTCAGTCTATTTTGTTTTCCCTTGCTGTGTGAACTGTCCATAGGGCTCTTTTATCAACACGTAACATAATAAATATTTAATTTATATTTCGTCCATTGTTTGTCTTCCCCCAATTGAATGCTAGCTCCCCTGAAATTTTTGTCTGTCTTGTTCTGCTGGAGCCCCAGCATCTATGAAAGGACTTAGCACAAAGTAGGTGCTCAATAAGTATTGGAGAATAACTAAATGGATAAATAGCATACAATTAGAGCTGGCAGTGGGGCAAGGAAGAGCTATGCAATAGATGGTCCTGGGATAATCAGATAACCATCAAGGAAAGAGAGAAACAAATCTATATTACTGGGGTCCAGTCCCAGTGGATCCAGGGAATTCGAAGGAGAGATGGCTTTGAGGATCAGGATATGATAGAATTAAAGATATAAAAAGTGGTTAAATAGGGATAGCTCAGTGAAGAAATTCAGTGAAGAAAAGAGGCTGGATAACTTGGTTTAGTGGTTTATTGGTTTTATTGGTGGAAAACCAATAATATTCCAAGACAAGGAATTTGCGCCACCTACGTAGGCCACAGGCGTCCTCCCGTTCTCCTGAAGGAGAGGAGACACTAAGGCCTCCCCGGTCAGATCTTAGAAGCCCAGATATAATTAGTAGGCTTGGCGAGCCTCCATGCTCCAGATGGGAATTCAGCCAGAAGGTGAGAGAAAGAACGACATGGGGAGACCAAGTTTTGGTGAGCAAGGCCCACACTTTATTTTCCAAAGTAGTTTTTGTACCTTAAATTATGCATAGAGGATACTGGGGGAAGGGGTAGAGTCAGCAGTAAGCCAGGCTTTCTTCCTGCAAACTTATCATATGCAAAAGTTTAGGTGATTTACATCATCTTCTGGCCAGGAGGCCTGTTAACATTTTATGACCCTTTCTTCAGAAAGCTTATTTTTCTCTAAAGGTGATTATTCTAAAGTCAGGCGCCACCCTCCAAAAACATTAAAGTTGCATTCCTATAGGGCAAATATGTGGTGGGCTATAACAAGAAAAGAATTAACTCAAGGGTCCAAGGTTACAAACATTAAAGCTACTACTTACATTCGTATACACCAATTATATTAATCAATACACTGCCAGGGACACAGTAGGTAAGGGATATGGAAACTTAGCAGCAAACATTGGCCCAACAAGTGAAAAACCCTTCACCAATACAATTTCTAATCAATCTTTTAACTGCTCAAAGGAATCTGTATTTAGACAGTTTAGAACATCTCAGGCCTCTCACAGTTGGGAGGCTCTGAACAATCACATGTGGCCGGAAAAACCTGTTCAGGCAGGCTAGAGGACTTCCAAAGGTGTTTGTGAACTAAAACACTCTTGTCACGCCCAGGAGTTTTATTAACTGGAGCTGTAAGTTAACTCTTTCTCAGAGAAAGAGAGAGAATGGTGATGGGGGACAGCCCCCCGTAAAGTCAGAGGTGTAGGTGAGAGCACAAAGCAGTAAAGCAGGCAGACTCTGGTTTTGGGGGTAGATGCTTGAGAATTTCCAGGGGGACTCCCGAGCTCGATCCCGCATTTGCGTATGCAGAGCCTCCTTCCTCATGACCTTTGCCATGGGCGGAGTTCCTCACGCTGGCTCCCGGCACCATATCTTGCTCCAAACATAAAAATGAATTAATCCAGATATACTAAAGGCTTAAATTTGAAAGACAAACTTTTAAATTTTATAAAATAATATTGGAGATTATTTTTGTGACCTCAGGACAGGGAAGATTTATTAAACTAGACACAGAGTCCACAACATAAAGACCGAGTTACCAGAGACCCTCTCTCTGTTGACAGCCCTTCTTAACCTCAGGGCCTCAGAGGTGCTGTGTCCTCAGTATCAGGCCTTCTGCTATATCAGCAATGAAGTGTTGGATTGAAACAAGTTGTCGTTGGAGTTCGTGAGCTGACCGCCTTGTTGGCCTTTTGGGGGATGATTTTCTGTAAGTTATAAGAAGTTTGGATTTGTGTGATAGCCATAATCTCACCCCACTCCAGTACTCTTGCCTGGAAAATCCCATGGAGGAGGAGCCTGGTGGCCATGGGGTCGCACGGATATGACTGAGCGACTCACTTTCACTTTTCACTTTCATGATTGGAGAAGGAAATGGCAACCCACTCCAGTGTTCTTGCCTGGAGAATCTCACGGACAGGGGAGCCTGGTGGGCTGCTGTCTGTGGGGTCGCACAGAGTCGGACACGACTGAAGCGACTTAGCAGCAGCAGCAGCAGCAGAAAGAAGAAAGTGAAAGTGAAATCGCTCAGTCGTGTCCGACTCTTTGCGATCCCATGGACTGTAGCCCACCAGGTTCCTCTGTCCATGGGATTTCCCAGGCAAGAATACTGGAGTGGGTTGCCATTTCCTCTTCGTAAAAAAAAAAAAAAAAAAAAAAAAAAAATCAAGACAAACCAGAAACTCTGAGAAGGTACCTGTGACACAGGAAGCCAAAATCGTTTTCCTGCAATGACTCTCTACTGCCCTCTAGTGCCAAAGCTCTCTGCCTGCTGGCAAAGGAAAAATATTTAAAGGGCTCAGGTGCATTTTTGGAGCTGAGAAACAATAAATTCGTAACAAATCCCATGGGGAAGGAGAGTTGAGGATGACAATACCTGAACCTTTCATCAAACTTGCCATCATTCAAAGAGGGGTGGAGGTCATATGCCTCTTTGTGTGCAGCAGTAGGTATAGGAGCACTTATGAAATATTTCTTGCCTTAATAAATGGGACCCAAATTTGATAGAGCCTCTAGATCTAAGAATGAGCTACAGGAAATACAAAAGACAGAGATACAAGTTAATGGACATTATGAGGAATCCAGATAAATCCAGACTGGAACATTTTACAGGATAAATGAACTGGTTTCTTCAGCAAATTAATAGTATGAAGCTAAAGGGAGCATGGATTGTTATAAATAAAAGGAGAATTAAAAGACATAATAATAAAACACAATATTGTCAAGTATAATTTTTAGAAACTTAAAAATAATGGTCCTATACACATATCAAGTGAGCATTTATCAAGGAAGGATACAGGGAACCAGTATAAAAGAATTACTGCAAAAGAATTCCAAAGACTCAATATACGTGGGCTCTGGACATACCTCTTTTACATCTCTACTGACCAATATTCATTTACATTGCTATTGACCAAGAAGCATTTGCATCTGTGTCATTTTTCTATAAATTCACATCTACCCTTAAAGAGTGCACTAAATACTCTAAAATAACAAGTCACAGTAAAGCTACACTAGAGAATGAGATAATTCTCCCACGGGCCTGTTGGAAAACACTCCAGTGCTATACAGAAAGGACACACAGTCATCAGTTTGTCTATGTCCAAATTTGGTGTTTGTTTTTTTTTTTTCCTTTATAGTATGGACTTTGTTTGCATCTAGATTCCTACAACTCAACTGCCAAAAAACACCTTTGAGAAAATCAAGGAATTTAAATATGCTCAGTAAAGTAAAACATGTCTATAATTTGCTTTAAAATATTTGAGTTAAAAAAGAAAGTAGAGGGGAAGGAATAGATAAAATAAACTAATATGTTGATAATTGTTGAAGCCAAGTGGTTCATGATATTTCCTCTATTTTTATGTAGGTTTGAAAAATTCTATAATACTTTCAAAAAATATGTCATGATAGTATTCTGCTTCACACTGTGAGGTAACTGCACCCTCACCACATAAGGTTTAGAATTCTTAATTATAAAGTTAAAAGTTGAATTTCTCATTGTTTACTAAACAGCATATTTTTACTAACTTTTGAACAAAACGATGTTTATATAAACATACCTAAAATATAAATATAATGTAAATGGAATATAAAGTATTTTAAAGAACAACTCAAGTCAAATAAGAGATTGGCTTAGTCTACACCTTCTTTCTGTTCAAAACCCAGCAGTTAATGCTGTTAGCATTCAAAATGCCTTTTTTTCCTTTGAAAGGGGACAGTGAAGCCTGTGGCTTTTTGGCCTGTAGCCAGGTATTAGTACAAAAGCAGTCAGTTGTTAACACACATTTATTTCTTTATTCATTAAACCTTTGCTAGAAAACAGACATATAGGCTTAAAGCCCTGTTTAGTTGACATAACTTTTAGCTTTTCCTTCAGATATGTCATTTATTTATGATATGTCATGGCCCTGATAACAAGGTATCCTTCATACAAAAGACTCAAATTCTTTGCCTCTTTACCAATGGGAGCTTCATATTTTTAAGGATTCTGGTTTAGAGGCCTCTTTCCAAGCACTCTAACATTCTTAAGACCTTGAGATTTCTGAAAACCATATTTTAACTCAATAAATACCATAAATAATAGAAACATATCTACTAAATTATCTTGCTTGATTTAAGATTCTCATTTCAAATGCAAATAGTGATATCTTTTCACAGGCTTTATATATTATCTCATTTAACCCTCACAATGATTCTATGAAGTGGATATAATTATTATATCTATTTTTCAGAGAAAGAATCTATTGCACATAGAGGCTGAGCATCCAAGAATCATGAAAAAAAGTGGTAGAGAGGAGGATTTCCACTCATGCAGAGACTTGACTCGAAAGCCAAACTCCTAACCAGCTCCATATGATGCTTTGGTCTCAGGTGGTATGGCTGGAGAGCTGGAGGAAGGAATTTTGGCTCCGCCTTCAGACACTTGAGGGGCAGTGAGTTTGAGCAGCCAGCAGCTACAGGGGCAGTTATCTCTGTGTGCTGCTCCAAAACTGCCATTGACTGTAAAGCAAGCCTTGGAGGGACTTCCCCTGTGATCCAGGGTCTAAGACTCCACGTTTCCAATGTAGGGGGCCCAGGTTCCATCCCTGGCTGGGGAACAAGATCCCACATGCTGCAACTAAGAGTTTGCATCTCAAAACTCAGGATCCCATGCAAATAAGTAAATTCGTTAATTAATAAAAGCAAGTCTTGGAGTTACCATTGCCCTTACTTGACCTTGAGTAGCTGCATCAACCAAGGTGTAGTGTGGTGGGAGAGGGGAATGTGTAAGCGACACTGCAGCCAAGCAGAGCCACAGGGCTTTAGAAAGCTCCCAGAAATGCCCAAGCACAGCCCATTCATTCACCATGTGTAGGGAACACAGATGATGTCTCCACCCTCATGGCTTAAACTGGTGAGTTGGGAGTGAGTGATAAAGAAACGAACAAGATGCTTTCCAATGATGACAAATGTACAAAGAAAGTGAAACAGAATTCTGTGTCATGAACTGATTTAGACTGGTTGATGGAGGAAAGCCTTATGGAGATGCCAGCTGAGCAGAGACATGACTGACAAGAAGCTGGCAGCCATGCCAGAGGCTATGGCAGAGAGTTTCAAGACTAGCGAGGTTACAGCACAGGGACTTAGGGAGAAATGGCAAGAGGGAAGTCAGAGAGAGAAGCAGGCTGGTTGTGACAGCCCCCCAGGCCCTGCAGAGGCCTTCCTATCTCTCTAGGTTGGCTGGGAAGATGCGGAGAAAGAACCTCTGTGGCTGGAAGATGCACAGAATGGCCTGTGGGTGAGGCAAGTACCTTCTCCAGACAGAAAGTGAAAGTGAAGTCGCTCAGTCCTGTCCAACTCTTTGCGACTCCATGGACTCTAGCCTACCAGGTTCCTCCGTCCATGGGATTTTCCAGGCAAGAATACTGGAGTGGGTTGCCATTTCCATCTCCAGGGGATCTCCCCAACCCAGGATTGAACCCAGGTCTCCTGCATTGTAGGCAGATGCTTTACCGTCTAAGCCACCAGGGAAGTCCTAGAGACAGGAAGAGGACAAATTAGTAGCTTGAGATCATTTAAGGAACATTTTAAACATGTCTTCCAAAACACTAACTAAAAGAGTAGGTAGTTGGAGGGCCTATGTGCTGACCGCGGTGTCTGTCCCGCCGGCCCAGGGGAGATTGTGCCTGGGACACAGTAACGACTGCAGAGGAGTCTCTGCACAGCAGTGGAGCGAGCGGCCCGGACACTGGGGCTGGTCAGCTTCCCTTCCTGGCGGCGGGGTGGACTTGCATGAGCTTCTAGAAAATCTCCCCACCAAGGACCCTGGGACCCTGAATGCCCGTCCGTTTTTCAGGCTCTGTGATTTCTGAATCCAGCACCAAAGAGGGAAACAGCCCAGGCCCCCAAGCTCTTGGAATCTCAGTTTTCCCTTCTGTCAAATGGGGACAAAAATGCTTGCCTGATTTAAAGATAGTTTATGTAAAGCGCCTTACTCCTCATAGACACCTAAGAAACGGTATTTAATTTTTGTAAATAGCCCCCTGAGACTATCAGTTTGCTAAGATCCTGCCTGGTCCAGGAAGCAAATGTAGGCCAGGTTGGGTCAGGGAAGTGCAGTCGCTCAGTCGTGTACAACTCCTTCTGATTCCATTGATTGTAGTCTACCAGGGGAATCGAACCCAGATCTCCCGCATTGCGGGCAACACTTTACCCTTTGGGCCACCCGGGAAGCTTTAGGGCCAGGGAGTCCTATTTAATGTTGAGCACCTGGCAAACGCCACTTGTATGCCAAACGCCCTCCCGGTGGGGCGGGAATCGGGAGGCGAGGAGGGTTTCACCCATTGCAGAGTCCTACAAAGGGGTCTCATGAGGCCTTAAGTTTCGCCTCCTTCCACCCTGCAGAGCAGGTGCGCGCACCACGCGCCAAACTCAATACAGCAGCCGCTAAACCTAGGCTCTGCACCATTTCAGTTTCGGTTTCTCTGCCCCTGCTGCCCCACACCCCGCGACGGCCCGGGGATTTGCCCAGTGATCAGTGACGTAAGGGAACTAAGGCTCCCATTGGGAGGCGGCGTTCAGCAGCGACCAATCCGGGTGCTAGTCCGGGGGGAAATCTCGGTGGAGGGCTCCGGAAAGCTGGGAGATTACCGGGCGGGGACGCGCGGTCGCCCTGGGTGCCGGCGGAGGAGCTCGACCCGGAACTGACCCCTGCGGGAAAGATCGACCCCAGCTCGGGATTCGCGGCCCGGAGCTGGGGACCGGTGAGTAGGGGGTGCCCGGTGAGAAATGCTGCAGAGCAGCAGTCACACACGCGCCCCGGGGTCCGAGCGGCCGAACGTGGCTGCGCGGGCCGAATGGGGCCGGGCCGCCTGGCGCGCTCGGGAGAAGGGTGAAGTTCGCGCCGCCCTCCCTGCCGGCCTAATCCTCCTGCTTGGCTTGGGCCTCCATTCGCTCTCTCCTCGTGGGTCTTCCTCGCTTTCGCGTGTCCAGCTCGGGCACCCATCCATTCTTGTCTCCAGATGACGGTCTCGTTGCTTGGAGCCGTGTAAACTGCCAGTCTGGCCCCAGGACCAAAGTCATGGTGTTTTTTTGTTTTGTTTTGTTTTTTAATTGGTCAGAATAAACCGGTTTAGCCACGTATACCTGGAGCCTTGCATTCTCTCCTTCCTCTGGCCCATTAGTAATTCAGCATTTTCCCTACTGCTTTTCATCCTTAGAAAAGTGTGTAAATGTATCTTTGTGGAGCAAATGAGAAGCAAACACCTCCAAATTCCCAGTACATTACGGAGTTTGGCACTACGACGGTTTGTGCGCGCTTCCTGAGAATGATATTGGTTCATTCAACAACAAATATCAGTGTCAGGGACCCTGAGCTAAAAATTACGATTCTTAGAGTTACCCCTGCCCCAAGTTTAAAAGAATCAACTTTTTTAAAAATTGACTTTATTTTATACCTCAAATTGCAATTCCTTTTTTTTTTTTTAAATAGACTTTATTTTTTAGAACAGTTTTAGATTTATAGAAAAATTGGGAAGCTAGTACAGAGTTCCCAGTACCCCCAAACCTTTCCCCCATTTATTTATTAACATCTTACATTAATATGGAACATTTCTTAATGATTAGTGAACCTGTACTGATACATTATTATTGGCCAACATACATACAGAATTCACATTTTCATAGTTTTTACCTAAGTACTTTTTTTGTCTCATGATTCTACCCAAGTTACCATATTCCAATTAGTTCTCATTATGCTCCCCTTGGCTGTGGCAGTTTCTCAAACTTTTTTTTTATAATCTTGAGAGTTTGGAGGAATACTCCTCATATATATTATATTATGTTATATTATAGGCTGCCCCTAAGACTGGCTTACAGGTTATTGGGAGGAAGACCGCAGAGGTAGATTGCCATTTTCATCACTTCACATCAGGGGAACATGCTTTATGACTTGATGCTGGTCTTGATTACCTGGCTGAGGTAGCGCTTGTCAGGCTTCTCCATTGTAAACTTTCTCCTCCCCCTCCCCCACTCCTCGCTGCCAGACTGTACTCTTTGGAAAGTAGTCAGACCCTGTGCAGAGGAGTGGGGAGTGTGCTCCACCCTCCTTAAGGGCAACTCTACCTGTGTTATTTGCAGTTCTTTTGCATGAGAGATTTGTCTCTTTTGCCTTATTTGTTAAGTTACTAATTTATTCTTATTGTGGACTCATGGATATTTATTTTATACTCAAGATTATAATTCAGTACTACTTTGTTTTGTTGCAACTTTAGCCACTGGGAGCTCTTTTCGGTTGGCGCCTGTGCTCCTTTCTAGGATGTATTTTTATAGCGTATTTTCCTATTGAGAACACTTTTCACTTGTGTGACCTCGCATGAAGTCAGCTTAGCAAACTTGACATTATTCTTTCTTGTTAAGCGGTAAGGAAACTGAGGAGCAGAAAGTGGCTTCTTAGATGTCACTTCCTCCAAAGTGGGGAGGGAGTGACAGGCTGGACTCAGACCACTGCAGAAGACCCTGTGACTGCAGTGGAGAGCCCATAGTTGGAATCGAGGCTTCTTGGGGTGACTTCAGACTAGGCTCTGAATAGACAAAGACATGGAGAATGGGAAGAAATTAATTTTGGAAAGCAAAGGCTTATTGGCTGTCATCCAGGATGAAGGACTTTGCCTGCAATGCGGGAGACCTGGGTTCAATCCGTGGGTCAGGAAGATCCCTTGGAAAAGGAAATGACAACCCACTCCAGTATTCTTGCCTAGATAATTCTACAGACAGAGGAACCTGGTGGGCTACAGTCCATGGGGTAGCAAAGAATTAGACACTACTGAGCAAGTAACACTCACTCAGAGTGAGTTCACATTTGCTAGGTTGGTAGAAGTGCAGTGACCCTCCCCACCCCCCAACTCCCAAACTATATGTGTGAAGAGAAGAAATCTGGGCAATGTTTGTGACCAGGAGTGTCTAATCGGAGGGGAGCCCTTGGAGCCTCCTGCTGAAATGAGATTGCAAAGTGGGAAGGGGAGTGTGTTGACGGGAGAATGAAGAAGATATGGGACTCTGGAATCATAGGGTAATATTTAGCCTCACAAACATTTACAGACTTTGTGTCTGGTATTGAAGATATGGAAAGATCAGGGAGACGTGACCCTTGGGTTCACATCCTGGTTGGGAGAAAGATGGGTAAAAATATCAGTTAAGAAGCAGTGTGACTGTAGCTATAATAACAGCATCTGTAGGAGCTTCCTGAGGGAGGGAGTTCATTCAGCTCAGAGGTGGGATGGTCACTGGAAGGACCACAGACACTGGGGCATATCTACTTCAGGCTTTCGAGGATGAGCTGGAGCTGACAGACTCATGTACAGGAGCATGGGGTGGGGAGTAGGGGTGGTGAAGAAGGGGCTGTCTTTCTGGCTCACTGTCTCTAACATTAGGCTGAAGCAGGATTCAGGCCTAGTTGGTAAGTGGGGCCCAAATTATAGGGGGCCTGCATGTCCTGCAGTACAGCTTTGACCTCAGAAGTTTTGAAGCAGGAGGGTGACAAGATGAATTGCACATGCTGGATGACCCTGGCAGCACTTTATACAAGATAAATACTATGTTTCATCAAATCTAAGATGTCATCCATTGTTTTATGTTTCACAAAGAAAAAACCTTTTGCCAGTTATATTATGGCATGTCAGTGACCACATTTGAAAGATGCAAACGTGTGATGACATAGGTTCTCAACTTTGATGTAAAGTAATAACTCCCCAGCTGGTGGCCTAGGGCCCTCCTGCCTCTGGAGGTTGAATAAAACTGTCTCCATCTCACTAACCCATAGTTGTTGATTTCACTGACTCCATTTATGATCTTGAAAAAACTAAATTTGTTAAACTGGCTTTTCCCTGCCTAATAGCCAGTTGTCAAAACAGAAGAAACCAATTTGGTGACCCTTGATCTCAGCAGTGACTTTATGTTGCACAGTTAAAACGCTGGTGTCTCCAGTTCTACCTGGTTCCGTGGAATCACAGCCAGCTTCCAGTTTATGGAAGAGACAGAGGACCTGTCCTCCCTGAGCAGAGGTGAATGGCCTCTGGTAGAAGGGAGTTCATGAAATGACTTCCTCAGTTTTCAGAATTCTCATTTGGGTAAAGGGAGTAGGGTGGACCGTGTCATTGTGAAGACTTTTTCTGGCTCTTATTTCTATGGTTCCGTCCTTCTGAGAGCCAGGAATGGCAAGGAGAGTGATAGTTTTACCCCTTATCATGGAAACCTGTCGAGATCATCAGGCTATGCTGAAGGCACAAGTGATAGAAGGGGCCGAATCACAGGGGAGCTTGATAAGCTAGGGAGGGGTTTGTCAGAGGGTCAGTTGTGCGTTGGCTCGAAAGGGCTGGCTATGAGGTGTGAGTAGGTGTTCAGGTCCACCCGCTGTTGTACAGGAACCGCACTGCCTGTCGAATGTGAGGAGAGGGCGCTTTCACTCAGCATCAGCAGTAACACGTGCCTCTTGACTTCTGTCAGCACACTCTTGTTTACAAAGCCCTTCCATTGAGATGACCTCATCGGCGCCTCCTGACAAAGGAGCTGGTATTAGGGCCAGTTTTGCAGTTTGCCTGGGTGAACAAGAGAGTGTAGTGGACTGGGCCGAGGCGTCAGCACCAGACACTGCATCCTTGCCACGTGCTGTTGGGCATGTTGCTTCCCTCCATGAACCTCAGTTTCCTGAGAAGAGTATCCTGAGCGTTAAATAACGTGAGGTGTGTAAATGGCCAGTAAGGTGGATCCTACAGAAATACTGTCACCTAGACATTGTCAGTCACCAGGCTGTTGAACCCAAACCCAAACCTGGATTCAACCCAAGATTTACACCTTGGATCTTACGTGTTTTCAGCAGTGCCAGAGTAAGCTGTCTTCAATATTTGTTATGCATTTGTGATGGAGCCTATATAATGAAACAATGGGATTGAACATAGAAATGTACCATGTTCCTTTTATTCGTTTCAGCAGACTGTCAAACAAATGCGTGTACAATTAGCATTGCCTTCCAGTCCTCTGAATTTGATCGTTTGTTCAGCACCTCTGTCTTGAGCTTCTACAAGTGTCAGACACAAACATCTCTCTGTTAGGATTTTCAGGGTCTTTGGTAGTTACAGACCCTTGTACAGATTATTTTAAGAAGGATGGAAAATTCTAGCCCCTCACCTCAGAATTTTTCTGACTTTTATTTTTTCTGTTGAACTATTTAAAAGTAAGTTGTAGTGGTGTTATATTATATATGTGCATGAATGCTCAGTCGCCCAGTCATGTCCAATTCTTTGTGACCCCATGGATTGATTGTAGGCCGCTAGGCTCCTCTGTCCATAGTTATTTTCAGGCAAGAATACTGAAGTGGGTTGCCATTTCCTACTCCAGGGGATCTTCCTGACCCAGGGATTGAACCCGCATCTCTTATGTCTCCAGTACTGGCAAAGTTCTTGGCGGGTTCTTTACCACTAGCAACACCTGGAAAGCCCCTGTGCAGTCCTAAATCTTGCGGCATTCATAGCCTAAAAATACAGACATTCTTATACATAACTTTAATAAATGCTATTAAAAATCAATAATAATTTTTCAGTATGATCCAATACCCAGTCTTTAGTCAAGTTTCTCCTAATTGTCCCCAAATTGTTTTATAACTTTTTAAAAAAGCCAAGATCCAATCAAAGTATTTGCATTTGGTTGTTATTTCCCTTTAGTCTATTTATATCAAGAACAATCCTGCTTTACTTTTCATAGCTTGACTTTTTAGAAGACCATGCCTGTTGTCTTGGGGAATGTCTCATGTTCTAGATTTATCTGATTATTTCCTGATGATGTGGTTTATAGCTCATCTCTATCCCTTGTATTTTTGGTAAACTGAAAGTTAGGTTGAAAGATTTGATTCATTCTCGTCAAACATTTTTGGCAGGACTACTGCAAAGGTGACATTGTACAATTCCTGTGGCACCACATTGAGAAGCATATGCCAGTCTGTCCCTTTATTGGCGATGCTGGATTTGGTCACTGGCTGAAGCCATCGCCAGATCTCCCTTATCAAGGTACATTAGGGAGTAACCCACTGGGCGGTACCTTGGCACCATGGTACCGTCCTGTCCCCTAGTACCTTTCATCTCATGGTTTTAGCATCAGATGATGATCCTTGTCTTATACAGTGGGGGTTGCAAGATGATGTTTTTCTAATTCTATTATCCCTCCTACACTTTTTCACTAGTGTTCTTCCATGATCCCTGGACAGGTTTGTTCGTCTAGTACATATGTGATCATTCATATAATGTTGGGGGTTTAAAGATTCATCCAAGTCCAGCTTGGAGCCTGGGTTAAGAACCCCTGCTCCAAGTGATGAGGGTATCAGGTTTTGTGTGGACTGGGAGCCATAGCTAAGCTCTTCATAGTCATTTGCAACAGAATTAATTTCCCAGTTCTAAAGATAAACACATGGCCATCCCCCATTACAACAAAAGAAACAAATAACCTCAACCTTTGAACTTTCAAGCCCCCAGCAAAGTGATTGGTGAAGGGCTCCAGTGCCCACAGGAATCACCAACACTGCCGCCCACCGGTCCCAACCTTGTGTTGGGACGACAGAGGATGAGATGGCTGGATGGCATCACCAACTTGATGGATGTGAGTTTGAGCAAGCCCCAGGAGTTGGTGATGGACAGGGAGGCCTGGCGTGCTGCAGTCCATGAGGTCACAGAGAGTCAGACATGACTGAGCGACTGAACTGAACCTTGTGTTGCATTTCCGAGTGCTGGGTTAGGCTCACTTCCTCAACAGACAAACCAGGGAGTTGCACCAGGCAATTCCTAGACTTTTTACCATCCTTATTAACATTCTAAAAACTTTATTACCTGCATTTACCAGTTAAATTCTTTATAATCATTTCATTTAAGCTTTGTAGGTACAAGTCTTTTCCACACCCATTGCATCTCTTAAAGTCACGCATTTCTAAATCTGTTGGAGCTTCTGGTTGGAGTTCATTGTCAGTAGTAAAATAATCCCTTACATTTGTACAGTACTTTCACTTTATAAAGCACTTTTATATATTGCTGTGTTAGATCCTCAAGTAGACTTTGTATTCCTGTGTTGTTTTCTCTTTGGGGCTTTATTTCTAGCTCGTTCATGTCGGTACGTGAAAGAAATTGAAGGCCACTGAATTCTGTTGTAATGGACTTTTATGTACATAATAAATAATCGGATTGATTTGCCTGTGGTTCCAAGGGCTTCATTCCAGCCTGGCAGTTACCTGTGTGCCCTGTCTGCTGGCTGTCTTCCCAGAGACTGCCCCGGTGGCCTACCGTGGGTCTCTCCACGAGACTTTAACTCTGGAGCCCATGTGTCACCGTGGCGTTTCATCCTTACTTCCTCTGGCTGCCACTTTAAATTTCCACTCTTGCTTTACTTGTGCTTTGAATACTCACTGGATTTGGGAGCCAAGGGTTCTGGATTCTCTTCTAGATTCCCCCTTAATACCACGCTTATGCCTAATACTTTTAGCATAATTCTTTTACTCAATCCATGTAGTAACCCCTTGAAGGTAAGTATGACTCTCCCCATTTTATGGATGGATAAACTGAGGCTCAGAGTACTTAAATGAGTTTTCTCTTGTCACGCAGTGTAAGGACAGGAGGCAACTATTGGTTTAGGTGTGCTGAGGCTCCTAACCTCAGACAGGAGGTGCGCCCAGGCTGCAGAGGTAAACAGAACTAAAGTTCTCTGTGCTCAACTTCGGTGCTCCCTCTGAGGGCCACGCTCTCATCCGCACATCCCTGTCAGAGCCACCTGAAGGTTCTTCCCACATTGGTTTCAGTCACCCTTGTTAGAGTAGAGCGGCCAGGCCAGCTGCATGGAGGGGCACAGCTGAGACCGAGTCCATTGTGGCCCAGCAGTGCTCTACCAGCAGACTGCGTAGGCAGGGACCACCTCTCTAGGGCAAGTGAACCCAGTCAAAAGCTCACACAGCCCAAGGAAACATCTATAAAGGAGGACACCTGAACTCAACCTCTTGATGCTCCTTGAGTCTTAGTGAAGAACCTCAGTGCACTTCGTCTTTGCAACCTGAAGTCTGCAGGGCAAACAAAAGAGTCTCTTGACTCTGTCAAGGCCCCTCATGAACAGTTGTGTGGCCTATGCACAGACCAAGTCAGGGAGCACTGTGCACATAGTAGGTGTTGTGGATTTGTATATTATGACAGTTCAACAGGTAGTTAGTTATCTGGTGTCTTGTTCTCATAATCGGTACATTAGAACAATTTTCCAGCAGATGGAAGGAAAGGCTCTTGAGGTAGGGGTGTGTTCCCAAGAGTACGGCATGGGCTGGTACCTACGCTGTTCTCTCTTCTTCCCAGCTACACACTCTGGGCCTCAGTTTCCTCATTTGTAAAATGAGGGCATTGGACTTGAGGATCAGTAAGGTCCTTTCCCTCTGATTCTGGGGGAGCCTCATAGGAGCTGCAATTGACTGGTCGATTGCTTGGGCACGCAGCCCCATGTGAGGCTGCCACTCTGGCCCCTCTGCTGGGCCTGCTGTTGACTCCGTGTCTGGTCCCCAAGGAGGAGAAGTCCCAGCCGGTGAACAGGGGCCCCTCTGAGCTCGGGATACCATGGCCGCGTCGGCACCGCTGCGGAGTCTGGAAGAGGAGGTGACTTGCTCCATCTGCCTCGATTACCTGAGGGACCCAGTGACCATTGACTGTGGCCACGTCTTCTGCCGCAGCTGTACCACTGACATCCGCTCCGTCTCAGGGGGCCGCCCCGTCTGCCCCCTGTGCAAGAAGCCTTTTAAGAAGGAGAATATCCGGCCAGTGTGGCAGCTGGCCAGCCTGGTGGAGAACATTGAGCGGCTGAAAGTGGACAGGGGCCGGCAGCCGGGGGAGGCGGCCCAGGAGCAGGCCGACGCGAGGCTGTGCGAGCGGCACCGGGAGAAGCTGCATTACTACTGCGAGGACGACGGCAAGCTGCTGTGCGTCATGTGCCGGGAGTCCCGGGAGCACAGGCCGCACTCGGCCGTCCTGGTGGAGAAGGCGGCCCAGCCCCACAGGGTAAGCCCTCCGCTCCCCCGCAGGGAGGGATGCTCTGCTTGGCGCCCACCTGGAGGCGAGGCCTGGCGCAGGCCCCTTGGAAGGCTTCTCGCTGGCCAGGGACTCGGCCCGAGCTCACCCTCCTGCCTCAGCCCAGAGCATCCCCACTGCTTGTCTTTCTGCAGGAAAAAATCCTGAACCACCTGAGTACCCTAAGGAGAGACAGAGACAAAATTCAGGGCTTTCAGGCCAAGGGCGAAGCTGATATCCTGGCTGCGCTGGTAAGTGAGGCTGTCAAGGGAGAGAGAGCCCTGAGGCAGGTATCAGCCGTGCAGAGCAGGAGCTCTTGAGCTTGTAGAGACACAGCTGGGAGGCCGCTGCCTCCCTGGGAGAGGAGCCCTGACCGGACTGGCAATGGGAGACCTGGGTTTTGGCCCACGCCCTGCCAGTCTGAGATCTGTGGGCTTGGCCTGCTTCCTCATCTCACAAATGAGGGGGTTGCCTGAATGTCGGCTAAGGTCCTTCTTCTCTGATTCACCTCAGCTGCAGGGCCTGTTTGCTCAGCAGAGTCAGGGTGTGAGGAACTGAGGAAGGCGTGGCTTTGTCCTTCCTTTCAAAGAGCGGGAGAGAGACATGATTCCTGAGAGTGAGGGGAGCCTGGAGGGTTTGGAAGGAGGGAACTGGCTCCAGGAGGAGAACTGAGAGGGGTGGGCTTGGCCAGGCCTGACCAGCTCTGAGGACGCTGTGTGTAGTGAGTCCATGGTTGCCTGTAGTTAGGAAACAGGCAGCGCATCGAGTGCTTGGTTAGAGAGGTGATCAGGAAGGGAAAAAACTCATAGGAGATTCCAGTTTTCTGGGGGAAAGTCTGATGGGGAAGCAGGCACTGGAGGGTGGAGGGATGTTGGGGCCAGTCCATGCAGTGAGCAGGTGGGCCCCGGTGTGGGAAAGCGTGAGGCAGGAGACGGCCCAGCCCTAGCAGTGCCTCCAGGCGCCCCATGTGCGAAGATGCTGACCAGGTCCCAGCCTGGACTCAGCAGGGAGATTGGGAGACAAGAAAGGATGTGGTCCCGGTCATAGACATTCCAGAGTTTCACTGAGGAAAGAGGAGATAGTCCTGTGTGGCAAGGATAGTGTGCACGCAGATATTTTACATATACTGGGGAGAATTCTGAAGAGAGGGTCAGTCAGGCTTGAATAAAATTAATCAAGGGAAATGTCCTGGAAGAGGCAGCACACACCATTTGGAAACTGTTAGTTCATTGTGTTCCTCAGAGGGCCCCGGAACATACTGGTTTACCTAGAACAGCTGATGACAGGCACTTAGGCTTCTGGTCCCATGAGGGGACTGACCTGGCTGACTTACATGTCTTCCCTGAGGAAAGGAGGTTGCCCCAGGAAGGCTCCAAAGCCCCTTCCAGCCTGGACACTGTAGGACTCATGAACGGGATTAGCGAGGGCGAAGAGCCAGCACCCCATGCCAGATCCTAGAGGGGCCTTCCCCCGCAGGGCGGCGGTGTCACCCCCTTCTCCCCCTTCCCACCCCTGCAGAAGAAGCTCCAGGACCAGAGGCAGTGCGTCGTGGCTGAGTTTGAGCAGGGCCACCAGTTCCTGAGGGAGCGGGAGCAGCACCTGCTGGGCCAGCTGGCGAAGCTGGAGCAGGATATCACAGAGGGCAGGGAGAAGTTCAAGACCAGGGGCGTCGGGGAGCTTGCCCGGCTGGCGCAGGTCATCTCCGAGCTGGAGGGCAAGGCGCAGCAGCCGGCTGCAGAGCTCATGCAGGTGAGAGACCTCCCCGGGGCAGGGAGCCGGGAGAACAGGACAGCAGGCACGGCCCTGCCTCTCCCTCAGGGGACCTTGGAGAGTCTCTTCTTCCCGGCGCCTCCGTTTCCTCATCTGAAGCATGGAGACGATGCTCCTTATCCCCACCACTCACTGCAGCGATTGCATGAGCGTAAAATGAGACAGTTGGCATGGTGTCACTTCAAAAAGTAAACTTTGTACGAGCAGGAGTTTACAGTCTTGAGAAGTTCTGTAGAAATGGAAGAGAAGCTTATTAGTATTTTCATTACTATCCTCCATTCTCATGACTGCTGGCACGAGCCTGTCTTCCAAAGTCACTGGCAGATGCTGGTCCGGGGGAGGCTTTTTATGGTTCTGGAGATGAAGAAGCCTGTGGGGTCGGGGGTGGCTGAGGGATGGCTGAAGGGCGGCTTCTCTTAAGAACCCAGAGGATCTGGAGGAGATGGGCAGCTGGGGAAGGGAGTCAGAAGGCAGAGGTTTTCTCTGGGCCTGTGACATCAGCCTCGGAGAATCGGGTGGAGAACAGGCAGGGTGCCTCTGGGGCACCTCCTGGAGGAGGCAGCTTTGATGCTGAAAAAGGGAGGGTCATGGGTTGGAGTCATGGATGGTGGCTAAGTTGAAATGACACCACAACCTCTTCCACCAGTAGCCTCCCAAAGGAGTCACACTGCCTTGAACAGGGCTTTGAACTGCCTTTGGGTGGAGCATGCGTGATCCCTCTGCCCTCCGCCCCACAGGCCGGGAGAAGGCCTGTATAATGAGCTCCTCCACTTGCATGGTGCGGGGTGGCTGGCCTGTCTGTCGGCAGTGGGACCACCCAAGACGTGTAGGGATACGCTGGCCCTGGCCCGTGGCAGGGCAAGCCTGTGGCAGGACGTCAGGGGCGATGGTGAGGCCCCCAGGTACGTGTGCCGCACAGGTGGCCCCTGCCTGCCTCTCTGTCATTGTGGATTCTGACTCAAGCATTGGGAGCTCTTCGCTCCAGCCCTCAGTGATGAAGTCTCAGAGGACCAGAGGGTGGAAGAGTTCGTCCCAGGCTGTGGGGCAGATCAGGAAGTGAGTCAGAGCTCCAGCCCAGGTGTCCTGACTCCCAGGCCTCTGGCCTCTTGCTCTTCTTTTCTCTCACTTTGTCCAGGATGTCTCTCTGGCTCCTTCCTTTCTTCCTCTGTCATTCTGTTCCCTTAGGTTTGTCTCTCTGACTAGATCACTTGCTGTTCCTCTCCCTCCCCTTCAAGGGTGCACATCCTTCCTCTCCCCACAGCCGCCAGCCACTGCCACCGTGTGGGTGTGCACTTGTTGTGGAACAGAGAGGGACACAGCTAGGGTGCTGGGGGATGGAGATCTGGTTGCGTCTACCCAGAGGGGAGCTTCTCTGCAGTCCGCCTGGAAGAGCTTTGTGGACCGACAGAGGCCCAGCCTTCAGAGCCTCTGAGACCACTCAGATAGAAGGCACCCCTGGGGCCGGGTGGGAGGAGAAAGGGAGAGAAAGTGGGTGCGTGCTGGAGGTCAGCATGGGAGTGTGGCGCTGGTGGGTTTTGTCAGTGTGTGTTTGGGTCTGCCTTTGCTGAAGGGAATGGGACAGCTAACTCCTGCCCTGGCATTAGTATTTCTCCAGAGATTGACTCTCAGTGGACAGTAAGGATGAGGCCCTACTAAGATGGGGGGTCCTGATCTAAAATCTGGTAGAGAAATACAGGTGAGGGATAAGCAGCAGGACAGGAGATAAATACAGAGGCCTTTTGACAGAGGTGATAGAACAGGAAAGATCTCTGGAGTGGCACTGTCCGAGGAGGTTTAAGGGAGCTAGAGGAGTGGGGAGCACCTCGAGGGTACCAGGAACCAGCTCCCTGGTTCAGCCTAGGGTGGGCCTTGCAGGGTCGAGTGGCAATTGGCAACTCTGCCTTCCACTGTTGGGCACCATCCACACCCATGAAGAACCTTCAGGCTCTTACTACCCAGCATTACTATGATTCCTGCCCCAGGCTTGCTGCTCTGACTGCCTCTTTTATCACAGCCCCAGGAGCTGGAGGTGGTGGTGGAGGCCTCCAGGAGCCATGGGCGGGTGGCTTCCCTGTGGAGGCCCCAGGTGTGAGGCTGCAGGTCCTCTCAGGACTCCCAGGTCTCCCCTTGTGCAGCCTTTGGGAGAAGGGCTCCTGCACTGGTGCTCTGGGCCCCGTCCTCTCTGGGTGGCTCACAGCCTGCCCTTAGATAAGCCTCAGTCTCTCTCTGTGAGACTGCAGTAGTAACTCCTGTGTCCTGCCATGCACCCTCTTCGCTCCCTAATCCTGCCCACCTCCTGCCCATTTATTTGCCTTTTTATGCCACGTATCCCTTGTGGCTCAGCTGGTAAAGAATCCTCCTGTAATGCGGGAGACCTGGGTTTAATCCCTGGGTTGGGAAGATCCCCTAGAGAAGGGAAAGACTACCCATTCCAGTATTCTGGTCTGGAGAATTCCACAGGCTGTATAGTTCATGGGGTTGCAAAGAGTCAGACACGACTGAGTAACTTTTACTTTCCTGGCAGAGTTGTTGGCATATACTCTCAGATTTATCACCACTCTGGAACTGGCTTGGACTTGTTTTGAGGGGCCGAGTAGAAGGGCAACAAGTCTCTGGGCATTTGCTTCACGGTGGCACACCGATGTAGCTCTCACCTGTTTGATGGCCTCTTGGGAGCAAGACCCCAAGTTCTTCCTGAGAATTTGCTGAAACAGTCCGTGATTTCATTTGTTTCCCAAATTTCACTCTCTCAGAGGTCACTCTGCCCCCACTCTTACCCAGTACCCTTCCAGGTGACTCTCTTCCTATAGCACTCATCACTTAATGGCATCATCTAATGGATTTGTTAGGTTGATTCTTTGCTCTCTGCTTCCCCCTGTTAAGAGGTTTGTGTTTCTTTTTTTTCTTGCTCTATCCCCACTTCTGGAGTGGCACCTGACACACAGGAAGCACTTAATATTTGTGGAATACGTGAAAGGAAAGCAAAATTAATATAAAGTGTTATGGAGGCTTTAGACTCACAAAAAGGAAATGACCGGCATCTCACAGGAACCCCCTCCGCATTCTACCATGTCCCACCACTCAGGTAGCACCATTCTCCGTCCTGCGCAGGCTGTGGGCTGTCCTTAGTTGTCCTTTACCAGAGTGCCCAGTCTGTCCCGCACCTGGCGTGTGCTGCCTCCCTGGCCACACTGTACTGCCCTAGGCAGGGCATCGTTACTCTTGCCGGTCCACAAAACAGTCTCCAGGCTGCCCCCCATGTTGGCATTACTTTTCTTTATCCATTCTGTACAGGATGGCCAAGAGCTTGATCAGTTAGGATTTTGGCTAGCTACTATACCAAACAAGTTATTTCTCTCCCAGTGACAGTTCAGACATGAGGGGTCTAGAGCTTTCAAGGCAGCTGTCCATATGGTCAGCCAGGGAGCTGGTTACTTTCATCTGGTGGCTTCACTAACCTCAAGGGATGTTGTCCTCAGCTGTGTAGCCGAAGTTGGGCTCACCCTTGTTTCCAAAGCTGAACCAAGCAAAAAGGGGAAGAGGAATGGAATTTTTTTTTTTTTTAAAGGACACAACCCCAAAATTACAGCCATTGCTTCCTTTTACATCCCATTGGCTAGAACTTAGTCACATGACCATACCTGGTTGCAAAGGGGTCTGGGAAATGTAGTCTTTGGTAATGCTCTGCCCAACTGTTATTTCATAGATTCTATTACTACAAGGAAGAAGGGGAGAATGGATTCTAGAGGGTTCTTAGCAATTTCAGCTGCTGTGAAGCAGATCACATACAGTCACTGCCCTATTTGAAACTCTCTGGTGGCTTTCTTCTGAACGTGGCACAGAATTTGAACTCCTTACTGCGCCTGCCCAGCCCTGCATGATTCGGCCCCTTGCCACCTTTGCCAAGCCCTTTCGCACCCTGCTTTCCTCCCACTCTTCACATCTGAGCACAAGTGTCATCCTCTCAGAGAAACTGGCTCAGTCATCCCCTGGTCCCCCTCCATTCGCTCTGTCATTGTGGTCATTTTGTTTGTTTTCTGTTTTATCCTTTGCTGCCGCTGGAATGTCAGCTTCATAAGGAAAAAACTGTATTTGTTCATTGATGCATCTTGGTCTCTAATAGTGTTGATGCATATGAACGCAGTGTTTAATTCACACTGATGCTTGTGCTTTCTTTCCTTCCAGGACACCAGAGACTTCTTAAACAGGTAACAGAGTTTCGTTTTCACAGTGCACCTCATTCCCTTGCGCCCGTGTCCCTTCCCTTGTTCCTTGGCCATGATCCGAATTAGTAGCATGTGATATGGGGTCAGAGGTACCCACATCCCAGGGTTCATCACAACGACCTTGTCTCCTGGAAGCAAGTGCACATCCTTGAGAACTGGTGGAGACTTGGTCTGTACTAGGGCAAGTTCTCTGTGTAATCTCCACTCCTGGGCCCACTATCCGCGTCTGTGATGGGACAGGATGGTTCAAGGACACCTTGGTAGACAAAAGGGCTCTGGATGTTGAGTCTGCTGGTGGTTGTCAGTCCTGGCTCAGCCTTGGACTGAATACCTTTGAGGGCCTGTTTCTGTGTTACCTGAGATAATCATACCTATCCCTCCTCCTTCATAAATTGTCATGAAGATTGAGAGAAGTGTAAGAGGACCTAAGTAACAGGTTTGTCTGTCATCTTCTCAGGTATCCACGGAAGAAGTTCTGGATTGGGAAACCCATTGCTCGAGTAGTTAAAAAAAAGACAGGAGAGTTCTCAGATAAACTTCAGTCTCTGCAGCGAGGCCTGCGAGAATTCCAGGGTAAGGGTTGGGGAGGGTCTTGGGGTGGGATCAGGATTGGATGCTGCTTTGAGAAGAGGGTACTTAGTTCCTTATTGTGTGTCTCTGACCTCATTCCTCTGAGGTCTCCTGGGGTTTTCTTTCTCCGTCTTCTTCATGGATGGACCCTTGGCACAAAATTAGTACTGACAATTACTGTGAGAAATAGGCTCCTAAGTTTGCTGAGCTCAGGGGTCATTGCTGTCCATTTTTCCTCTCCAGGGAAGCTGCTGAGAGACTTAGAATATAAGACTGGTGAGTATCCAAAAGGTTGTTCTCAGACAAAGAGTGCTCTCCCCACAGGGTCCTGCTGCCCCCGCCCGCCCACCCTCGCGTCCAGCAGGGCGGTCTCCCAGCCGCACATCTGCAGCCCCGCCTTATATTTTCTGACCCGTCTGCTGCTCTTCAGGCGGGAGGAGAGGCCTCCGCTTGATAGTCTGGCCCCTCCTGCCCCAAGGTTGGCTATTTTGTCCTCAGAGGTCCTGCCACCAGTCCTTTGACTGAGTCCCTGTGACTGACTTCTCATCTGCCTGATCACGTGGCTCCTATATTCGGAGCAAACTGCCGTGGCTTCGTAAGACCAGAAACCTCTCTGTCCCAGGCCCCACCATGTGCTCCCTCTGGCCCTGCCTTCGCTGAAGACCCACGAGGGGCCTGCTCACACTGCCACAAGTGTGGCACATACCCCTTGGATCATGCAGCGTGGCAGCCCTGCCATGGAGACTGGGGTCCCCTCCCGGCCTGCTGGTGACACCGTTGCTTCTTCCTCTGTCCCCACAGTGAGCGTCACCCTTGACCCACAGTCGGCCAGCGGGTACCTGCAGCTGTCGGAGGACTGGAAGTGTGTGACCTACAGTGGCCTGTACCAGGGCACGTACCTGTACCCCCAGCAGTTTGACTGTGAGCCGGGGGTGCTGGGCAGTAAGGGCTTCACCTGGGGCAAGGTCTACTGGGAGGTGGAGGTGGAGAGGGAGGGCTGGTCCGAGGATGAAGACGAGGGGGACGAGGCGGAAGAAGGGGAGGAGGAGGAGGAGGAGGAGGAGGCCGGCTACCGGGACGGATACGACGACTGGGAGACGGACGAGGATGAGGAGTCGCTGGGGGATGAAGAGGAAGAAGCGGAGGAGGAGGAAGAGGAGGAGGAAGTTCTGGAAAGCTGCTTGGTGGGGGTGGCCAGAGACTCGGTGAAGAGGAAGGGAGACCTCTCCCTGCGGCCGGAGGACGGTGTGTGGGCGCTGCGCCTCTCCTCCGCCGGCATCTGGGCCAACACCAGCCCTGAGGCTGAGCTCTTCCCAGCGCTGCGGCCCCGGAGAGTGGGCATCGCCCTGGATTACGAAGGGGGCACCGTGACTTTCACCAACGCGGAGTCACAAGAACTCATCTACACCTTCACTGCCACCTTCACCCGGCGCCTGCTCCCCTTCCTGTGGCTCAAGTGGCCAGGAACACGCCTCCTGCTGAGACCCTGAGCCCCAGCTCCGGGCCCCACACCCACTGACACTTCTCTTCTCTGGAATCCTGGGCTCTGTGACAGGAGAGGCGGTGTCTGGCTGGAGCACCTGGAGTAGGCGAGGGAAGGGGCCCCATGTCTGCTGCCATTCCCTCCCTGTGGCTGTGGCCCCTTCGGGACCTCTTCAGTGCTCTTCTATCCATCCTGCCCTGGGGCTCTTCTCCCTGCCCCTGGGGTTCTTGTGCTGACTTCTGACTCTGAAGTCCACGAGGGCTCATCCCTCCCTCCTCTCCACTGCCTTTGACCCATCTCTGCCCTCCCTCACCCCAAATGGCATCCCGTACCAGCTGTTCTTGGGAAAGACCAGTTGACTATTACCCCCAAGGCCATTTTACTGCCCTCCAATCCCATGGCTTCCCCTTTGCCCAAATCCCCTTCTGCTGCCTGCCTTCGTAGCACTTTGAGCACGCCTACCACCACCCCAACTCAGAGTTAAATGCACATGAAAGTGTCCCAGGTCAGTTAAGCCACCTGGAGTGCAAGTAGAAAGCATCTCCTTGTAAGGTACAGGGCAGAGTCCATGCTTCTCTGAGACCAGGGCTGAGGTTTCCATCCCTAGGAGGCTGTGGTCAGTAAATTATCTCTGAGTTGGTCCTTGTGAGGAGAGTCTCTAAAAGAATGCAGAATATCCTGCTCTTGGTTGGTTCATGTAGAAGCACCAAGGCAAATATTCAGTCAAACAAAACCTCCCCTGCCTTGGAAGCCCTGGTGGGTGCTACAGCCAGATATTAAGTTTCTGTCACTAGCTTTGCTCGACATCCAGATTTTCCTAGGAGTGAGGCTGTGAGAAGGGCAGCAGGAGTCCCCAGCAACTCCCCAGGTCTGCCTGTCAAGAGAGGGATCAGAGCATATCCTCGTTGCCCACGGGCCCAGCCCCTAGTCCCAGCCTCTGTCCGGGCTCCGCTCATGCCCACAGTTTAGCACAAGCTTGTGCTCCAGCCAGATTACCTCGCAGTCTTTTTTTCTTATCCATTCCAGGCATTCTGCCAGTCTCCTGCTGACTAATTTTAACCCCTCCCCTGCTCTAGGAGACTGTTCCCAGCTGCTGTGGATCTCGGGGTCTCTTCGCTGCCTCATTGTCTGAAGTTGCGCTCTTTGTATATTTCACATGCTGCCTGAGTCACGGGTACTTTCTGATTTCTGCCTCTAGTTTTGTAAGCTCATCGAGGATGGATACCATGTCTTCTCTTGTATTCTCCATGACACCTAGTTCAGTGCTGCGCACAGAATAGGTGTTCAATAAAAACTTGTTGAATGAACAGCCTGGATTCATATATATTTAATTGTGAGTCAGATATCACCAGACCTTCACAGTCTGTTGCCACACAAAGGTTCCATTGATAGCAGTAGGCCCGGGTTTTTCTATGGTGCCCCTTCTGGGTCCTTTAAAACTCTGCAGCTTTGCTCACTGCCCTCAAACTGCACACACAGGCGGTCATTGCTGGAAGTCCCCTAAGAAGAGCTTCGCCTGGGACACAGACCAGCCAATGCCAAGGTTCCAGCTTGTTCTTCCTCTCCTGCAGTGGTGCTCAGATCCAGCTTCTGTAGAGCAGGGGCTCCCGTGAGAAGGGTGACATCCAGTATAGCACCCCCACAATCCTTCCCTGAAAAATAAGAGTGCCCACAGAGATATAACCTACAGAGCCAATTCTCCCTCCTGACATTCAGTTGTTTCACCATTTCTTGTCTGTTCTTTTTTGATTTTTTAAAAATTGTCACCATAAAGGTAGGAAAGGGAGGATTACAGAAAGTACCTCTAAGATTATACTAAATGGCAAAGACCATATTTCCTCCTTGAACTCATGTGTGGACTCATTAATGTTTTTCCTTTTTAAAAGGTGTTATTTTTTTCTTTCTAAATACATATATGCAAAATGTGTTGATTACTAGAAATGTTATGCATTAATTATAGTAAAGTCTTAATTCACATTTGAATCTTGAGAGAATGTTAGTTTCAGGTGTGCGGTAAAGTGTTTCACTTCCATTCAGTTTAGTCGCTCAGTTGTGTCCGACTCTTTGTGACCCCATGGACCACAGCACGTCAGGCCTTCCTGTTCATCACAGACTCCCAGAGTTTACCCAAACTCATGTCCATTGAGTCGGTGATGACATCCAACCACCTTATCCTCTGTTGTCCCCTTCTCCTCCTGCCCTCAATCTTTCCCAGCATCAGGGTCTTTTCAGATGAGTCAGCTCTTCTCATCAGGTGGCCAAAGTATTGGAGTTTCAGCTTCAACATCGGTCCTTCCAATGAACACCCAGGACTGATCTCCTTTAGAACGGACTGGTTGGATCTCCTTGCAGTTCAAGGGACTCTTAAGAGTCTTCTCCAACACCACAGTTCAAAAGCATCAATTCTTTGGTGCTCAGCTTTCTTTTTAGTCCAACTCTCACAACTATACATGACTACTGGGAAAACTATAGCCTTGACTAGACAGATCTTTGTTGACAAAGTAATGTCTCTGCCTTTTAATGTGCTATCTAGGTTGGGCATAACTTTCCTTCAAAGGAATAAGCGTCTTCTAATTTCATGGATCAATCACCATCTGCAGTGATTTTGGAGCCCCCAAAAATAAAGTTAGCCACTGTTTCCCCGTCTATTTCCATGAAGTGATGGGACCAGATGCCATGATCTTCGTTTTCTGAATGTTGAGCTTTAAGCCAACTTTTTCATTCTCCTCTTTCACTTTCCTCAAGAGGCTCTTTAGTTCTTCACTTTCTGCCATAAGGGTGGTGTCATCTGCATATCTGAGGTTATTGATATTTCTGGCAATCTTGATTCCAGCTTGTGCTTCTTCCAGCCCAGTGTTTCTTATGAAAGTGATTCAGTTATACATAAATCTGTTTTTCAGGTTATTTTCCCATGTTATCACATCATATTGAGTAGAGCTTTCTGTGCTATACAGTAGGTCCTTGTTGATTATCCAATTTATTTTATTTTATTTTTTAACTTTACAATATTGTATTGGTTTTGCCATATATCAACATGAATCTGCCACAGGTATACACGTGTTCCCCATCCTGAACCCTCCTTCCTCCTCCCTCCCTGTACCATCCCTCTAGGTCGTCCCAGTGCACCAGCCCCAAGCATCCCGTATCGTGCATCGAATCTGGATTGGCGACTTGTTTCATATATGATATTATACATGTTTCAATGCCATTCTCCCAAATCATCCCACCCTCTCCCTCTCCCACTAATATTTTTAATTAAAAAAAATTTTTTGGCCACACCATGGGGCAGTGGGATCCTAGTTCCCCAACCAGGGATCAAACCTGCAGCCCCTACGTTGGAAGCACAGAGTCTTAACTACTGGAACTCCAGGGAAGTCCCAGTTATCTATTTTATATATAGCAGTGTGTATATGTTAATCCCAAACTCCCTAATTTATCCATCCCCATCCCTTCTTCTTTAATAACCACAAGATTGTTTTCAAAGACTGTGAGTCTGCCTTTGTAAATTTGTTCATTTGTATCATCTTATGTGCAGGTCAGGAAGCAAGTTAGAACTGGACATGGAACAACAGACTGGTTCCAAATAGGAAAAGGAGTATTTCAAGGCTGTATACTGTCACCCTGCTTATTTAACTTGTATGCAGAGTACATCATGAGAAACGCTGGGCTGGAAGAAGCACAAGCTGGAATCAAGATTGCTGGGAGAAATATCAATAACCTCAGATATGCAGATGACACCACTCTTATGGCAGAAAGTGAAGAGGAACTAAAAAGCCTCTTGAAAGTGAAAGAGGAGAGTGGAAAAGTTGGCTTAAAGCTCAACATTCAGAAAACGAAGATCATGGCATCTGGTCCCATCACTTCATGAAGGGAAATAGACAGGGAAACAGTGTCAGACTTTATTTTGGGGGCTCCAAAATCACTGCAGATGGTGATTGCTGCCATGAAGTTAAAAGACGCTTATTCCTTGAAAGGAAAGTTATGCCCAACCTAGATAGCATATTAAAAAGCAGAGACATTACTTTGTCAACAAAGGTCCGTCTAGTCAAGGCTATGGTTTTTCCAGTAGCATGTATAGTTGTGAGAGTTGGACTATAAAGAAAGCTGAGCACCAAAGAATTATGCTTTTGAACTGTGGTGTTGGAAAAGACTCTTGAGAGTCCCTTGGACTGCAAGGAGATCCAACCACTCCGTTCTAAAGGAGATCAGTCCTGGGTGTTCTTTGGAAGGACCGATGTTGAAGCTGAAACTCCAATACTTTGGCCACCTCATGCAAAGAGCTGACTCATCTGAAAAGACCCTGATGCTGGGAGGGATTGGGGACAGGAGGAGAAGGGGATGACAGATAATGAGATGGCTGGATGGCATCACCAACTCGATGGACATGAGTTTGAGTAAACTCCGGGAGTTGGTGATGGACAGGGAGGCCTGGTGTGCTGCGATTCATGGGGTTGCAAAGAGTCAGACACGACTGAGCGACTCAACTGAACTGAAAACATATAAATGATATCTTATGATATTTGTCTTCTCTGATTACTAGCATATCCTTGAAAATTTAAATTTATTTTGTTGGTTAATATGAACAGTCCCCTAAAATACACTACTAATCCTTTATTTATAAAATAATTTCATGATTCTCAAAATGCCTTTTATCCTTTCTTAAAAAGAGCTTTTATACAATGAGAGACTTTTGAAACTTTCTAAAGTGATTACTATATAAAAGCTAATATTTATTAAATAGGTAATATTTCCATTTGAGCAAAATATTAATGCCTTCAGGTCATTGTTATAATGAGTTATGAGTGTCATACGTCTAAAATAAACTATGGAAGATAAATTGTCAGTATATAAGACCCTTGAAAAATAATAAAAATGTGTGATAGTAAAAATGTATGATGCCATCTTAGTACAGAAAGTTGCCAGCAAGATCTACTCAACAGATTGTTTTTGAATTTTTAAATTTTTTGTATTCTTTTGTTTTTTATGAAACAGTACCTTGCCCTATTCCTCTCCCCGGTCACCCAGTTCATCCTTTTTGGCAGACTACTTCACTGTTCACCTTCATTTTTTGTAAACAGCATGGATTTGGGGCTCTATCTAGCTTTGCATTGTGGAGAAGGAAGATTTAGCTCTCTTCTCCCTGTTCCTTATCACACACACACAAACTCACCACCTATTCCCATCCCTTCAGTGTAGGCCTAACATCAGTTAGATTAGTACTAAATATGTTCTTTATCACGTTATGTCCAAGTGATTCTATATCTGAGTCATAAGGTGAACTATGAATATCTTCACTTCCCATATAGGTTTTCTTTAATATTTTGATGTCTGAAATTACACTTTGATGTCTGAAGACAATCTTGTACACACTTTGTTGTAATATACCGCCAATTAGTCACCATGTCATTGTTCTACTACAGATTTAATGCTTCCTTCTGCTTCTGTCTCTGCTTATGGCTTAATCTCTGTCTCTGCTTATGGCTGCCTCTTGCATCACCTCCCTCTTCCTCCTGGGTTTAACTTTGCTGTTCCTGAGAGGAAAATGTTAGGAGATCTCTCAGCAAAGGTTTGTAATAAACTACATTTTCTTTTCTCATTTTGGAGCTAGAGTTTAACCGGGTGGTCATTTAGTTTAATGGCATTTCTTTCAGAAGGTCAGGGACTCTTCCACAAACTCCCTTGTTGCTGTTGAGAAGTCTTCTGACATTTGACTTGCTTGCTCCTTGGGATATGTTCTCCTTCTCACTACTTTTCAGATTTCCGTGTCTTTCTTTTGTTCATGTTCTGTTCTAGGGGTAGGTTTGTCTTTATCCTGTTTAGCACCTGTATTTCTTGAATCTATGCTTGGTAGCTTTTATCAGTTCTGAAAAACTCACACTTAATGTCTCTTAAAATATTACTTCTCTCAATTTCTCTCTTCTTTCCTTCCAGAGATGTCGACACAGATGTCGACAACTTAGAAGAGTTCCTGGAGGAGAGGGGAGAAATTGAGAGAAGTAATATTTTAAGAGACATTAAGTGTGAGTTTTCCAGAACCTAAAAGTTGAGAGTTACATTTTATTCTATGGGAATTTTTAGGACTCCAAGCCCGGGAGACAGGATCTCATGTAACCCTGAGAGGACTATTCCACAGAGGCGAGGGGAGGAGCCAGGTTATATAGATAAGCTTTATAACAAAGGGCAAGTAGTCTGAACATCAAAAGATTATTGTTAATTAAAGAAAACCAGATGTCCCAAGTTAAGGAATTTAGCACTTTTCTAAAGTAAGGGAAGATGCAAAAGTCTAGACTCACTGAAATCATTCCTTTGATAGACACCTCAGCTGTCTGGGGCCATTATCCCATTTTCACATCCTAAGCTTCCTTTCCTCAGGGCTCACTGCAGGGAGCGACTGTAGTCTGATGGCTGCTAGATAGCAGGTGTTTTCCTTCCTGAGTTCCTTTAGGGCTCACCAGCTCACATCTGAGGGCTGTAGTCAGCGGTAACTGTGACATTCTTGTCTACTGATATGACAGGAAATATTCCATTTCTCACAGCCACCAAGGATTTAAAGAGCAAAATGAAAATTCTTTGAGCATGTCAGTGTACTCATCTGTTTTCTTGTGAAACTGAAAGAACAGTTCTAACCAACCACTTAACTCACAGTGCAACTGGAAGAAATGTTGTTTTTTAACACAATAGTTAGCTTACAATATGGTGAAGCTCAGGATGAGTTCTACTCATCAGCTGTAAATTTAAGATGAAAATTTCAAAACTCCCATAGCAAGTCCGCAGTGCCTCTATGATCATGGTGTGTGCTCCAGGGGGCAGAGAATGGGGCCTTTGAGGAACACAGCCCCGATAGCTCTTGACTTCCTTAGAGGGGGAAAAAAAGGTCTTTTTTCCAACAGGTCTCATCTATTGGAGGAAATACCCATTTTCTCAGTACTTAAATTTTCTTTATTTCAATTGCCTTATCTGTAAAATGGACATCAGATTCTGGCTGAAGATAGAAGCCCGGATCTGATCATCCCTTGAGGCTCTTCCCAGCTCCAAGATTTTTTTTTTTTTTTTGGACAAAGCTGCAAGGTTTTATTGAATTTTTTGTTTCAAACTTTTTCAATGTATAGTAGTTTCAGAGGCAATATTGAGAGAATTTTAAGAGCCATATTTCCAACACAAGAACAGCCTTGCATGGTTACAGTTTGTCTTCATTCAAATCTGCGGTTTCCCTTCACCTGCTTCCGGCATTTTTATGGGCTCTGGATTTGGCAGTTCCTTCCCCTCAATATCAGGACCATCTCCATGCTCGAAACCAGTCTTTGGCTCAGGCGGTTCCTGGTGAGCAGGCTCCAGGGAAAGCCCTTTTTACAGCCACATTCACAGTAAGGAGACTCCAACTTCGGAGTGAAATACAGATTTTGTATTCAATAGTCAAATGCTCTTTGACAAACAATCCTTGAGCTTCCATTTTCTCATTTATAAAATGGAAGAAATTTATTATAGTGAGGGATTACCCTAAGGTACAAACTATACTCTCTTCATTTTTCCAGCCAATTTTCAGGCCATAAGTGAAGTCACTCAGTCGTGTCCGACCCTTTGTGACCCCATGGACTGTAGCCTACCAGGCTTCTCCGTCCATGGGATTTTTCCAGGCAAGAATACTGGAGTGGGTTGCCATTTCCTTCTCCCAGCTCCAAGATTTTAAGTCATTGTTAGCAGCAGCAGGGCTTCCCAAGCTAATGCAGGAGATGTCGGAATCCCTGGGGTTGGGGAGATCCCCTGGAGTAGGAAATAGCAACCCGCTCCAGTATTCCTGCCTGGAAAATCCCACGGACAGAGGAGACTGGCGGGCTACAGTCCATGGGGTTGCAGAGTTGGACATGACTGAGCACACACAGCAGCGTTGTTGATACTTACACTGCACCAGGCAATGTGCCCAGCGCTTCTACATGTATTGATCTCTGATAATAATCCTAAAGTGGATTTGAGGTAGGAGATAGACGGGCTCCAAACTAGGTATTTACAACTGGCCACCTGTTCACACCTGGGATGAGAAGTAGTTGAGTCCCAGGCTGTCCATTCATCAGCAGCCCCCTGTTTACAAATCCTGAAGCACTTCTGCTTCAAATGGGCCCTAGGACTGTATGTTTGTAACTGAACTCCTGTCTATATTTTGAGATCTATGTTGTGGTCTGTGCGGGGATTGGAAAAGAATTTCCAGATGTGAGGCACAGTGAGAGGAGAATAAAGTTTACTAGAGTGGGAGAGGTTGTTAGAACAGCAGCCCGACTCAAAGGAGAGCTAACACTCTCAAAGACTTGCAGTCAATTTTTATAGCCTCAAGACAGAAAATTTCTACTGAAATGGTGGCATTAGGTGATTGGTTGGGATGCTATAGGGTGGATAGTAGTGTGGGTATTTTACATAATATGGGGTCAGGGAACTGGCTGGTTTTGATCTGGAGGCTCTTGGCAACTATTGCTCTGGGGCTTGGTCAGTTCCAGAGATTTTTATCCTGTGACCTTGGTGCAGGGTTCCACAAGCTACACCTCAATATAAAAACCAGCAACAGGGCCTTCCCTGGTGGCTCAGTGATAAAGAATCCTCCTATCAAGGCAGGAGACATGCATTCAATCCCCGGTCTGCAAAGACCCCACATCCCATGGGGCAACTAAGCTCGTGCACCACAACCATTGAGCCTGTGCTCTGGAGCCCAGAAGCCACAACTACTGAAGCCCACACTCCCTGGAGCCCATGCTCCACAGGAAGAGAAGCAACCGCAATGTGAAGCCTGTGTATTGCAACCAAATAGTAGCCCCCACTGGCCCAACCAGGGGATCCATCTTAACTGAAGGATCCGTGAGTATCCAGGGGAGGGTCCAGAGGCAAATTAACCATGGGGTCAAAAAAATACAGTTGGCCGAAAGAAGACAAATACGTGGAAGGCTGCCTCCTAATAAGAAATTTAAACTTCCCAAAGGTGTGTCTCTCTCAGTTCTCCTGTCTTTCTGCAATATAATTTTCTTTTTGATAAACTTTCTACTTAACTCTTTACCTTCTGCCTTCTCACCTGCATTTGTTTTTGACAAAGCAGGCAAGAACTAGAGACAGACATAAATGCTGGCTCCTGTGGTCCAGTGGTAAGGACTCCCGGTCCAGGGAACGGAGGTCTTGCTTCCAGCTGCTTCTCGCTGCTCCTTGCTGTTGCCTACCTCTGAAATCAGGTTTTTGTTCCCAGTTTTCAGACCAGGAGTCTACAAGCTCAAGGAGATAAAGTAAACCTCCCTGAGGTCACACAACTAAAACCTGAGTCAGGAGCTGAATCGGGGTGTCCCTGTTTCTAGAACCCATGGTTTTCACTGAGCACAAAGGTATGAGGTAATTGGTTTCCCAAGAGGCCTAGAAGGAAGAATCTGAAATCTGTCCCCATTCCTATGAGAAACAAGGGGTAGAATCAGCACTCACTCTTCACTCAGATTGGCAGCTCCCTGGGGATAGGCAGTAAGTCACGAGGTCTCAGAAGGGATCTTATTGCTCTGTAGGCCCTGGAGAAATCGGTTGATTTTTCCAAGGTCAAAGTCATTGGCTGAACCAAGACCAGGACAGGAAACCTTCACATTTCCAGGGTGGGTACCTTGACTTGCATTCACTGTTTCTTCTCTTGGGGCCATTCACCCCGTCTCAGAATCCCTATACAAAGAGACTGCTATGAGGGGATGATGCTGGTGGCAATGGCTTTATTGTCATCCTAAGGATAATTAGCTCTTGTGTTTTCTTTCTAATGAGGGGTGGGAGGGAAGGAATTTACAAAAATAATATTCACTGGTGATGTTACTGAATCCAAACTCGCTCTGCTTGCCACATGACAGGCCATTGAATCTGAGAGACGAGGTGTTGAGGCAAGGAAGAGACTTTAATCAGGGAGCTGGCAGACTAAGAAGAGGACAGGCTAGCGCCTCAAAATAGCCATCTTATTGGGGTCTGGATGCCACGTGCTTTTATAGATCAGAGAGGAACTAAAGTTAAGAGGCAGGATAGAGAGGGAGATGCAGTGGGGAAGTAAAGTGAAACAGTCTTCAGTCTTGCAATGTTGCAGCCACGCGTTCTGGGAAACAAACTCACTCAGAAGGACAATGAAGATGGTGGAGTGCAATTTATTACACTGGCGGGCCCAAGGCAGAGTGTCCTCTTAGCCAAGGACCCCGACCAGTTTTTGTGAAAACTTTATATACCTTAACTGTATGTGCTCAAACCCACCTCCCCAAATTCCCTGAAACTAGTCTGAACAAAGGAAAAGAAAGATACAATCAAAGTTAACCTGGGATTCTTATGCCTTAAGCCTGGGTAGTTAACAGTGGACAGTTATCAATAGTCCTGTGGTCATACCCCAGTAAGCAAAATAGAATTTATGATTCTATTCAGTTACACAGATAATTAGGGTATTCTTTTAGGTGACAGAGAGTCTAGGTACGAGCCCTGGGGCTCTTCCAACTTGGGGGTCTGATTTTCCAATTGGTATGTCATTTCCATAGATAATGGGCTGCTGCTGCTGCTGCTGCTAAGTTGCTTCAGTCGTGTCCGACTCTGTGCGACCCCAGAGACGGAAGCTCACCAGGCTCTCCTGTCCCTGGGATTCTCCAGGCAAGAACACTGGAGTGGGTTGCCATTTCCTTCTCCAATGCAGGAAAGTGAAAAGTGAAAGTGAAGTTGCTCAGTCGTGTCCGACTCTTAGCGACCCCATGGACTGGAGCACACCAGGCTCCTCCATCCATGGGATTCTCCAGGCAAAAGTACTGGGGTGGGGTGCCATTATGGGCATATAGCTCAAAGTCCACAGTCTGGTCCAAGATGGAGTCCTGCTTTCAAGATGGGGCCCTGTTCTGTTTCCTCCTTCAATGCTATTTCCAGGTAGATAGTGTCAGAACTGAGCCAACTTGTAGGACACCCAGCTGGTGTCCAAAGAATTGTTGATGTGTTGAAACCCCTGCTGCTACTTCACATTGGACTAAGGTTCCAGAATCATATTACATTGTTAATCCATTTTTAAATAAAATCTCTTTCACTTAAAGAGACGAAGATTCAGAGGCCTTAAGTAACTTGCCTCTGGCAGAATGAGAGTTTGGACTCTCTTAATAATAAAGCCAAAGGGCTTTGAACTGTACTAGGGACCTGGCTACAATGATTGGCCCTGAGATGGCTATCTTATTGTTGTAGGAAGGTGGGGGCAGGGGGTGGGGAGCCCTCCAGGGCCCCAAGAGGGGGCTCTTGTCTAACACTCGGAAAAGAATTGTCCGAGGAGATGTGCTGACAAAGCAAGAGACTTTATTGGAAGAAGGCACCTGGGCAGAGAGCAGTAGGGTAAGGGAACTCAGGAGAACTGCTCTGCCATGTGGCTCGCAGTCTCGGGTTTTATGGTGATGGGATTAGTTTCCGGGTTGTCTTTGGCCAATCATTCTGACTCAGAGTCCTTCCTGGTGGCGCATGCATCGCTCAGTCAAGATGGATGCTAGCGAGAGGGATTCTGGGAAGTGGACGGACACGCGGTGTCTCCTTTTGACCTTACCGGAACTCTTCTGGTTGGTGGTGGCTTATTAGTTCCGTATTCCTTACCAGGACCTCCTGTTGTAAAACAACTCATGGGAATGGTTACTGGAGAGTCTGGCCAGGGTGGGTGGTTTCAGTCAGTGTGCTTCCCCTAACATTATCATGGGTCATCCGGACACACTCTCTAGTGACCTGAAATCTGGCACAAAAATCAGCACTGAGCCAATCAAAAAAGCCTTTCTCTGGAATTTGAAGTTTGAATAGCTCAGATAGGACCTGAAGAGTAAGAGTTGTGATCTTATGGTGATGAAAAAGACCTTAAAAACATAAATAGCAAAGTGAAAATTTATGAAATGTATTACCAAACTCAAGATTTTGACCTAATGAATAACACCATTATCCGGAGAAGGCAATGGCACCCCACTCCAGTGTTCTTGCCTGGAAAATCCCATGGACAGAGGAGCCTCATAGGCTGCAGTCCATGGCGTCGCTAAGAGTCTGACACGATTGAGAAACTTCACTTTCACTTTTCACTTTCATGCATTGGAGAAGGAAATGGCAACCCACTCCAGTGTTCTTGCCTGGAGAATCCCAGGGAAGGGGGAGCCTGGTGGGCTGCCGTCTCTGGGGTCGCACACAGTCGGACGCAACTGAAGTGACTTAGCAGCAGCAGCAGCAGCAGCAGCAGCAGCAACACCATTATCAGAGCTAATGAGTCAGTTTCAAGTCTAAAATGAGCAGGAGATGAAAGTCTCAAATATGCAAAGAATTCCTGGAAATCAACAAAAGAAAGATGGAAAACTGAAAAATGAATAGAAGACCTGAGAGAAAATTCCAGAAGAGATAGGCACCCTCACATGTAGTCAGAAAATGAGAAAAATAAAACAATAGTGAGAGATCATTTTACAGTCAGATTTTCAGAAATTAGGAAGTTTGATAGCACCTGTTTTGGGGGTGGGGATGGGGGAGCAAGAATCTCAGAGCTCCTCTGGTGGAAATGTAAACGGGTATGTTACCAAATTGAAGCTTGGTCTGCTTGCCACAAGACAGGCCAGTAATTGGGAGATGCTGTGTTGAGGCAAGGAATATAAACTTTATTGGAAAGCTGGGTGTCCCAGGAGGTTAATGTACCATCTTATCAGGGTCTGGACACCAGTCTCTTTTATAGAACAGAGCTGGAAGAGGTGAGGAAATATAGTATAAAGGCCATAAATCTTACTAAATATCTCCTGGCCAGACCACCATCAAGGAGGGAATGTGTTGATTTCTTCTTTTCTGCAACCATTCACAGGTGGGCAGGGTCTGAATGTCTCCCTGGGAGCTGAACAAAGTCACTTTAGCTTAACATTCAGGCAGAAGGGCTGGGTTTCCCAAAACAGGCAATTATGTACGTTTACAGCTATAGACAGCATCCTTTTAGTGGTTATAATAGCAAAAGTAATGGAGAACAAAGGTTAAAGTGAAAAGAAGCAGATCCAACATGGAGTCAGATTTTGTTCTTCCCTGTAATAGATACAGTTCTAGGGAGCAATTTGGTGGTGCTTAAGAAATTAAGTGTGCATTAGCGGCCATCCTCTTCTGGGCTGTATCTGAGGCCTCTTATGCAGGGAGGAGTATTAAGCTGTTCATCCCAGTATTGCTTCCCCACCCTCCTCCACACTGTGGCATGTGGGAGGGTGACCAGTGATCTATGGAAGCACGGAGACCGAACCTCTGGACCGCCAGGGAAGTTCATCACATGTTGTTTATTGTCAAAGACAGATGGAGGTAACCCAGAAACCCTTTGCCAAAATAAAATATGATAAAATATGGTACTGTGCACTGTGGAATACTATTCTGCAATTAAAACCTATAAATTAGATGTATAAACAGCAACATGATTAAACTTAAAAATCATAGTACTGGGTTTTAAAAAGTAAGAAACAGATCTATAACAGTACTATTAATATATTCAAAGATTCTTCTGTATCCAAGGACACATGGAAAACATTAGAGAGTAACTGCCTGCAGGGGTGAGGACAGTGTGAGAACGGAGTTACAGGAGAAAATATAAATAAGACAAGAAGACCTTGCATGGGCTGATGATTATGTTCCTAGAATGAAGGAATATGATTGTGTTAACTCTGCACTGAAAGCCAGAAAAAAGGAAAGGACTGAGATGAGCAGGAAAATAAAGGACATGAGTAAGGACAGCAAGCCCCACTGGTAGTCTCACAAATGGGCCCTGCACGGAGAGCAAGGCAAGAATCAGAGATAATGCATTGCCATGGCTCCTGTTCCCATCACAACCAGCCCAGCTTAATCACCATTCTTGGGCTTCAGGTTCCCTATAATCACCCCTCTAGTTCACTAAGGCACCTTGAGTGTACGTAATCCAGCAGCCTGACAACTCTTTTGTGGGATATCTTTGTCTCTCTCTCTTTTTTTCTTTAGCCCAATCTCTCAATTATCCCATGCCACCCTCTGCTCCCTTGGTGTCCATACATTTGTTCTCTAGGTCTGTGTCTCTATTTCTGCTTTGCAAATTAGATCATCTCTACCCCTTTTCTGGATTCCACATATAAGTGTAAATATATGGTTTTTCTGATCTATTTCACTCTGTATGACAGTCTCTAGGTCCATTCATGTTTCTGCAAACTACACAATTTCGTTCCTTTTTATAGTTGAGTAATATTCCATTAATAAAGTGTCAGACTTTATTTTTTTTGGCTCCAAAATCACTGCAGATGGTGACTTCAGCCATGAAATTAAAAGGCACTTACTTCTTGGAAGAAAAGTTATGACCAACCTAGATAACATGTTGAAAAGTAGAAACATTACTTTGCCAACAAAGGTCCATCTAGTCAAAGCTATGGTTTTTCCAGTGGTCATGTATGGATGTGAGAGTTGGACTGTGAAGAAAGCTAAGTGCCGAAAAATTGATGCTTTGGAATTGTGGTGTTGGAGAAGACTCTTGAGAGTCCCTTGGACTGCAAGGAGATCCAACCGGTCCATTCTGAAGGAGATCAGCCCTGGGATCTCTTTGGAAGGAATGATGCTGAAGCTGAAACTCCAGTACTTTGGCCACCTCATGCGAAGAGTTGACTCATTGGAAAAGACTCTGATGCTGGGAGGGATTGGGGGCAGGAGGAGAAGGGGACGACAGAGGATGAGATGGCTGGATGGCATCACTGACTGATGGACGTGAGTCTCAGTGACCTCCGGGAGTTGGTGATGGACAGGGAAGCCTGGCATGCTGCGACTCATGGGGTTGCAAAGAGTCGGACACGACTGAATGACTGAACTGAACTGAACTGAATATTCCATTGAATATATGTACCACATCTGCAGAATGACCATCATCAAAAAAAAAAAATCTACAGACAATGAATGCCGGAGAAGGGGTGGAGAAAGGGAATGCTTGTACATTGTTGGTGGGAATATAAATTGATACAGTCATTATGGAGAACAGTATGGAGTTTCCTTTAAGAACTAAAAATAGAACTACCATATGATCCAGCAATCCTACTCCTGGGCATATACCCAGGAAAAGAAAATCACAGTTCAAAAAGATACATGCACCCCAATGTTCATTGCAGCACTATTTACAATAGCCGGAACATGGAGGCAACCTAAACATCCATCAACAGAGGAATGGGTGAGGAAGTTGTGAGATCTCTTTTTGCCTCCTGCCCAGTAGGGGACGGGCTTCCCAGGTGGTGCTAGTGGTAAAGAATCCACCTGCCAATGCAGGAGATGCGAGACGCAGGTTCGATCCCTGGGTTGGGAAAATGCCCTGGAGTAGGAAATGGCAAGCTGCTCCAATAATTTTGCCATGGAAAATTCCATGGACAGAGAAGCCTGGTGGGCTACAGTCCACGGACTTGCAATGAGTCGAACATAACAGAGTGACTGAGCACACTCTCAGTAGAGGACAGAACTCAACAGTCTCTTGTTCCCAGGAAACTGCAGTGCTAACAGAAATATCGAGATCAATGGAGATTGTGCCAAAGATCCCATACAGGAGATAAAGGATGGCTTTACAGCACAAACACTGCAACACAGATATTCTCCAACTTTCCAGTGGGGCCACCAAATGGATTATTTTCCTCTGCCTTTCCTCCAGATAGCTCCCAGTCCTCATCCTTGGGTCTTACGAACTCCTAAGCCTTCACTTCAGGCTTCTGAATTGTTTCTTCATTCAGGGCAATTTTATTTTGGCCCAGAGCCTCCACATGTGCATATCCACAGCCCTCTGTCTGCTGGCCCACCCTAAAAGGAGAAGTACTAGAGGCCTGGAAATACAGTGTAAGTCGTTCATTTGTTTTTTTCTATTTCATACTCAACCGAAAAAGTCTTGTCTGTCTAAAACAGTACTTCAGGACAGAGGAAAAGAAACAAAGCCCCATCGACCTGTCTGGCAAGTCTGAGCTTCTTCATCAGGTCACCGGCCTGAGGATCCCACTTCCCGCAGGTTACAAAGACCAGCTGAGAAGCCTGTCAGACAGTTCCTTTAACTTGTGCCAGTTTTCTCAGCCTTGGGATGAGAAAAACAAAGTAAGTCCTCTGTATTTCACAGGTTTGTCAAAATGTTCAAAGGAAGATATGTATTTTTGAAAAATAACTTTTGATTTGGTTACTATTTGACAAGTGTTACAATGAGGCATATGTTGCATATCATTTTTCTTTGAGAGTGGGATTGCAAAGAGTATTTATGGAATAATCTCATAAGTTTGTTAAAAAAAAAGTTAAATACACTTGTCTACAAAACTGGCAGTATACACAAAATGTTTAACCAGGGTTTTATGAGATGTGATAAGAGGAAGTGAGGAGAGTGGGGATTTTCACTCTGAAAATGTTTGAATCTTTTAAAAACCAGGAGTATATATTGATACAGCTTTTATAATAAACATTAGGTAATACGACTGAGGCAGAAATTGCTAGACAGTATAAGACTTTGAGACCTCAATTCATTTTTATTAAATTCAATTTTTCTCTTCTTAAGTAAGCATCTCACTCAATTTCCAGGCATTCAGAGGAATGCTTCCCTGGTCTGGAGGGTCATAAAACATTTAGACCCAGGACAAGACAATCATTAACTGCTGTCCAGTTTATCAAGGAGAAAAACTCCAGGTAGACAATTAGCTACAATTAGCTCCTAAACAGACATCTAGCCCCGAACTAATGATCTGGAGTCTTGAGAAAGGGTCAAGGGATGGCGTCGAAATGTCTGGAGAAACTGAGAAACTGGGGGATCCAAGAAAACCATAAATTGACAAACTGGAGATTGAAACATTTAAACTAGTTGGTCAAAAAATGACATATATTAAAGTCATGAGCCACCCAAAAATGTACAGATCAATACTAGTAAAGATACAAAACTGCTGTAATCCCTGCCTTTTGGGGCCTCTTCACCCCCTCTCAGTGTCTATACTGAGGGCTTTGTATCTCTGTCTTCTAAAATAAACTTTGTCTGTGTGAGTGTTCGCGAGTTAGCAGAATTCATTCTTTGGCTCCGTGAACAGAACTCAGCTTTCACGTTTCACTACTACTAGTACTAGGTTGGACTATCAAACAATTTGATTTTTTTCTAAGTTATACACAGAGTGGTTCTGCCTGTGATGACAGAAGAGCCTCGGATTCGCTTCTTTTGTATCAGGGACTTATATTAATCTACTGAAATTGGCGGTAATTATTCACATGGCAATGATTCATATTACAGTTTTGTAATGCAGTTCTCATAGGGTACAAGCACTTGGAGTATCTTGAAAACATCTGACCCCATAGTTCAGGAACAGGGCTCACAGGATACAAAAGGTAATCTTGTACATAGATTTCTACTAGAGAGACTCTAATAGGGAAAGAAGGTAGATTTTTTTCCAGGGTTGGGATGGGAGGATGGGAATGTAAGTGTTAAACTTGAAAGGAAAGAACTAGAATCAGAAAGTATAGTGAAGGTGGAGATGGTGGTGGTGTGTGAATCATCGTCATTCTTACAGAGATTCAGACTTTATGAACTTACTTGAATGTGTAGTCAGATTCTGTGTCCAATAACTACAGTAACAATAATAAATGTTTAAGAGGTGAGTTGGAACTGAACACAAGCCTCCTCTTATTGAACAGTGGGGTCTGGCTAGCCTGCCCTCAGGCAAGTCCTGAGTAAAAGGGACAGGATATATATTGGTCACAGAGATTCCACTGGCCTTTCTGTCCACCCTAGCAGCACCAATTAGACACACGGGACACAGGAGTCTGGGTGGGTTGCACACTTTATTAGGACATACTCTACAAGAGAAAGGACTAGAAAAAAAGAGGACCTGGGTCCACTTGGGGCTGGATGAAAAGACTCTAAGATCGGAGAGACGGAAGCATCTCCATGTCTATGTCCAAATAAAAACAGTCAACTGGATACATTAGTGCAAGCTCCACACAGTTCTGGCTTTTCCCATGGTAGTTTTTTCGAAACTTTAACAAGTTTTATTTTAGTCCCACCGCCAGACCAAAAAAAAAAAAAAAACCCCACTGACTACTCAACTTTGGTGTCCTGGTGCAACCTGCCTATCTCTGGTTCTTCCCTAGGGAGTCCACAGAAGGCAGGAGCGTCAGCAGGGTGACCAGGGACTTCCAAGAATTGAAAGACATACGATAAATAAAATGAAAAAAATTACAAAACTATAGGGACTCGAAAATCCCGTGTCCTAACGAATCGTCTGGGGGTTGGCGCTGGAACCCCGGGCGCTGCACTGCCCATTGGAGGCCTGCTTCAGCCTTTTAAGGTAAGGCAGGAACCCTTTTTCCAGACAGCGAAAAAGGGAAAGACTTTGCCGGAGAAGGAGGCGGTGAAGGTGAAGATGGGCGCCTGGGTGTCGGCATCCAGCAGGGCCACGCGCCCCGCCTCGTAGTCCAGGGCGACGCCCACGTGGCGCGGGATGTCGCTCAGCGGCAGGTCGGTCCCCGGGGAGGTGCTGGCCCAGCACTGCTGGTGGGAGAGGACCACGGCCCAGACGCCCTCCTCGGCGCTCAGGCCCTGCTCCCCCTTCCTTCTCACTTCCTCCCCGACCACCCCCACCGTGCATCCGCCGCCGTCCCCCAGCTGCACCTCCACCTGCCAGCGATGGCGCCCCGAGGAGAAGCCAGGGGACCCCAGCACCACCGGGAGACCCTCGAAGCGCAGGGGGCTGTCGGGCATATTCTGCTTCTGCCGGGTGTACCTCACAGACTTCCTGTCCTCGGAGAGGACCAGGCTCCGGCTAGCGGTCTGAGGGTCCAGAGTGACGAGCCCTATTGGGAGGAAGGCGTGCACATCAGAACTGGCGGCTCCGAAAATGCCCCTAGAGCAAGCGCTGTGAGTGGGAGGTACAAAGAGCATCCGCCTTGTGCAGCCTGTCATTGTCCCGCTTCTCAGAACCTCAGTTTTGTTCCAAGAGGCAGAGGATGACATCTATACCTGACAGGCAAGCGGTGCTGCAAGGCTTTGCTTCTCAAAGTGGGGTCCATGAATCAGGACCATCACTTGCCTGGGAGCTTGTTAGAAATGCAGAATCTTGGGCCCTAACCCAGACCTACTACCTCAGAATCTGCATTTTAGAAAGACACCCCCCCGCCCAGTTGAGTTTTCTACAAGTTAAATTTGAGAAGCAGAATAAGGTGATGCTTTTGGAAATAGTTTCTCAATTAAACACCAATTTAAAAGTCGTGTCTGAGTCTTTGTGACCCCATGGATTTGTAGCCCACCAGGCTCCTCTGTCCATGGAATTCTCCAGGCAAGAATACTGGAATGGGTTGCCATTCCTTTCTCCAGGGGATCTTCCCATCCCAGGGATCGAACCTGGGTCTCCTGCATTGCAGGTGAACTCTTTGCCATCTGGATCACCAGGGAAGCTTAAAAGTAAATGCTATTTAAAGAACTGTACAGTATTTGTCCAGGTCAATAAAGAGTCTAGTATAAATTTGGGCAAAAAGACCAAGCATTTGATAACTACTTATAAATAATATGCATGTGTAATCTAACATTAATTGAGCACTTACTATGTGCCAGGTATTATACTAAGTTTACTAATACATGAATTCATTTACCTTCAACTACTTATGGGATGGGTACTATTATATTAATTATAATAGTACAAAGAGGGACAAAGAGGCTTAATGACTTGCCAGTGTCTCATAGCTAGCAAAAGCTAGAACAGAGAACCCAAGCAACCAGGCTCTAGAGTTAGTATGTTTAATTGCTCTGTCCTTCTGTCTTGGAGTGAATGGATGAATGCACGAAGGGATAAATGAAAGAATGGCTCCCAAAGCCCCCAAGTGTTTACCTGATTCTGTTTCCAGATGATGCACCAGATTTTCTGAGGGAAGCAAAAATAGAAAGGTCTGTGACTTATTACTTCTTATTAGCCTTATTATTATTAGATTTATAGGACTTATTAGTTATTATTTCAAATAAATAAGGGCAGCGTGTCCTGGGAACAATGTGAGGACAGGGACAGAAGGAAGGGGGCTTCTGCTGTGAGAGAGATGATGTCCTCACCTTCCTGGCTCTGCCGTGCCCGTCCATGGGGAGAGGAGATGCTCAAAGGAATGGTCTCTCTGGGCAGAGTAGGATCACTAAGGGAAGGCTTAAGGGATGGGAGACGCCTTGAGCCAGGTTGGGAAGGTGAAGATGGAGCTTCATGGAAGGCAGATGGGAAACTGATGGGAATGGGGGAAGTTGCTGTCCCCTTTCACTTACCAGAGAATGCCCTCATCATCTCTGGGAGGGTGAGTATTTTCCTGTGGAGATCGCGGATCTTTTTGACAAGGTCAGGAGAAATGGCCTCTGGACTCACAAAAGTCTTCATCTCACACCTGCAGACAAGTTGGTAACCAGTTAGGTTCTAATTCCAAAAATAATGTTTGGGTCATTCAGACCCAATGAGGCTAAAATCTGACTCAAGAATCTTGGCATCTGTGGTGAATAATTAGATTGAGTGACATCTCTTGTCTTTGCTGGAAATGTGGAGTTACTAAAGCAAGAAGCGTTTCAGCTAGACCTAAGAGAAACTAATGGTAACCACTCCTCAGGAATTAGATACAGGTGCTTTAAGAGAATGTACCCCGGGGACCTAAAGAGAAAAGATCACCACTGCTATTAGCCTCTAGAGGGCTGTACAGTGCCATTTGAAAAATAGCCTTAAACAATCTAATTTGCATGATGTTTGGTACAAAGGGAAAGGGGTTGAAGAGGGATGAAAAAAGGAGATGAAAGAAATCCTATACCGCAGTGAGAAAGCCCTCAATGCTGGTTCCAGCTCAGTCTTTGCTTGTCAGTCTCTGTGTGACTGACAAGCACTTCGCCTCTAGGTCTTAGCTTCTTCATCAGACATGAAGACCTCAGAAAAACTCTTCTAGATCTAAATCTCCAACACTCTTTGGAAGTATGTTTAGAGAACTTCCTGATTCATGGGCACCTGAGTTCAGCCGCCCTACTCACACATGGGCAACAATATATGAGAACTCTTCCCTAGTCACTGTGTCTCGAGTGGGAAAAATGATTGAAAGAATAGATTGGTCTTCCCGTTTTGTGCTTCTCATATTCTGTACTAAATATTTCCCCTTTGACTGACATTTTACACGGTGTTAAATACTGACTCAAACACTAATAATTTCAGGAATTAAATAAGATGTTCCTGGATCAGTTCAACATAATTATTATTTAGTTTTTAAGATTATTACTCTTTTGGCTGTGCCACATGGCTTGTGGGGTTTTAGTTTCGCTATCAGCCATTGAACCCAGGCCCTAAACAGTGAGAGCATGGAGTTCTATGCTTGGGAATTCCCCATGATTATTATTTATAACTTCACTTCTAAGGGGGAAGAAAATGTGTCCCCAATACCAGTTTAAAAAGGAGCCTTAGCATACAGACCTGAGTAAATTGGGGCTGTTTATGTGTGAGAGGATGACAGAGTGTGTCTATCAAAGTGCTTTTGCTTCTCTGGGTAACCACATGTAGCTGTAAGGTGTAGGACCCTGCACTTCGGTCCCACAATACGCGCCTCCCCCACTTCAGTCTGGGAGAGTGGGGCCTACCTGCTCTGGTTGACTCTGACATCCTACAAAAGGGAAAAAAAATGCACTTAGTTTCCATACATCCTTCCCATCAGGGCTTCTGTACATCCTTTCTTCCTTTTCCTATCAGCTCAAAACTCTCCCCTCCAGAGCTGATCTATTTAATCCCCTACTCATAGACTGCTCATTTACGTCATGCTTCCTTACTCATGTGGGACTGTGCTGTCAGTTCATTAGCTGGTTCCTCTGTCTCAGCCTCAATCCTAGGAGTGTGTTCTGCGTCCAGCCATTAGGAGATGGTGGAGAGCAGGGACCAGGCCTTGAGTTACCAGCCAGAAGATATGAAACAGGATAATGTAGTGATAATCACAACAGGAAGTGTTTTCTGAGTCCTTTCAGTGAGCCAGGGACTACGGTAAGCATTTTGCGTAAAATTTTTTTTTATGGTCTTTGCAACCACCCCATGAGGGAGGTACTATTATCTCCCCATGTTTAGAGAGGTTATGAGATTTGCCAGTGTCACACAGCTGGCAGAGCTGACACTGAAGCCCAAGACCATTGGACTCCAAAGCCTTTGGCATGACCACCGTATGTAACATGGGAAAGTCATCCAACCCTTCTGGGACTTCATCTCTGTAACCTCCCTGGGCCAAAGGAGCCCAATAACCATCAGTCCCTCTCATCATCTCCGCTTCCCTTTCCTGTCTCTCTCCAGCACCTTCCAGCCCCCAGCATGGTGTCCCCTTACTGTGGGCTCCCTCTCCTATCCCATGAGCTGGTGGGGTGTCTCTCACTTGCAGAAGCTCACTTGCTGGCTGCTGACACTTCTCCTCCAGCTCCTTGACCTGGGCTCCCAGCCGGGCCACTTCCTCAGAAAGTTTGGAGAGATATTCCTCCCTCTCCTTCCATATCTGCTGCTCCAGCTCTGTCAGCCTGGCCAGCAGGAGGCGCTGCTGTTTCCCCAGCTCCTGCTGCAGCCTCTCAAAAGCCGCTTCCACCTGCTGCTTCTTGCTTTCAATCTGAGTCTGCAAGGGTTAGAAAGACAGGCATGGTTAGGGAGAAACTCACAGAGCTGGGTTCCCGGAGCCTCATCTATATCCTTACTATTGATTAAAAGGGACAGGGAGTAAGTAGTTCCAAGATTCATCCTCCCAAATAATGTTATGGTATTAATACAAGTAGGTAGGTGTCAGGATAAACTTACCAAGGATGAGAGTCATGCTCTCATCTTATCTAGAGATTCTAATAATAATGCACATCATGCTCTCAGAGCCAGGATTTTCAAACATACTTCCATATCTGCAATACCATCCTAACCCTCCCATACCATCTCTAGAGTCAGGTGGAGATGATCTCTTAGATAGCAACTGAAGCTAGAGGAGGCTGTGATTAGTGCACAACTTATGAGAAGAGAGGGCTTCCCTACTGGCTCCAGTGGTAAAGAATCCACCTGCAATGCAGGAGACACAGGAGACACAGGTTCGATCCTTGGGTCGGGAAGATCCCTTGGAGAAGGAAAGGCAACCCACTCCAGTATTCTTGCTGTGAAAATCCCACAGACAGAGAAGCCTGGTGGGCTATAGTTAATGGGGTCTTGTCCATGACTGAACATGTACGCACTGAGTGAGAAAATGGTGTGGCATTGGTCTTAGCCACTGAGGTCGCCATCTACAGGGCATGTTTTGATGGGTGTTCAGGGCTGCTGGAGATCTTCCTGTCCCCAAACTCTCTCTCCTTGGTCAGAGATTCCACAGTGTGGATTTCCTCCTGGAGAACTTTGTACCACAAGAAAAGAGATGGGAGGGAAACAGATACTGCCACACTATCAGCCCACTGTCCTCGGGTTCAGCCTTGTGGTCAGTCCTAGCATGCAGACACTGGTATACATTTTCTGCCCCCAAGCTTCCTATATGAAGGCAATGCTTTCAGGTAGACAGACTGAAATCGGAAGAGCAATGGATTAAGGGTTAAGAGAACCAGGCTTTAGTCATTTCATCATGAACTTGGACTTTGCCATGTGGCCTTGGGAGCATCACTTTTCTGGACATGAAATTTCTGCTCTGAAAAATAATGGCTGGCAAGATAGATCTTGGATTAGAAGATGCCAGAACCACTTCCAGCTCTGATATTCTGGGATTCCTCAACCTTGACCCCAGATGCCCTTCTGCAGAGACAGAGGCAGAGGCAAGTCAGGGAGGTGAATAAGAACAGTCTGCCCATTCTTCCCAGCCAGGCAACGGACACCAGACAACAAGCTGCCCCAGAGTCTGCTAAGAAAACCCCTAAATGGGGATTTCCAAGTGGGAGAAATGGGTAAACTTTTTGTTTAAATAAAGTGAGTTTTAAAAATAAATAAACACAATGTGTTAAATAACTTTATTCTGAAGTTTGACTAGTCAGGTAGACTTATGAAAAGCATTTTTGAGCACTTATCAGAATATGGACATAATTTTCAAATACTACAGAATATTATTTTAATATTGCAAGGTTTTAGGCCTAAAAATGTATCATTTACTTTATGAAATCCTACAGCAGAAATCTTATAGGTCATATTTTTTCAGCACTGGGAATGACAATAAAAATATTAGTTAATATATAACTAGTAAGTACTATATAGCTGCAAGAAAATTGAATTTAGGATCATTTTAAATAGCTACTGGATTAAATAGCAAATCCAAACTGATATTACTTTTGAAGAGTCAAAGGAGTGCTAAGGAGGAAGCATTGAGACTAGAGATAAAAGACTAAATTCACCTAATTCTACCAAAACTACCTTAATGTTACAGGAAACAATGGCCAAAACATCATGTTGCATACCTTAAGCATATGCATTTTTATTTCTCAAGTATACCTTAATAAAACCTGGGGTGGAAGGAGAAAATGCACCCTTAAAAGAAGGAAAAGAAAAATAGTAATTCTGGCCATGTATATACATGCCTTATTCATTAAAGTGGAGGATTATCACATCAGAAATTTGTGCAAACCATAAAAACACTTTCAAGTATTAAGAAAATAATTATAGGGCTTCCCTAGTGGTCCAGTGGTTGGAAGTCTGCCTGCCAATGCAGGGGACATGGGTTTAGCCCCTGATCAGGGAGGATCCTACACGCCACAGTGCAACTAAGCCCATGCTCTACAAAAAGGGAAGCCACTGCAGAGAAGTCCACACACTGAAACTAGACCGACCACAACAACTAGAGAAAACCCATGCACTGCAACGAAGACCAGTGCAGACAAAAATAAATATATAGAAAATAATTACACTCTACAAATAATGTTATTATATGATACATGGGGTGGGGTGTTCTAAATGAAGAAAATCAGGATTTCTTATGAGATGCTGTTCTGCCACAAGTGTCTCTGTGAGACATTTTATTCGTGGATGTTAGGTGGATATTTGATGATTTAGAGCAAAATTATACTTATTCCCAAAAGCTGTCTAAAACAGACAACCAAAAAGTCTCAAAGGTTACAAGAATCCTTAAAATGTCCGACAGAGCTGATGGGAAACTTGGGGAATGTCTCAGGACCAGAAGTTATTAAGAGCAGGATCCAGAAGAACTATCAAACTGAGAGGCCAGGGCTCCATCCAGATACTGACTGATCACACGGCCCTCACTCCCGTGTGGATCGTCCCCACCCTGCCCCCTCGGAATAAACAAAGAAAGGTGCTGACTGGAGCCACCCCAGATGTGGGACCCCCAAATATGAGAACCACAGGAAAGCGCACAAGAAAATAAGTTACCAAGATGAAGGGTTAAAAGAAATCAAACATCACGTAACCTTCAGATACTAACAATAAGGTTTGCTGCTGCTGCTGTCAAGTCGCTTCAGTTGTGTCCGACTCTGTGTAACCCCATGGACTGCAGCCTGCCCGGCTTCTCTGTCCGTGGGATTCTCCAGGCAAGAACACTGGAGTGGGTTGCCATTTCCTTCTCCAGTGCATGAAAGTGGAAAGTGAAAGTGAAGTCGCTCAGTGGTGTCCGACTCTTCGTGACCCCATGGACTGCAGCCTACCAGGCTCCTCCACCCATGGGATTTTCCAGGCAACAGTACTGGAGTGGGGTGCCATTGCCTTCTCCAAGAATAAGGTTTAAAGACATGGAAAAAACAGGAAAAAGCTTAATTTGAAGGAGGAAAAAAACAACTGCAAAACTGTATTTGGAAAACAACTAAATAGAAAGCTCTGTGAAAATTGAGATGAAAATTAACAGAGTTGAAAATTAACAAAAAATGAGAAAAGAAAATCCCCAAAGGAGAAGACGGCCTATGGGGACGTGGCTTTTACCAGGAGCACTTGAAGCTTCTGGTCTTCCCGGCTCTTCATGTCGTCAATCTCATCTCTCTCCGTGCTCAGAGCTTCCAGCCGACTCCTGAGACGGTCCTGTGGAGGGAAGAATAGGCAGAAGGAGGTGTTTTGGTTCATGATTCGACTCAGTTGTCTATCATGTTCCTGGCACATTGTCATGTGCTGAAGAAGTCAAAGGTTAAAAAAAAAAAGACCCAGTTCTTGTTCGCAAAAGACCACTATCAGGACTTTCCCGGTGGTCTAGTGGTTGGGACTTGGCTCTCTCACTGCCTGGGCCTGGAGTTTGATCCCCAACTGGGCAACTAAGGTCCCACAAGCCATGCTGCTCAGCTCAAAAATTGAAGAAAAAAAGACCACCATGTAGAGATGGAGTCTGTCACAAGTGAATGAAATACAGACAGATGCAACAATCGTGTGTACACAGTGAGATGGGTATACAGCAGAGGGGACTATTCTGCCTGCAGGGACAAAGGAAGGTTGTAGAAAGCAGCTACCAGTTACAATGGGCCATGAAAGACAAATTTCCGGTTGGGTAAGAGAAGGGGAGGAAGGTATTTAATGCCTCTGAACTGTACACTTAAAGTTTGGTAAAATGGCTTAAAAAAGAAAAAATAGTGAAGCAGACTTAGAGAGTGAACTTATGGTTGCTGGCAGGGGGAAAGAAGGGTGGGGTGAAGGGATAGTTAGGGATTTGGGGATCAACACTGCTATATTTAAATATATATGCTACTGCTACTGCTAAGTTGCTTCAGTCGTGTCCAACTCTGTGCAACCTCATAGATGGCAGCCCACTAGGCTCCTCTGTCCCTGGGATTCTCCAGGCAAGAACACTGGAGAGGGTTGCCATTTCCTTCTCCAATGCATGAAAGTGAAAAGTGAAAGTGAAGTCGCTCAGTCGTGTCCAACTCAGTCCATAGCGACCCCATGGACTGCAGCCCATCAGGCTCCTCCGTCCATGGGATTTTCCAGGAGTGGGGTGCCATTGCCTTCTCCTTAAATATATATAGTATATATATTTTTTTACATTAAAAATATTTAAATATATATAGTACACACTGCTATATTTAAAATGGGTAACCAACAAGGTCCTGCTGTACAGCACGTGGAGCTCTGCTCACTGTTATGTGGCAGCCTGGATGGGAGGGGAGTTTGGGGGAAGCATGGATACGTGTATATGTATGGCTGAGTCCCCTCACTGTTCACCTGAAACTATCACAACATTGTTACTTGGCTATACCCCAATACAAAAAAAAAAAAAAAACCCAACACTAAGAGGGGAAAAAAACAGTGAGGGGAGTTAAAAGCTTTCCAAGAAGAAGAAACTACTAAAAAGTATTAGAAGCAGGAAAGAGTGTTAATTCAGCAAACAGCAGGTACATAACAGTCAGTCTGTCTGGACGTGCCTGGAGAAGGTGGCTGACAGATAAAGGCAGGATCCCGAATGCAAGTGGTGTTGAATGCTAAAGGCACGGGCTTTCTTCAGACACAGAATCAGGATCCACAGGATGGTTGTGAGCAGGGGAGTGACATGATGGGCTTTGCGATTTGGGGGCACTACCTCGCAGCAGACTGGAGGGTGACCAGAGAGGTGAGAGTGCGGACAGGGCCCTTGATAGAGCCTCTGTGACAGACGGGGACAGCCTGGATTCTGTGGTGGTTGTGGGGATAATGCTGAGGGAAAGATGAGAGATGGTTCCAGGGAGGCCACTTCCAGACCTGGTGGCTGGGTGACAAGAGGGACCTGAGGGGAAGACAGGAGTGGATAGTATCCCCAGGACCAGAGGGACTACTGTACTGCCAACACCCTGCTTCTCGAAAAGAAGAGCAGCGCTTGTAGGGTGGCCTTCCCATCCTGCCTCCCCTCTGAGCCCCAGCCGTCGGGGCCTTGCTAGGTCCCATACCCAGTGTGGATCCGGGGAGACCAAGGCCACCCTGCCCGTGACCTGCAGGAGGACAGCTGCTCTCTCTCCTTCCCAGTAAAGCCAGTGGCTGCAATGCTCTGTGCTCCATCACTGTGGGGTCGGTCCCCTCAGGGCTGGAGCTGAAGTTCTCCAAGACTGTTAATGGCCACACATCCAAATGGAAGGAACCATGTCCCACTCAGCCTGGGGCTGCCCCAGGTCCCAGCAGCCCGGGGTTGGTCTCCTGATATGGACCATGGCCATATCCAGCCATGGCTCTTCCTGGAGCTCTCCGCTCCATCCCTTTCACCACCTCGGGACACTGTCCTGCCCCAGATGGCCCGAGCTGACCCCATGCCTCTTACCCTGTAAGGCTGGATGGCCTCGTCCAGGAAGCCCACGACGTGGGCCTGGTGGGAGGGACCCTCCCGGCAGAACACGCAGAGGAACTCAGCATCATTCTCGCAGAAGAAGTAGATCTTCTCGCCGTGCTCCTCACAGTAAGTCTCCCCAAGAGGGCCCAGGGGCACGGGGACCAGGAGGGTCTCACTTGGCTCCTTCTCCTCGCAGAGGGCACAGAGAAGGACCCTGCCGGAGGGCTGGGCCCCCATCTGGGAGGGTGGAGGAAGGCACAGCCGGCAGAAGGTGTGTCCGCAGGCGGCGGTCACTGCATCCTCCAGGGGCCCTTTGCACTTGGAACAAGTGGCCCCTTTGTGGGAGGGGGTTGCGGGCATCACGGTGTCTTCCCCAGCCCGTCCTCTCAGACCTCTGCCTCAGTCCACATGAACTCTCTTTCCCTGAAATTGAGTCACTTTACATGAGTCACAGAGGAAAGGAATGGGAGCCTAAGAGAGGGGAAGGCAGGGGTGTCCGGACAGAAAAGCCACCTGGCTCCACCTCTTGTGCTTCCCAGAGTCCCAGCTACCACTTATCAGCTGAGTGGGTTCAAACTCCAGGGCATCTCGAATTACCCAGCATGCCCCAACAGTGGCCTGAGCAGCCCGTTCTCCCCTCATCTTAGTCCTTCCGGCTCCTGGGGTGGGGAACAGAGCACACCATGAGGTCACAGGGAGACGGGGTTTCCTGGAATCCTTCCCTTGACCGCTGTGGGGTGGGGAGAGTCGGGGAGGAGACCTTGCTTCCTGTCCGGCTGAGCAGGTGGGAGCCATAAACTTCTGGCTCTGAGGTGTGCACACGGCGGCAAAGTCCAGCGGGAGTGGGAGTGCTCACTTCCGGGAGATTGTTCCGGGGGCTCTGCTCAATGCTGCAGGTGTGATGATCGCTCACCAGGACCCCTCCTCTGTACTTCCATTTTAGCTTTTAACTGCAGCAAGGAGAAGGCAAGAAAGCATAATACAAGTGATCTGTGTTGATACAATTTAGAAAACTCAATAAAAAAAAAAGATAAACAGGTTCAACCACATTTATCTAAGGCTTAGTATTTTCCTATTACTACATCCAATCTGATAACAGCCCTTGAGGGCAGGTGATGATTATAGGAAATGTAAAGCGAAAGGTAAAGTGACTTTTCCTGAGTCACAGAGCTAGAACGCTGCAAGGCTGCAGTCAACTCAAGTCTCCTGGCTTCTAGCTGCATGACCTTCCTGAACTCCCAGCCAGGACAAGGGGATCAGACAGTCATGGGTCTTCGTCCGCTCACATGCATCTGTGTATAAAACCAAGGAAAACACCTCCCATAACCCCACTGGAGATCAGTCCTCCACCCTGTCTCACTCCCTTTCCACTCCAGCTACTTTGTGTATCAACTTCCTTTCCCCCCACCTACACCCTCTGCCCCCAAGAGTGCAGTCCCTAGAGCTACACTGTCCAGAACAAGAGCCTCCAAATGCCCAAGGCTGCTGGGCATTGAATGTGGCTAGTCCCAACTGAAATGTGCTGTATGTGTAAAATATGCCCTGATTCCAGACTTTGTTGTTTACTTGCTCAGTCGTGTCCAACTCTTTGCAGCCCCATGGACTCCTCTGTCCATGGAATTCTCCAAGCAAGAACACTAGAGTGGGTTGCCATGCCCTTCTCCAGGGGAACTTCACGACCCAGGGATGGAACCCACGCATTGGCAGGTGGATTCTTTACCACTGAGCCACCAGCGAAGCCCCTTCAAAGACTTTAGCATCAAATAAAAAGAATGTAAAATGTCTCATGACTAATTTTTTTCTACAGATTACACACATTGGTACTATTTGGGGCTAAATGTTAGTTTTCTGTCACCCTTCTTGTTTAATCTATATGCTGAGCACATCATGAGAACCGCTAGGCTGGATGAGTTACAAGGAATGGAATCAAGATAGGCAGGAGAAACATCAACAACCTCAGATATGCGGATGACAACACTCTAATGGCAGAAAATGAAGGGAAACTGAAGAGTCTCTTGATGAGGATGAAGGAGAAGAGTGGAAGAGCTGGCTTAAGACTAAATATTTAAAAAAAAAGATCATGGCATCCAGAACCATTACTGCATGGCAGATGGAAAGGTGGAAGTAGTGAGTGACAGATTTCCTCTCGGGCTCCAAAATCACTGTGGATGGTGACTGCAGCCTTGAAATCAGAAGATGACTGCTTCTTGGCAGGAACGTGATGACAAACCTAGTCAGTGTGTTGAAAAGCAGAGGCATTACTCTGCCGACTAAGGTCTGTATAGTCAAAGCTACGGTCTTTCCAGTGGTCACGTGTATACAGTTGTGAGAGTTGGACCATAATAAAGGCAGAACGCCAAAGAATTGATGCCTTTGAACTGTGGTGCTAGAGAAGACTCCTTTAAGTCCCCTGGACAGCAAGGAGATCAAACCAGTCAATCTTAACAGAGATCAACCCTGAATATTCACTGAAAGAACTGATACTGAAGTGAAAGCTCTAGTATTTTGGTCATCTGATGTGAACAGGAGACTCATTAGAAAAGTCCCTAGTGCTGGGAAAGATCGAGGGCAGAAGGAGAAGAAGGTGTCAGAGGATGAGATGGCTGGACGGCATCACTGATGTAATGAACATGAACTTGGGCAAAGTCCAGGAGACGGTGAGGGACAGGGAGGCCTGTCATGCTGCAGTCTAAGAGTTGGACACGACTGAGTGACTGAACAATAACAATTAGTTTCACTTATAAAAAAATATGGCTACTGGAACTTAAAATTGCATGTGTGGCTCGCATGGTATTTCTGTTGGACAGCATGGCTCTGAGATTCACAAATCTGAGTGCAAATTATGGCCTCTCACCTCTCTTTCTGTGTGCCTTGAGCAACCTAAGTAAGCTGGCTGAGCTCAGCTAATATCGTAACAGCACTGACGTCACAGAGCAGACTGGAGGAATAAATAAGATGGCGTGTTTAAACTGCTTATGTCAGTATGAGGAATATGGTTATCGTAAATAAACTCTGGCTGGTGTTTTCTTTCTCCTCCCCCACGCAGAGTACATTCCAACCCCTTGGGCAGCCGACAGCAGGCCGGTTGGAGCATCACTGGTGAAGTTGCTGGTGCCCTGATCCACCGCCCCCGCCCCGGGCACAACACCCTTATCTGAGTCCCCACACTCCCCTGGGTTGGCTGATACCTTCAATCTCCCTGGAGACAGCTGGTCATACTGCAGGGAGGCTGGGTGGCATCACTGCTCTGTGACCCAGTCTCCCTCCTGCTCCCAAAAGAACAGTCTCTTCCACCCATGGGTGGTTAAGATACTTCTACCGCGAGCGTCTCTGGATGGATGGGACGAAGCAGCAACCTGGTGGTCATGGGCACCAGCTCAGACAGTAACTGAGGTCATCTCTGGGAGGCTGTCACCCTTTCTTCTCCCCCTCCTCTGCTATTTCTCTGTCTCTGCCACTGGAGGTGTGTCTGTTCCTTTGGGAGGGGGAAAGCAGAACCCTGGCTGCCAGGCGTGCAAGTGGGTGCCTTGCTCTTGTGTGCAAGTGCAAGTGTGTATGTGTGTGACCATGAGGCTGTCACTGGGTATGTAGGATGCCCCTGTGCCTCATGTGTGTGCATGAGGGTGTGTGAGTGTGTGCTGTGCGTCCTCATTCTTCTCCCAGCCCTGCCCCCAAGCCGAGCAGAGAAGGTGACCTTGAGGAGATCACAAGCAGCAGCAGCACCATGGCCTCAGCTGCTTCCGTGACCAGCCTGGCAGATGAAGTCAACTGCCCCGTCTGCCAAGGGACCCTCAGAGAACCGGTCACCATCGACTGTGGCCACAACTTCTGCCGAGTCTGCCTCACCCGCTACCTGGAGATCACCAGCCCGGACCTCGAGGAGCCCCCGACCTGCCCACTCTGCAAGGAGCCTTTCCGCCCAGGGAACTTCCGGCCCAACTGGCAGCTGGCCAATGTGGTGGAGAACATAGAGCGTCTCAAGCTGGTGTCCCAGATGGACCTAGACGAGGAGGACGTCTGCCCAGAGCACGGGGAGAAGGTCTACTTTTTCTGCGAGGACGATGAGATGCAGCTGTGCGTGGTGTGCCGGGAGGCCTGGGAGCACCGCGCCCATACCGTGCGCTTCCTGGAGGATGCAGCGGGGCCCTACCGGGTAGGAAGGGGAAACTGACAGGTTTCCGGGGGTGGGTCTCGGATGGGACTAGACTGAAAGAAGCAGAGCGGAGAGGTGGATAATATGGGCCACTCTTTATTTTATCATCAGGCAGGCAATAGACCCAGCTATGCAAGATCATGTGATCCTGTTTTAAGTATGTCCTGTATTGTTTCCTTATGGCCAACGCATAATAGTAGCTCAACAAATACGTGGTGAATGAATGAGTCACCAAAACACGAGCATGTGCGTCTGGGCCCTGGGTCAGTCAGGTGCATCTGAGGATGTCTGGGTTTGCACTTGAGGAAGTGATGGCATAGTGTGTATTAGTATTAATGTTTGCACGTTTCCCAGTGGGTGCAGTGTGTTTGGGGGGATCTGACAATTTGAGTGTGTATGTGTAACTGAGTGCTCATGTTTGTGAGTAAATGAGAGTTTACATATATGCAGGTTGGGTAGATACATACAGTGTGTAATTGTCTCCATCATTAAATGAGTGTATGCTGCTTTTAGTTGTTTATGCATCTTGTTTTATTACAAGACAGAGATGACACTTCTTAACAAATCATTGTTTCCATCTTAAATATTTTTTAAAAATTAATTGAAGTATAGTTGATTTACGGCTTTGTATTAGTTTCTAGTGTACAGCAAAGTGATTCATATTTTTTTTCAGACTCTTTTCCATTATAATTTATTTCAAGGTATTGAATTTAGTTCCCTGTGCTGTATGATAGGTCCTTGTTGTTTATGTTTTACATATGGAAGCTTGTATCTGCTAATCCCAAACTTCTAATTTGTCCCTCCCCCACCTCCATCTTAGATATTTTATGCCCCTTCTTTCCAGGAACAAATACAGAAGTGTCTTGAGTGTCTAAGAAAAGAGAGAGAGGAGATTCAAGAAATTCAGTCAAGGGAAAATCGAAGGATACAAGTCCTCCTGGTAGGTCATCCTCCCTTCCTTAGCCCTCTTGCCTTCCTCCAGCTCCAGTGCCTATCTGAAATCAAGGAAACATCGCATATAGGGGCTTTGAAGTCCTTCTGAGTTTGAATCCTGAAACAAATTAGCTCTATGACCTCAAACAGCTCTCTATGCTCAGTTTATTTTTCTGTGAAGTGAAGATTAAAAATTGTCACTATCTCACTGAATTTCTGTAACGACTGTCCCTTAGTGACACACACATTGTGTGCACCTGGTAAACGGCAGGAGGTAGTGTGTCCTCACCCCCTCCTTACATCTCCTCCCAGAAGTGGCAGGGCAGGTGGAAAGAAACCATGCTGTGGTTCCAAGTCTGTCTGGGGACCTGGAGACTAGGGGGCTCTGACTTTACCACCAAACCTTGGAATATGTGGATCTGGGCCAGGAAGGAGATGGGAGTGAATTAAAGAAAAAGAAGGAAAAGGAAGGGGAAGAAGAGGAGGAATAACTTCCTGGCCCCTTTCTTCTCCTGCCCTCTCAGACTCAGGTGGCCACCAAGAAACAAAAGGTGATTTCTGAGTTTGCACATCTGAGCCAGTTCCTGGAAGAGCAGCAGAACATCCTATTAGCCCAGCTGGAGAAGCTGGACGAGGACATCCTGAAGCATCGGGATGAGTTTGATGTCCTGGTCACTGGGGAGATCGGCCGGTTCAACACCCTCATTGAGGAACTGGAGGAGAAGAAGGAGAGGCCGGCCAGGGAGCTCCTGACGGTGAGAGCTGAGCCCCGCTCCACCCACCGTGCTCGCCTAGGCTTTGTGGCATCTTTACCATCCAAGCCATCTCCTCTTCACTCACAGATCTTTGTACCCCAAGTGAAAGATGGGCCACAGGACCACAAGTTCTGAATTCTGAGAGTCCTTGCTTCCCCCAGAGGTCCCGAGTCACTTTACTCTGATTGTGGTCTCTTCATCCTACCATCCATTCAGATAGGGAAGATGCTTTATTTATCTCACAAATACTTTATTTATTTGTGAGGATCCCACAGTAAAATGCAAGTGAAAGTAGTACTCTGAAAAGCATCAAGCACTAAGCAAACAAATGTCAGGTGCTGTTTTCAAACCATTCTCTGTGTCACCACCCGCCAGTCAGGAAGTTCTTTCTAGTCTATTTCACTTTGTCTTGCTGGAGGAGACATACTGGGGTCCCAATACGGCATCACAAAGGCAGCATGACTTAGGGGGACACACTTGGGACTGAGAAGCAGGTGACCTTGGGATGGGACTTGTCTTTGCCTCTAAGGGCCAAGTCACTTCACTGTCTGCATCTTATAAAATAAAGGAGTTGGGCTCCAAGATCCCTGAAGCCTCATAAACCCTAAAATGCTGTAACTCCATGGATCTGGTGTCCTTTTCTATCTAGGACTAAGAATACAGTATTTTTGTCTTTTCTTGTGGGAAGGAGAAGTGGAAACCAAGTCTCTGCTTTCTCTCTTTCTCCTAGGATATCAGAAGCACTCTTATAAGGTAAGTTTGTCTCTTCTTTCCCCACATACATAAACAGACAGGCACCACATGCCTGGTTATTGCAGAACAAACATACGTTCTCACATTACAGATAAAACTCACATGTAAACTTTCACATCCTCAATTGCATTTCTACCTATAACCATAGGTACACACCCAGCATGGCATTACCCGAGAGTGGGCAGTGAGGAGAGGAAGGGGGTCCATCCTAGAGGAATGATGCCTGCCCATGGGGACTGGCACCTCCAAGCTCAGTTAGAAGAAGATGACCAACTGAGTTTGGGGGGCATCGCTAAGGAGGATAAATCCCAGACCCCACCATTTCTGTGCCCCTAGATGTGAAACCAGAAGGTGCCGGAAACCAGTGGCTATATCTCCGGAGCTGGGCCAGAGGATTCGGGACTTCCCCCAGCAAGCCTTCCCGCTGCAGAGGGAGATGAAGATGTTTCTGGGTAAGAGGACCCCATGGAGCACAGGTGGCCATGAAGCCTGGGCTTACGAGTGGCCTCCATGCCCTGCTTCCCTACGCTTGTGTGACCTTTGACAAGGCTCAAGCCTTTCCAGTGCCTTGTTTTCCTTACTTGCCAATCTTTATAAAATCTGCTTTCAGAATAATGTGACAACGAAGTGAGATAATAAAGCTGAAGCTTTCCAGAAAAATTTAACTATTTTGAAAAATAATGAAACCAATCTAATCACTTGTCATGAAGTGACATGTAAGATAATGATTTAGAAAATTAGTCACTGTCAATAATTTTTAAAAGCCACAGGGGCATTTGTAATATATGATGAGTTTTTTTATAATTGTTAATTAATAGCCACTGAGAGTATTTTTCTGTGCCCTGTGGTAGCTGACTCCCCTTCCTCCTTTCCCTGGCTTTCCTCCATCCTCCACCCCATTAGCCTGGTTCTCAGAGTTGAACTGCCCATGTGGGGACCATGACCCCCTTTTCCGGGACAGGGAGTGGTGATAGGTGAGGGAATGGAGGGTTGGAAATAAGAATCAGAAAAGTGGCTTGCTGCCAACACCTCCCCCTCGTCCCACAGGACATCATGAATGATGCCACCCAGTTCTAAATGAACTGCCCACAAAAAAACGTCATCTTAGAAGAGTTTTCCCCTAAGTCCACTTCCTGCAAGTAAGTGGCATAGCAGAGAAGGAAATTTTACTCTCGTCAAAGGCTGACCTTTGACTCTCCCCTAAATTATTTCCAAGCAGAATGAGAAACAAATTAACCCGCTTATCTGTTCATTAAGTAGATGTTTCTTGAGCATTTACTATGTCCTGGGCTCGATGTGAGGCATTGAACGTAAACATGGTCTCTGCCTGCTCAGAGCTAGACAGTGAGGCTCAAAATAAAGTCCCAGCCTGCATCAGCATGCCCTGGGAACTTGCCAGAAATGCAAATCTCAGCCCCACCCTGGGCCACTTGAATCAAAAACAAGTGCTCTGGGGGCTCTATACAAGTTCAAGTTCAGAACCACTGGTCTAGAGGGTTCCACCTGCCATTCTTCTCTGTCGTTTCCCTTCCTGGGGCCTCAGTTTCCTCATCAGTAAATGTTCGGTGGTTTTGTAAGACTAATGAAATCTCATCTTGTTTTGCTTCCTCTTTACAGAAAAACTCAGTTTTGAGTTGGATTATGAGCCAGGTAAGCAGCCTCTGTCATTATGGGATGGAGTGAGGAATTTAAAGTTGAAAAGGATGGATAATTTTGCCGGGCTCCACACTGGAAAATGTACTAGCCAAATATCTATATATATATATATATATATAAATGTACACACACACATAATGTCCCACATGGCAGTGATACATGTCACTGTCTTTATAAGGACTGCCTGAGAACCATGAAGAAAGAAGACGCACACACACATACCATGTACCTGACAGGAAGTTCAGGTTCTGATCTGCACTTGACGAGATCGAAAGATTAAATCAGCCTGGGCCAAGGTCTATCGCAAAGGGCTTCCTGGGTGAGGGGAACTTTGATTGGGATTTAGAATAACATTCTTAGAATTGTCAGGACCCCCCACTCTCTCTCGGATGTTGTTTCATGGATGATAGGAGTGCAACCTGTGGGCAGGAAAGGAATAAAGACTGGACCCCTCTCAAGGCCATTGTTCCTAGTTTATCAGCCAAAGACACTGGGAAGTCATGGGGTTCTTGGAAGCGACTCTAATTCATGGACATATCAGAATTCACGTATTTGTCTCAACTTATGGATACTAAAAGTAGCACTATGCAGAGATCTGCAGAAGTTTTGATGTCAAAACTGGCCCTCAGACAGCCTGATTGTAGATTTCTGAGGCAGAACAAATACCCTGTGGGTGAGTCAGGGAGCCTGACAGGAGTGAAGAAGACTGAGTATATGAGTCATATGCACCCAGGGAATGATCATGAAGTTTGGACTGGGGGTGGGGGAATGTCCCCGCCCTCTGAGATACAGGAGGGATAGGATGTGGTGTGTCAGCAGAGGAAATGCGAGCAGGCACACACAGCTCTGGGCGTCAGCCAGTTTGCAGGCAGCAGAAGTGCTTTTCAGGGGACTGCAGAGAACCAGATGAGAGCCCGCATGTCCAAACTAACACACTGACCAACTAATGCTGTGACCAACCTAGACAGCATATTAAAAAGTAGAGACATTACCAACAAAGGTCTGTCTAGTCAAAGCTGTGTTTTTTCCAGTGGTCATGTATGGATGTGAGAGTTGGACTATCAAGAAAGCTGAGCGCTGAAGGATTGATGCTTTAGAACTGTGTTGGAGAAGACTCTTGAGAGTCCCTTGGACTGCAAGGAAATCCAACCAGTCAATCCTAAAGGAAATCAGTCCTGAATATTCATTCGAAGGACTGATGCTGAAACTGAAGCTCCAGTACTTTGGCCATCTGATGCAAAGAAGTGACTCATTGGAAAAGTCAGCATCAGTATCACCCTGATGCTGGGAAAGATTGAGGGCAGGAGGAGAAGGGGACGACAGAGGATGAGATGGTTGGATGGCATCACTGATGCGATGGACATGAGTTTGAGAAGTTGGTGGAAGCTCTGGAAGTTGGTGTTGGACAGGGAAGCCTGTCATGCTGCACTCCACACAGTCGCAGAAAAGTCGGACACGACTGAGCGACTGAACTGGATACATCCTCTGAAGTAGGCATTAACAGGTTCAGAAATCATTTATGGATTGTGCTAAAATGCAGATTCTGTTTCAGGTGGTCTGGGGTGGAGCTTGAGAGTGTCACTAGAAAGTTCCCAGGAGATACCCATGCTTCCTGTGTTTGTAGGCACTCTACATGTTGCTGGGAGTAATGCTATGCCAAGGGAAGTGGTTAGACCTTTCTTGAAGGTGATAGCGTGTCTGCTGACATCTACATCCCTTTTGTTTTCCCCACAGCGCACATCTCTCTAGACCCCCGGACTTCCCACCCCAAGCTCCTGCTGTCCGAGGACTACCAGCAGGCTCGTTTCTCCTACAAGTGGCAGAAGTCGCCGGACAACCCCCAGCGTTTTGACCGGGCCACTTGTGTCCTGGCCCATGGTGGCTTCACAGGGGGGAGACACACGTGGGTGGTGAGTGTGGACTTGGCCCACGGGGGCAGCTGCACCCTGGGCGTGGTCAGCAAGGACATCCGCCGGAAGGGGGAGCTTCGGATGCGGCCAGAGGAGGGGGTGTGGGCGGTGAGGCTGGCTTGGGGTTTCGTCTCAGCCCTGAGCTCCTTCCCCACCCGACTGACCCTGGAGGAGCAGCCCCAGCAGGTGCGGGTGTCCATCGACTACGAGGTGGGCTGGGTGACCTTTGCCAACGCTGTCACCCAGGAACCCATTTACACCTTCACTGCGTCCTTCACCCAGAAGGTATTTCCCTTCTTTGGGCTCTGGGGCCGAGGGTCCAGGTTCTCTCTGAGCTCCCAAGAGGGTGCAGCTACCCTGTCCTAAGCACAGGGCTCAAAGAGAGGACCTAAGGACTTGACCCTGGCTGGGTCACCTGAGATTTGAAATGACTGCTTTAGATGATGGACTTTGGAGAGGGACAAGGTGGGATGAACTTCAGTCTGCTGACCAAGCCCTTTCCTCAATGCCGGGTGGATGGGACTCAGACTACTACCAGCCCTCCTCACCACCATCCCCACCAGGCACAGAAGTACTATGTAAGAGGAAAGAATACTGGATTTGAGTGAGGAAGACTGGGTTCTAGACCCAGCCTTGCAATGAACTAATTATATGATCTTAAACTAGGCATCTCACCTCTCTTCATCTTGTTTTCTCCCCTAAAATATTAGAGTTCATCTACTCATATCCTTAGGAAATATTTGTTGTGTGCTAATTATGAGCCAAGCAGTATGGTAGCCACTGGTGACATCAAAGGGAAAAGAAAAAAATGAACAAACAATAAAACCCCCACAAAACTTGTCCTGTATCTGAAGGAGGTCATGAGAAGAGACAGAGACCTAAGGAGGAAATGAGAGCACAGCGTTGTGATGGGAGTCTGCTCTGGGCACTAAAACAGCCCAGAGGAGGGGTATAACCCATTAGGAGGCAGGAGGTGAGTCAGGGGTGGCTTTCTAGAAAGGGGAGTCTAAAAGATGGGTATAGTGGTCCAGCAGTTAAGACTCCATGCTTCCAATGCAGGGGGTGTGGGCTCGATCCCTGGTCAGCAAACTAAGATCCCACATGCCTCAGAGTGTGGACAAAAATAAAGAAATAAAACCAAAAGATGATTAAAGTGAATGAGGAAAAAAGGGGAAAAATCATCTTAGGGAGAAAGGGTGGCAGAGAAGTGGATGGATGATCTGTGACCCATGGGACACTGGGTCATTTGCACTGTCTTCGTGAGCTGATTGCTCATGACACCCACCCCTGACATGACTCAATGCCTTCTTCTGGCTGCGATGAAAATGCAGGGCCTTTGTGGGAAGGGGTCAGGGATGTTGTGGACATAAGCCACAACCCGAGGTCCACACTCATCCCCTGGAAAATAAGGAAAATCCTCTTCTTGATCTGTTGTTCACCATCTGATGTTGAGAAATGAGACGAAAGGAATAAGATGGTGAACAGGAATGAGTCCCAAATAGCTCAGCTGTGGGAGCAGAGATGGCACCATAATAAGCTTTGTACTGGGGAAGGAATCTCAGACAGAGGCAGGGGGTGAATTGCCCAAATGGAGTTACAGAGGGGGACCTGTGACTTGTAGCCCAAAGCACTGGGACTGCTCCAGGGCTGGATAAGAAGTGTCATCTGAGGGACTGGGCAGAAGAAAGGAGAGAATCAGGACTTTGTAAAGATGGGTGGTTTTGGGTAGAGACCTTGTAGGGGAGCAGGTTGTATTGGCAGAAGTTGTGGCTGCACATGGTGTGAAGAAGCTGAGTGTTCATGACTCCAGAAGCCACCCTGCCTGGTGCTGGTTCAGGGACAAGAACTAACACGTGGCTGCCTTGAGTTTGTAAGATGATTTCTGTCATTCCAAGGAAGTTTAAATCCTATGTACAATAAAAGCATTGTCTTATATTTTATTTTTAGTTCTTGGTGGTGGTGTCATTTATTCTGCTTAAATATACCCTTCACTTTAATACTGTCTCTGTTGAATCTACTCAGACATAAAGTAAAATGTTCTATCATCTCCCCATTGCAGCCTCTGGGAGGAGCAAACCATCCAGGTGGAAACTCTAAGGGGAGATAGGCACAGTGTATTGAGGCCCAGGCTTAGAAGTCACCCCAAAAGTTCTATTATTTACCTCTTCTTTTTTTTCCCTCTTTTGGCCAAAAGGCTTATAGGATCTTGGTTCTCCAACTGGGGATTGAACCCAGGCCCATGGCAGTGAAAGCTGACATCCTAACCAGAGGACTGCCAGGGAATTCCCTGTTGTTTATCCCCAGTTTAGTGGTGGTTTAGTCGCTAAGTTATGTTCTACTCTTGCAACCCCCTGGGTTGTAACCTGCCAGGCTCTTCTGTCCTTGGGATTCTCCAGGCAAGATTACTGGAGTGGGTTGCCATTCCTTTTCCAGGGGATCTTTCCGACCCAGGAATCGAACCCAGGTCTCCTGCATTGCAGGCAGATTCTTTATGGGCTGAGCTATGAGGGAAGCCCTCAATTTAGCAAGTAGAAAACATGGGGACATCAGGAGTGAGGAATTGGAAAATGAAGGTATAATTGCTTTTTCTGGGAGTGTTCAGTATTTCATGTAAAATGTGTAGTCAAAAAAGAAAAGGGCACATGTAAGTCCTTATATATCGGTAAAACATACCCCAAGTCCCAAGACCTGGGATTCCACCAAAAAGTGGATTGTCTTTTTCTGTTTATTTTTCACTGGTTTTAGTTGCATTTTTAAAAATGACTATTAGCCTCCAGGGTAAATGTGTATGAAGATCCCAGCCTAAACAAGACAGCATTGTAAAGCAATTATCCTCCAATTTAAAAATATATATATATATATATAAATATATATTTAAAGAATACATTAGAACTTAAAGAGAGATCTTGGCCTGTTGAAGGACTTTACATGTATTATGTCACTTAATCTTAGTGACCCTGCCAGGTGGTTCCTATTATTATCTACATTTTAAAGTTAAAAATGCTGAGGTCTGGTGAATTTTGGGCACTTGCTCAGCCAAAATCATGCACCCAGGATTTTGATCTATGTCAGACCCAAGAGCTCTTAGCCACCAGGCTACCTTGTTCACAAATGGATCCCCCAGTAGGTGTGAATATTTTATTATTGGGCATGCTCCTAACAAGGGACTTGGATTCAGAAAGACAATTTATATTTCTTACACTGAGAAGTAAAACTGCTAGTGAGTGAAAATACTTGTGTTGGTCTATCAGCACTTGCAGGGTAATTGAAGTTAATTTGTTTGGAGTGTGGACTCAGTGCAGAAGGAGTGGATCGATCCTAAAACACGGTGACTTCAAGATAAGGTAGCTCCATGAGCCTCCACACTCTGCTTGTCACAGTCTGGTCTCAAGGTTCCCTCCTCTAGGAAGTGCTGGAGTCCAGAGCCCCAAGCTCCCCATCACCCTCTCCAACACCCTCAAAGGATTGTGCACACTTGGTGGGACATCCACATGTTTACATGGTTTTTTCACAGCTTACACTGTAGCAGCTCTTTCTATTAAAAGGAATGGCAACTCACTCAAGTTAGTTCAAATAATAGAAAAGTTTATTATAAGATCAGACATGTAAATAAGGAAAATGGGACTTTTCCACCACTAACCAAGCTTCGTGGGAAGCTATGGTGAGGGTGCTGGAGGGGACACAAGTAGTTCTCAAAGAAAGAACTAAAGATTTAAAAAGTTAGTAATAATAACGAACACATATAGAACTCACTCTGACCAGTCACTGTAAATAAATATTTTTAATATATTAATTCATCTAATGATCACAACAACCCTATGAGGTAGGTATTATTAATAGTCCTATTTTAAAAAATAGTCCCATTTTATACATCAGACAAGTGAGATGGATGCGGGTTGGGTCACTTATTACTCACCCAAAGAAGTGATGCACAAATAATTAATATACAAAGGCACCATTCATTGATCTGTATTCATTATATCATAGTTTCTATGACATCTATTACCTCACAGTTTCTGTGGATCAGAAGTTTGGGTTCTCTGCTTAGGGTCTCATGAGGTTGCAATCAAGGTGTCAACTGGGCTGGGTTCTCCTCTGGAGACTCGACTGGGGAAAAATCCACTTCCAAGTTCATTTAGGCAGTTGGCAGAATTAATTTTCCAGCAGCTGCAAGACTGAGGGCCTCTGCTTCCTGTTGGCTGAAGGCTGGATGCTGCTGTCAGCTCCCTGGAGGCTGCCTGCTGGCCGCAGAGTCACTCACATCATCAATCCAGCAAGGAGAATCTCAAGAGTGAGAGTGTTAACAAGGAGGCATCCCATTCGTGTAACGCAGTCCGTGAAGTGCCAGCCCATCCCCTTTGCCATATTCCATTGATTAGAAGCAAGTCACAGGTTCTGCTCACACTCAGGGAGAGGGGATCACACAAGGGTATGAACACCATGAAGGGAGAATCATGAGAGGTCACTGTAGAGTCTGGAGGTCACTGTAGAGTCTGTCCATCACTAAAATAATAAAAGTGCCAGGTGAGTGGTAGAGATATCAGGTGCTACAGGAGCTCAGAAGGAATTTTCCTTCCAACAGATGTGCAGGCTCCACATGCAGAGGTGACCTCACCATTGTGAGCTCGTACCATTCAAATGTCTGGATGCTCCCATTTCAATATGAGATGGTGAGAGATGGGTGCTACCATCAGTTCACAGGAAAACGGAGGTCTTGGATCCTGACCTCTGCAGCAGGAGCCAGAGTACAAGCCTGGTTCAGGAGAGAGGCTATGACTATTGTCCAGGGGTCTGAGGGTCAGGCATCAGGTCACGGCTCTGGTGACGAGGAAAGGAGGTCACGTTCAGGAGCTGGCAGGTCTGAGGGCCCCCGGGCATACCTAATGGGAGGCTGGACAGGTTAGGGGAAGGAGAGCCAGGAGGGTGAGGCAAGCCTGAGATGAGGTGGCCTGGGGATGAACAGGTCAGAGCCGCTGAGGATGGCTGGACAAGTGACTCATTGATTCTTTTCTCTAAGTTGGGATAAATAGCCTCTAATTGCTCTGGAGCACTCCTAGAAACAAAAAATCCTTCAGTATATTCTGTTGACTCTTCCACTGTCCATGTAGCATGAAGATGCAAGTTAAAGGAACAGTGGAACTCCTTGACCTTGAGAAAGCCCACACACACATCTAGGTTGGTGTGGGTTTGTGTGTGGAAGCACAGGTAGGAAGGGAGATGGGATAGCTCATACCTGTTCAGTAGGTCAATGGCATCCTAGGAGAGAAAAAGAGTGAGAGTCACCATCGGTTCTCAGGTTCCTGTTCCCTCCAAGTCCCTTCCCCACCCCACTAGTGGATGGAACTCGGGACTGCCACCTTGAGGACTGGAAAGGTGCACCCCTTTTGTGTACCCCCTCTGCTGCAGCAGCATTGGGCAGCCTTGGACAGGTCACCACCACGTGTCACAGAGAAGTCTCTTCTTACACCTTCCAGAGGGATACTACAGGTAGGCTGCCCACTATTTGGGGAGAATTCCAGGCTTTGGAAGGCACCCCAGGATATGCACCTTCAGCAGGCTGGTGTCCAGTTTCTTGGCCATCTCCTCCAGATCAATGACCAGGCTGCTGAGCTGAAGTAATGCCCTGGAGATGCCAGCGATTCTGGACAGCTCTGCTGACACATCCCGCCGCTGGTCTGGCTGCTGCTGAGCAGGGGATTCAGGCTGTCTTCTGGTTTGGGGTTGCTGCTCCAGTTCAGCCTCCAGCCTGTGGGTCCCATGGTCTGCCTGAAACTCCAAAAAGGAATTCTGTAAGATCTGATGTCAGAAGGCTCTGCCTAGCCCTCTGCCTCTGAGCATTGAGTGAGAATGCTGATTTCTCAGTCCTCCTCCTTTCATAACATTGACTCTACCTGTCATGGGTGTTAAAGAAGCAGCCATGTTCTTCAAAAATGCTGGGACACCGTCTTCCCACCTAACACCCTTGTGAACATCCACACGTGCATGTTACACACACCCCCAACCCCCCCCCCCCCCGACACACACACAGACACACAGACTCTGCTATATCCTCCCACTGCCTTTTAACCCTCTAGGGTCATAAGGTGAGGAGAGACCCCACACCGAAGTGAGCAAGAGAGACAGAAAGGTAGATGGTCAGAGACAGAGAAAGAGACCTATGGTTTGCGGAGTAATTTTCAGTTGATAGTCTGCTTGTCTCTGATTCTTCTTACCTTTAACCAGGTGGAGCAGGATTGGCTTTCATTGAACATATAAACCACATGAAGTTCAGAGCGTGTGACTTGCCCCGGGCCACTCAGCCAACAAACCCCAAGACGGAGCCCAGCACCCATGTTTTCAGTCTCCAGGCACTCCCCTTGCAGCAGGCTGCTCCAGACAGACAGATGGCCAGACTGGAGTCCTTCCTGAGACTCTAAGAAACCCACCTTCATCTCCTGCAGTCTCTCCTCCTCCTGAGTTCTGAGCCGCTGGAGTTCACAGATGTCCTTTCTGAGCTTCCTGATCCTGCGGTTGAGTCGCTCCTAGGGAGACAGACATGCTTGATGATCAGAGACCACGAGTGAGGGTGATGCCCAAGGAACACATTGGGGTGGGGGGTGGGGGTGGGGGCAGTGGGTGTCCTGATCCCAGGATGAGGCTAAAGGAAAATTCTTTCTAAAAAGAGGCAGCTTTCTATGTGTCATCCTTGGAGGAAGAAATCAGATCAGATCAGATCAGTCGCTCAGTCGTGTCCGACTCTTTGCGACCCCATGAACCGCAGCATACCAGGCCTCCCTGTCCATCACCAGCTCCCGGAGGTCACCCAGACTCGCATCCATCGAGTCAGTGATGCCATCCAGCCATCTCATCCTCTGTCGTCCCCTTCTCCTCCTGCCCTCAATCCCTCCCAGCATCAGAGTCTTCTCCAATGAGTCAACTCTTCGCATGAGGTGGCCAAAATACTGGAGTTTCAGCTTTAGCATCATTCCTTCCAAAGAAATCCCAGGGCTGATCTCCTTCAGAATGGACTGGCTGGATCTCCTTGCAGTCCAAGGGACTCTCAAGAGTCTTCTCCAACACCACAGTTCAAAAGCATCAATTCTTCGGCGCTCAGCCTTCTTCACAGTCCAGCTCTCACATCCATACATGACCACAGGAAAGACCATAGCCTTGACTAGGCGAACCTTTGTTGGTAAAGTAATGTCTCTGCTTTTGAATATGCTCTCTAGGTTGGTCATAACTTTCCTTCCAAGGAGTAAGCGTCTTTTAATTTCATGGCTGCAGTCACCATCTGCAGTGATTTTGGAGCCCAGAAAAACAAAGTCTGACACTGTTTCCACTGTTTCCCCATCTATTTCCCATGCAGTGATGGGACCAGATGCCATGATCTTCGTTTTCTGAATGTTGAGCTTTAAGCCAACCTTTTCACTCTCCACTTTCACTTTCATCAAGAGGCTTTTTAGCCCCTCTTCACTTTCTGCCATAAGAGTGGTGTCATCTGCATATCTGAGGTTATTGATATTTCTCCCGGCAATCTTGATTCCAACTTGTGTTTCTTCCAGTCCAGCATTTCTCATGATGTACTCTGCATAGAAGTTAAATAAACATGGTGACAATATGCAGCCTTGACATACTCCTTTTCCTATTTGGAACCAGTCTGTTGTTCCATGACCAGTTCTAACTGTTGCTTCCTGACCTGCATACAGATTTCTTAAGAGGCAGATCAGGTGGTCTGGTATTCCCATCTCTTTCAGAATTTTCCATAGTTTATTGTGATCTACACAGTCAAAGGCTTTGGCATAGTCAATAAAGCAGAAATAGATGTTTTTCTGGAACTCTCTTGCTTTTTCCATGATCCAGCGGATGTTGGCAATTTGATCTCTGGTTCCTCTGCCTTTTCTAAAACCAGCTTGAACATCAGAAAGTTCACGGTTCACATATTGCTGAAGCCTGGCTTGGAGAATTTTGAGCATTACTTTACTAGCGTGTGAGATGAGTGCAATTGTGCGGTAGTTTGAGCACTCCTTGGCATTGCCTTTCTTTGGGATTGGGATGAAAACTGACCTTTTCCAATCTTGTGGCCACTGCTGAGTTTTCCAAATTTGCTGGCATATTGAGTGTAGCACTTTCACAGCATCATCATTCAGGACTTGGAATAGCTCCACTGGAATACCATCACCTCCACTAGCTTTGTTCGTAGTGATGCTTTCTAAGGCCCATTTGACTTCACATTCCAAGATGTCTGGCTCTAGGTCAGTGATCACATCATCATGATTATCTGGGTCTTGAAGCTCTTTTTTGTACAGTTCTTCTGTGTATTCTTGCCACCTCTTCTTAATATCTTCTGTTTCTGTTAGGTCCACACCATCTCTGTCCTTTATTGTGCCCATCTTTGGATGAAATGTTCCTTTGGTATCTCTGATTTTCTTGAAGAGATCCCTAGTCTTTCCCATTCTGTTGTTTTCCTCTATTTCTTTGCATTGATCACTGAAGAAGGCTTTCTTATCTCTTCTTGCTATTCTTTGGAACTCTGCATTTAAATGTTTATATCTTTCCTTTTCTCCTTTGCTTTTCGCTTCTCTTCTTTTCACAGCTATTTGCAAGGCCTCCCCAGACAGCCATTTTGCTTTTTTGCATTTCTTATCCATGGGGATGGTCTTGATCCCTGTCTCCTGTACAATGTCACGAACCTCATTCCATAGTTCATCAGGCACTCTATCTATCAGATCTAGGCCCTTAAATTTATTTCTCACTTCCACCGTATACTCATAAGGGATTTGATTTAGGTCATACCTGAATGGTCTAGTAGTTTTCTCTACTTTCTTCAATTTCAGTCTGAATTTGGCAATAAGGAGTTCATGGTCCGAGCCACAGTCAGCTCCTGGTCTTGTTTTTGCTGATTGTATAGAGCTTCTCCATCTTTGGCTGCAAAGAATATAATCGATCTGATTTCGGTGTTGACCATCTGGTGATGTCCATGTATAGAGTCTTCTCTTGTGTTGTTGGAAGAGGGTATTTGCTATGACCAGTGCATTTTCTTGGCAAAACTCTATTAGTCTTTGCCCTGCTTCATTCCGTATTCCAAGGCCAAATTTGCCTGTTACTCCAGGTGTTTCTTGACTTCCTACTTTTGCATTCCAGTCCCCTATAATGAAAAGGACATCTTTTTTGGGTGTTAGTTCTAAAAGGTTTTGTAGGTCTTCATAGAACCTTTCAACTTCAGCTTCTTTGGCGTTACTGGTTGGGGCATAGACTTGGATTACTGTGACATTGAATGGTTTGCCTTGGAAACGAACAGAGATCATTCTATCGTTTTTGAGATTGCATCCAAGTACTGCATTTCGGACTCTTTTGTTGACCATGATGGCCACTCCATTTCTTCTGAGGGATTCCTGCCCACAGTAGTAGATATAATGGTCATCCGAGTTAAATTCACCCATTCCAGTCCATTTTAGTTCGCTAATTCCTAGAATGTCAACATTCACTCTTGCCATCTCTTGTTTGACCACTTCCAATTTGCCTTGATTCATGGACCTGACATTCCAGGTTCCTATGCAATATTGCTCTTTACAGCATCGGACTTTGCTTCTATCACCAGACACATCCACTGCTGGGTATTCTTTTTGTTTTGGTATACTGAACCACTTCAGTATTCTTGCCTTGAGAACCCCATGAACAGTATGAAAAGACAAAATGATAGGATACTGAAAGAGAAACTCCCCAGGTCAGTAGGGGCCCAATATGCTACTGGAGATCAGTGGAGAAATAACTCCAGAAAGAATGAAAGGAGGAAGAAATACAAGAGTTTATTTAATGGATGATGATCGTGAAAAGAGAGAGTTTGTTTTTTTTAAGCCTTAACTACACAGGAATAACAGATAGTAACAGAACCTTTTCTACTCTGACTTCAGGGTGTTCTTCTCCCAACAGCTAAAAGTTTTGTGCTGATCACTGGGAACTCTTACTACTTCTCATCAACAAGTGAAGCCAATCTAGCGAGAACTGATTTAGAGAGGAGATGCAAAGCCTCTGGTACCACTCCCCCACCCTGGCTGGGATGGACAAGAATCCTCTCTTAGAGGTAAACTTGTAGCCCAGGAAGGCATGGGACCTCTCTCTAAATCTTAAATCAGTGTCTGGATGGGTCACTGTGTCCGGGAAACTAAGGATATAATGAATAATTTCAGTTTCTAAAAAATTTACTTTCAGGTTTTTGAGAAACTATGTAGGAAGCAAAAATAAAGCTGATACAGATATGAACACAGGCCTTTAATGACTCAGAATGGAAGAAAGGTACAGGGTGGGGGTGACAGCAAAAGATTCTGGAAACAATCTCCTTGTCATCCCTTTTTAGACTGGTGACAAAATGTATTTGCTCTGCTAGATAAAAGGGCATACAAAGCTTTAGCAATAAAACAGTATGGTGCTGGGGCAAGAACATTTAGAAAATGAAAGAAGAGAGAGCTCAGGGAGAGACCCATGTTTACAAAAGACTTTAAAAAGAAAAAGTACAAAGAAATGAGTCCCAAGTATGAAATGTACAGTGTGGAGGATATATTCAGTAACTGTGTCATATCTTTGTATAGTGACATACTATAACTAAACTTGTCCTGGCGATCATTTTGAAATGTATAGAAATATTGAATCACTATATTGTATAAGAGGAGCTAACATAGTATTGCTGGTCAATTTTACTTTCAAAATGAACAAATAGAAGAAAGAAATCAGATTTGTGGTTATCAGAGGTAGAGAATAGGAAGAGGGTGAATTGGATAAAGGCAGTCAAAAGGTACAAGCTTCCAGTTATAAGATAAATAAGTACTAGGGATGGATGTGCAACACGATAAATATAATCAACACTGCTGTATGTTATATATGAAAGTGGTTAAGAGAGTAAATCCTAAGAGTTCTGATCACAAGAAAGTTTTTTTTTTAATTTCTTTAATTTCATATCTATAGGAGATAATGGATATTCACCAAACTTACTGTAATAATCATTTTGTTATGAATATACATCAAATCATTACACTGTACATCTTAAACTTTTATACTATTGTTTGTCAGTCATATCTCAATAAAACTGAAAGAAAAGAAAATAAAAAGTAGTATATAGATCAGTAAGAGAGGAGACAAAATCTGTAGGAAATGATGTTGAGAAACTGGCTTACAACAACAGAGAAAAACAAAGCCAAATGCTTATCCAGAACTCTAGGTGGATTAAAGGTGCATGAAAGGAAAACTATAAAGTTGATAGAACATAATATTAAAGAATAAATTTGTGACCTGGAGGTAGGGAAAAATTGTCTTAAATAAAACCTCCAAAGCACAAACCATGAGACAATGATTTAATTTGATGACCTTAAAAATTAAATATTTCTGTTCAATAACAACACTATGGACAAAACTAACATAGAAATGACAGACTAGGAGATAATATCTGCAATGTCTAAAACCAACAAGAGACTTATTATATACAGGGCATCAAAGGAAAGCCTAGGGACCTCCCTGGCAGTCCAGTGGTTGAGATTAAATGCTTTCACTGCCATGGGTCTGGATTCAGTCCCTGGCTGGTGAACTAAGATCCCACAAGTCGCACAGTGCAGCCATAAATACATATATAAATAAATAAAAGGAAAGCCTAGAAATAAATAAGAAGACAGGAAACCAAAAGAAAAATTGGGAAAGAATATGAACAGTTAATTTACAGAAGAAGGGATGCCCAAACTCATCAGTGATTAGAGAAATGGAAATTAATACAATGGAATGTTACTTGACCCTCATCAGATTAATAAAAAATTAGACAACGGATAACACCTGGGGAAGGTGGGATGTAAGTGGTGTGAGGACCACACTGCGGGCTGGTGAGAGGCACACTGGCATAGCATTCTGTTGAGGGTCTTGGCCACCGAGGTGTGCTTCCCTCTATGACCCGGTGGTCTCATTTCTGGGTAAAAATCCCAGAGAATTCCTCACTCAGGTTCTAAGATAATGTGTACGCTACAGCACTGTTTGTGGTCACAGAGCTGGAATCATGTAGAGTCCATTCCTGTGAAATGGATGGGTAAAATGAGGAAGGTGCCTGCTGTGGAACACTGTGCAGCTATCAGAAACAGTGGACCATGTGACCCACAAAACGTGAACTGATCTCAAATTCATGGTAGAATGGAAAGAAAGAAGTAGAGACTTCCCTGGTGATCCAGTGGTTAAGACTCCACGCTTCCACCACAGAGGGCATAGGTTCAATATCTGCTCAGGAATTAAGATCCCACAAGGGGCCCAGTCGAGGGGGAAAAAAAGAGAGGAAAAAAAATATATTAAGTCCCATCATGTAATTTTGTTAATTCAATATATAAACACACAGTGCAGCAATGTGTGTTTTGCAAACTGTCTACAAATAAAAATATAACAAATAAAACAAAAATGGAACTTGTGGACTAAAGATAGAAAGTGAAAGTCGCTCAGTTGTGTCCGACTCTTTGTGATCCCATGGACTATACAGTCCATGGAATTCTCCAGGCCAGAATACTGTACAGACCATGGGATTCTCCAGGCCATAATACTGGAGTGGGTAGCTATTCCCTTCTTCAGGAGATCTTCCCAACCCAGGCATCAAACCCAGGTCTCCCACATTAGGGGAAGATCCTTTACCAACTGAGCCACAAGGAAAGCCCAGACTAAATATAAGAGTGTGCAATTAACTGAAGAGTGTGTGTTTCACTAAGTAAATCTGTCTCAACTCAGGTAAAAAAAAAAATGGGGGAGAGGGCATTTTGTTGTTGTTGGCTGTTCATGGGGGATATTTCCTTCTTTTTTCCCCCTGTCATTTTGCTTCACTTCCTCTTTGAAAAGAAGTGTCCTGCATCACTGGAGACATACAGGGAGAGGCTGGGGTTGGATAAGATGACTTTGAAAGATCTTTCTGGCCCTGAGATTCAGAAGATAGAACCAAAGTCAAAGGGCTATGGGTGAGACATCAGCAAGGACATTCAAGGAAACAAAGAGTAAGCAGAAGAGACAGTGATGTCACTAGGAATTTATTAAAAATTTGTCATGTCACTGGGTGTTACCTGCATGCATTTCCCAGCAGAGAAGGAATAAAACAGAAGGGCATGTGAATTTCACTCGGGGGGCCTCGCTGGTGAAGGCGGAGGCTCAGATGGGGTGGGGAATTGTGTAAGCATGAAAGTTCAGGTCTCACAAAGTTGAAACAAGCAAATAACCTTCACCGTGTTACCCCTTCCATTTACTCTCTCTGGTGTCACAACTACATTTCTTAAAGGAGTAGGCAGTTCTCACTGTCTTCACATCCTCATGCCCTTTTGCTCCCCAGCATCTGCCTTTGCTTCTTATCACTCTTTGAAAACTGCTCTCTCCAAGGTCACCAGTGAACTCCAGGAAAGAAGCTTTGGAGGTGCCTTCTTCTCAGGCTCCTCTTCTTTGATGTGATTTTCCCCACCCCATTCTACCCATCTCCCACACCCTGTCCTTCCTTGACCTTTGCGAGGTTGTTTCTTTAACCCATTTCTTTTGCTGAATTATGTCCTTAATTTCAGGCTTCAGATTTTATTATAATTTCCTGAAAGATGTTTGTCCTAACAGTCAATCCTATTTCTAGCTGAGACCTAAGTATCTCCCACTGCCCTATTGGCAGTTCAAACTCATTCTGGAGTAATCAAACTCAGTCTGGAGTAATCAAACTTATCTTCCTCTTCCCCACCCTCTTTCACAATCCACTACTCTTGACTGCCATATTTCTGTCCTTGGACCCACTATTCTGCCTGTCATCCAACTTGAAATCTCAGTCATGTTTTGTCTTTTATCTGTTTTACTCCTGTCTTCAAAAGAGTTTCTTATTGTCAAAGATAAGCCCAAGCTCCTTAACCCAATACCCAAGATCCCCCCTCCCCAATAACCCAATTATATTTTCTGTGTTCCCTCTCCCTACTTTCTCCCTTTTGTTCACAGGAGCCAAATGGAGTTGCTTGTGGTTCCCCAAACACACCCCATACAGCCACACCTCTCTTTTACTTCCCTTTGCCAGAAATGCTATCTGTTTCTGCCTGTCAAAGTCAGGCCTGTTCCTGAGATCTGGTTCAAAACATCACAGTCCTGTCTTCTGGAGTAGCTTAAAATTTAATGAAGAGTTTATAGTCAACTATGAACATTGGGTAAATAAAAAAGGAAGCAAAGATAGCAGCAATAAAGATAAATGCATGAAATAATCAAAGATAATTCAGATCTATCACTTATGGTATTCAAAATGAATAAGGTAAAGTCCTTTTTTAAAAAAATATTTATTCATCCAGTTTTGCATTAAGATAATATTTAGTGTGTGCATATTATGTGAATAATGTACTCATTAGAATTAAAAAGCAAAATTTTACAAACTTTTATCTTACTAAAATATTCCTCAGGGAGTTTGAGAAAAAAAAAGACAAATTGAAAGATAAGCAATGGTTCAAGATCTGTTTTGAATTAATAAATGCTTTTTTAAAGTCTGTGATCCTAAAATGTGATTTCACAATAAAAACTTTTTGACTAAAAAAAGCAGTAAGTAGTGATGAAACATGAGAACCTAGCAACATTGAAAATACTCTCAAATGACTTACTAACAATATGCATCAAACAAAAAGTGGTTAGAAGGCAAAAGGTTACCTTTCCCCATACAGTCACCAAAAAAACAAAACGACCCATTTTCAAAAAACATGCTCCTTACAGAACAAGTCCCAAAATATAGATAAGAAAGGTATAGTCTATTATATTTTATGAAGAAAAGTGGTGTTGATGACTAAACCTGACAATGTCCACATGATCATACATACAGAAAATGTCAGGAAATTAAGTTAAAGGCTATATGAATTCAGCAAAGACTCTCATTTGGACCTATGCTATGCTATGCTATGCTAAGTCACTTCAGTCGTGTCTGACTCTGTGTGACCCCATAGACGGCAGCCCACCAGGCTTCCCCGTCCCTGGGATTCTCCAGGCAAGAACACTGGAGTGGGTTGCCATTTCCTTCTCCAATACATGAAAGTGAAAAGAGAAAGTGAAGTCGCTCAGTCGTGTCCGACTCTTAGCGACCCCATGGACTGCAGCCTACCAGGCTCCTCCATCTGTGGGATTTTCCAGGCAAGAGTACTGGAGTGGGGTGCCATTGCCTTCTCCGTCATTTGGATCTACAATGTACTAATTGCCAAAAAAATTACTCTTATAAAATATATGCTGCTGCTGCTAAGTCACTTCAGTAGTGTCCAACTCTGTGCGACCCCATAGACCGCAGCCCACCAGGCTCTGCTGTCCCTGGGATTCTCCAGGCAAGAACACTGGAGTGGGTTGCCATTTCTTTCTCCAATGCATGAAAGTGAAAAGTGAAAATGAAGTCGCTCAGTCGTGTCCGACCCTCAGCAACCCCTTGGACTGCAGCCTACCAGGCTCCTCTGTCCATAGGATTTTCCAGGCAAGAGAACTGGAGTGGCTACCCTCAATATGAGATTTAAATTAAGAAATGTAACATCTGATTCACCGACATAAAGGAAAACACTTAGTGATATTAATATATCCTGCTATTGGTCAAGACCATATAGGCCCATAAAAGTAAAAATTCTTAATGTAGACAACAAATTTAGTGTGATACCAATTAAACTTTCATGGACTTCTCCATCATGCTTAGAAGCATTGCATAAGAAAACCCTTCTGAAAAGATAGCAAGAATATCAGGGACAAAAATTATTATTTGGTGAAGATGCTACTACATTTAAAAATAAACCAAAAAGCATTAAGTATCAAAACTGCATAATAACTTCCGAACAGAAAACACTAAATCCCTAGTTTCAAAAATCAAGTTGGTGCTCCATGCCGTATTCCAGTCCCACTCGGTTTCACTCACAGATAGACTCACTTTTCCAAACTCGACCTACCACAGCTTCACTCTTTTCAAACTTTTCACAACCCTGCCTCTAACCACACAGCTAGTGTTCTTTCTCAAATATTCAGTTCAGTTCAGTTCAGTGGCTCAAATCACAACACGTGAGTCACCTCCCAAACTGCAAGACTCCCTCCCCTTGCAGATGCCTTCTTTAGTTCCCCACTGTTTCAATGGAAAGAGTGTGCCTCCTCCCAGCCCAGCATCCACTTCTTTGCCGACGCCCATCTAACTAGATGGCTCAGCACCATTCAATGTACTCTGGAGTCACTTCCTTCTTAGCGTTGGGAACACCACTTCCCTAGCTTTTCTCAAGCCTTGCTAGTGGCTCAGTCCGAGTCTCCTTTACTGGGTCCCCCTCCATCTTACGTCTAAGTGTTGGCCTTTTTCAGGACCTTGCCCTGGAAACTCTTTTTCTCCCTAGATTCTCTCCTGGGGATACTGTAGCAGTTCCCTTAGTTTTAAATATTATCTTTTAAATTTTATTTTATTTACTTTCATTTATTTTTTTGACTGCTCTGCGTCACTTGTGGGATTTTAGTTCCCTAACCAGGAAGGTTTAGGATGGAGTCCTAACCACTGCGCCGCCAGGGAATTCCCTTAAATAATATCTTTATTCTGATGGCACCCTGTCCTAGGTTCTGAGAATACTACCCCAGACTCTCTTTGGAGATTCAGATTTCTTAGCCAGCTGCATATCTAAGATCCTGCTTTGATGTGTCTCAACTTGGACTTGACTTGTCTTAAGTGAAACTTGATGTTTTGTTCAAACCTGTTCTCCTCCTTATCTTTCCATCATCCATCTAGTTTCTCACACTAGAAACTCATGAAGTCATCTTTTGATTCCCTTCATTCCCTCACCCCACTTCTAATCTGTCAGTAGATGCTGTCAATTCACACTCTAATTATAAACTCTTCAAGTACAACAAGACATTTCCAGATGTGGGGCTCCCAAATCTGAATTTCCTTCTGCCCAGTCTTTCCACTGGCTGCCTTCTCTTCTCCCTGGTCTCAGCACCAGTGCCACCTCCTCCGTGAGGCCCTCACTGACCACGTGGGTCACCCATTACTCTCCATCTGTTTGCTTTCTTCCTAGATCATACAAGACTTGTCATTTGTTTGATTTCTTGCCTGTCTTTCTTTGGAAAATCCCTGGCAGGAGGGATGGCATCTGACTTGTTCAGCATTGTATTCCTAGCATGCATGGTAGTTACTGATACACTGCAGGAACTTATTCAAGTCTTTCTTAAACAAATATTGCTCTTTATTTACTTCAGGTTCCTTGTCATAATTTAAAGGTAGACTTGAGGACAGAGATTATGAATCATCTTTATAGTTCCAACAATGCCTGGCATGACATCATACGCAAAGCACAGACCTGAATAAATCATTAAGTGAGTGAATAGATTTTCCCATGTATTCACTGGCCCATCAGCAGGTGGGAGACCACCCTCTGCCCTCCTGTGATCCCCCACACTTAGAGGGAATGATTTTAGAACTAGAGAACTTGGCCTCTTTGGTTTTCTGAGTTGTTTCTCTCCCTTCCCATAGTCACCCTTGATCTGGACTCCTCACTTTCTCATTCTGTTTCAAAATGTGTTCAAAAAGTCAAGAATCTAAAAGAAAGCTTTGGAAATTCATCCTTCATTATTGGATAGAAAGACACCATGGTGAAAATATGTCAATTTTCCATCCAATCAAATGGAAACTAAATTGGGGGCGGGAGAGGGGGAAGATTGGTTTGAAAAATGCTAAAGCTAATTGGCAAAATAGGCATATATAAATATCCACAAAAATAAGAATATTCTGACAGTTCTAAGACCTACCTAACACTAAAATACATTGGAAAAGGACAGTTTTAAAAATGGTTTTACACCCAGGCAGAAATAGAATAGAACAGAGTCAAGGAAATATGCAAGTCTATATGCACCCGTGGCATACTATAAAGTTGGGATACAAATCAGTGGGGGACTATGGGTTATTCAGTAGTAAATGATGACAGGAAAACTGATCATAAATTTGGAAGCTATCTTATTCTTTCATCAAAATATATTTTGGATATTCTAAGTCCTTTAAAATAAATGTTGAAGGATACTCGTTGCAACATTTCTTGTGATCTCAAAACAAAACAGTAATGTATAGATAACTCAATACCAGCCAATTTATGGTACATTCAAAGAGCTGAACACCATGCAGCTGTTGAATTCATAACATCTAAAGGTACTGGTGGGAAAATGAAATAATGTCCAAGATGTATTTTTAGATGATAAAAATGAGTCACAGAAAGATATGTAGATAATCCTTATAGGTCTGTGTTTTAGACAGTGTGTTCACACACACAATTTTTTGAAAGATTTATACACAAAAATCTAACAATGGTTACTTCTAGCGGCTGAGAATGGGGGAAAACAGGAAGAAAGATTTTTAGTTTTGACTTTATACATTACAGTGTTATCTGAAATTACCACTTTGATGATAAAAGTTTTTAAAAATAAGATTAAAATAGTTACTATAGGAAGGAAAAAAAGACAAAGGAAGAAGGAAAAGAGAATCATGTACTAATTTCCAAGTTTCAATATATTTACAGGATAATTGGTAACATATGTAAGTGTGGCTCAGTGGTGAAGAATACCCCTGCCGAGCAGGAGATGTAAGTTTGATTCCTGGGTTGGGAAGATCTCCTGGAAAAGGAAATGGCAACCCACTCCCATGTTCTTGCCTGGGTAATCCCATGGACAGAGGAGCCTGGCGAGCTACAGTCCATGGGGTTGCAAAAGTCGGACCATGACTTAGCGAATAAACATCAACAAAACCTGATTACATTTCTGGCCAATATCCTAGTATTGTCAATCAAGGGAACCATATAGTCTTAATATTAAAAGGGTTTTGCCTTATTTAGTCCAGCTCCTTCATACTACAGATGAGAAGTGTGAGGAGGTCATGCTTCCTGGGAATCTGATGTCACGTGATGGTGTCTCCTCTCAGACTCCTATTAATACATTGAAACTTCAACATCAGTAGCAAGATACATACAGGGAAATGAAGACAAAGGTCTAAAACAGGATAAAGCAGAAGAAACGAAGACAAGTGTCAGTTATTGAGCCTCTATGACATGCCTGGGATCAAGGACAGGGAGTAGAAAGGAGTAACTCGGGGAGGTGGTGGCAGGGGGATAGCGACGATGACCTCGCGTTACCTTGTAGTGGCTGATGGCATTTTCAATGGACAGTTCACAGTGAGACTTGTGTTCAGGGGTCACCCGGCATTCCATGCACAGAAGACGTCTGCTCTCCTCACAGAACCAGCACACCTTCTTCTGGTGGCTGTCACAGGTATAGCCGGCCCCCAGGACCCCCTCGGAACAGGGCTTCCGGCAGAGGGGGCAGCTGCGGACTCCAGAGGCCGAGGCCTTCTCCAGGTGCTGGGCCAGGCAGGCTCGGCAGAAGAGGTGGCCGCAGTCGGTGCGCACTGCCTCCTTCAGGCACTCCTGGCAGATGGGGCAGACGCCCTCTTCCTGGCGGTCCTCCCGCAGGGGGCCCATGGCCTCCACCGCACGCTGCCAGCGTCCTGTCTACTAGGGCCTCCTTCCCCACAGGAACTTTGGATGGCCTGCCACCCTTGACAGTCCAGCTAAGGAGGAGGCAGCCCCGGAGAGGCTCAGAGGACACAACTCAGCCCTCCAATTTCAAGCAACCGCCTGCTCCTCATCAACAGAGCATAGCATGGACCACGGAAATCACCATTCTGCAACAAGTTCCAGAAATACGTCATCTTTCACATTACCCTCTGGTTTCCTAGTCTTTACTAGACATAAAATCACTCTTTTCATACACCTGGAGGAAGTAGGTGATTCAAAGACCATGTTTCCTCTTCAGAATTTTCTGTGAATATTTTTACAACTCAAAGTTAAGAGGCAAGAGTGTCCCTGTCAGAAGCCAGAGCTTCATAAACTTCAAGGCTGAAAGTCTCTGATTTGCCCTCAGTTGAGAGAAGCTGCAGGAGCTGGTCGAGTACCACACTGCAATACTTGAAGACTCGTGGTCACACTCTAAGAGTTTAGCTACTGCTGTCAATTATGACTTGACATTTGCATCAGCACATCTGTCAGCATCTCTGTTAACCAGCTTCTCTTTCAGGGTTATACAAATTCCACAATCAAAGGGACAGAGAAGAAGAAAAGGACAGAGAAAAGTCCAGAGACCTTTTCCCTTCCTTTCAAACCACCTCCAAAGACCCAAGGAAGAAAGTACTCTCCCGTCCCTATGTCCCTTAAAACACTGCATTCAACTCTCATCCTCTCATCCCCTCATCCCCAAGCCTCTTGTCTAGTCCTCCTCCAGAAAAGCTCCTCTGGTATCCTACCTCAGTTTCTCCCGTGGCGATTTCAGGTCGTGTCTCATGGTCCAGATCTGGAGCGATGGCCAGCAGGCGACTGGCTCTTTTTAAACCGTGTGAATTATATATGCTCACGTGTTAGTAAAAATGGGGGAAAGGTGATGAGGCCCGTCCTCCCCACAGCTGCGTGACTAACCCAGGGGTGGGATGGACTTTGGTTGGTGAAAGGTGTGGCTTGTTTGCACACAGGAAGGAGGAAAGTCTTGGTGCCTCGGACGTGGATACGACACGAAGTCAGTCAGGACACAGAATGATCCCAGAGCCCAGATGATACCTCGGGATCCAGGTGTGGTCGGTGTCGGTGACACAGAACCATGGCATCTGTTCATGATACCGGAATGCCAGGTGTCCACCCACTGTCTTCCAGTCAGGCTGGTCTCAGCACTCACCCTGGGGAAGCCCATGGGGAATAACACTAATAAGAGTTGCGGATTGAGGCTTTTTTTTTTTTTTTTGCCATCCTGTGAGACTTGTGGGATCTTGGCTCCCCAACCAAGCACTGAACCCGGGTCCTTGGCAGTGAAAGCGTGGAGTCCTAACCACTAGACCTCCAAGGAATTCCTGAGGCTTTGTTAAAAGGTCCAACATTTTTGTTCAAATCTCACTCCATACTATCCTTCCTCAATCCCACTTGGCCACAGTCTGCTGTGGGGTTCCTATTAAAAAGTCACTTTCCCGGGCTTCCTAGGTGGCTCAGTGGTAAAGATCTGCCTGCCAATGCCGGAGACATGGGTTCAATCCCCCATCCAGGAAGACCCCACATGCCATGGAGCAACTGAGCCCGTGTGCCCCATCTATGAAGCCAGTGCTGCAGAGCCTGGGGAGCTGCAACTAGAGAGCCCATGTGCTACAACTGCTGAAGCCTGTGTGTCTAGAGCCCGTGCTCCACAAGAGCAGCCACCACAGCGATAAGCCCCAGCACGGCAGCTAGAAGTAGCCCCCACTCAGAGCAACTAGGGTAAAGCCCGCAGAGCAATGAAGACCCAGCACAGCCAAAAATAAATAAATAATAGATAAAAATCATTGTTTAAAAAAAAGTTACTTTCACCATAGTCACAGTTACTTGGCCTTTTTATCAAAGGCGATGGCTCCCTCACATCTCAGGGTGACAGATGGAGTAAGCATCTTACACACTCCATATCACCACCTCCTGAGCGTGGTGCCCCAGAGCCAGATAAAAATACCTGTGTGTGGAGCTCTGGCTGTCCACTTTCTCCCTCTGCCTAGCTGTCCTCCACAGAGCCAATTTGTTACAGATGAGCCACGGAGTCTTGGGAATGACGCTCACGGGCTCTTCCCCACCCTACCTTGCAATCCTGCTGTTCTCCGGGGTGATTTCAAGGACGATGTAGTTGACCATCAGGCCTGAGGCCCTTAAGCTCCTTGACTTGCTCACGTCCAGTGACGTTTCCTTTTGGGGACCACCCTGGTACCCATTCTCTGGTCCTTGTCAGAACAGACTTCACCACCCAAAGTCACAAATCCAGGCATTAGACTTGCCTTACATCTCTCTCCCAAGCTTCTTACTACATCATCTGGTCATCAATTTCTAATCCTTGACCCCCTCCACATTCCTAATTTGTCACATCTCATGAGATAATATGAGAAAGGAAAATGAGGAGCAATTAAGTAACCTGCTGAGTCCACAGACAGGTAAACAGGGAGTTGGGATTCAGATCTGGGTGTCTGTCATTTTAGCCCATGGGCTTCTTCACCACAAAATGTCATCTTTTCACACTTTTCCTTGCCCTTACAAAAAGATCAATAAAGTCTTAATAAATGGAAAGATGAATTGTCAGATAGATTGATAATTATCTGACTTGGGAGGTTAGTGGTTGGGAGGATCCCTTGGAGAAGGGAATGGCAACCCATTCCAGTATTCTTGCCTGGAGAATTCCATGGACAGAAGAGCCTGGAAGACTACAGTCCATAGGGTTGCAAAGAGTCAGACATGAGTTAGTGACTAAATGACCACAACAAGCATATCATCTATTTACACAATTACATTTAAAGAAGAAGAAAAATTTCTGGCTAGGATGAAAGAAATTTTAACTACCCCAAAGATCCAGATTATGGTCCTAATTCTGAGATTTGGAGCTTCATTGCCAAGACAGCCACAGTCTCAGCCTCCTTCCCAGGAAAGTGGATCAAATGTCACAGCTGGGAATGGATTCTGGATATATGAAAAATAGCACTTTGTGCCACTTTGGTTTACTGATCGTATGGTAACTTCTTCTACAGTTATTCAGGTACTTTTCTTGATTTTCCTACAAGCTTATTGAGCAACTTGACGGTAGAGACACACTTAATGCCAACTTAAGAATAATTCAAATATAGAAGTCATAGAGGAATAGACAAATAAATTCAATCATATTTTAAAAGATCTGAATGTGTGTGTGGGGAATTGTGAAAGAATGTCAAGAGACAAATGGCAAAATGAAAATGTAAAACGAAAACATATTTAGAATTATCATCAAAATCAAAGGGTTATGACTTCTCTGGTGGCCCAGTGGTCAAGTATCTGCCTTGCAATGGGATACGGGTTCCATCCCTGGTTAGGTAACTAAGATCCCACATGTGGCAGGGCAACTAAACCCTTCAGCCACAGCTACCAAGCCCATGCTCCACAACTAGAGAAAGCCTGCAAGCCCCAATGAAGACCCAGGGCAGCTAAAAATAAAATAAAAATGGTAGTTTATAAAAAAAAATCAAAGGGTTAATTCCCTTAATGCACAGAGAACTCTCACACACACAAAAATTAACAAGCATGAAACTGGACAGAGGAAATACACAGATACTTCATAAGAAAAAAAAAAGTCTCTAAAACATGTGAAAAGATGCTCAATTTCTCTCCCATGAAGAAAAGGCACATTAAAATGGAGAACTGGGGTTGGAAAGGGACTCTCCTTTACGTTCCCATTGTACCTTTTAAATTGGGAACCAAGTAAGAATATCGAGTCAGACACGACTGAGCGACTGAACTGAACTGAAGAATATCACCTGGGTTTCCCCTGTGGCTCAATGGTAAAGAACCTGCCTGCCGATGCAGGAGATGCAGGTTTTAAATTGGGAACCAAGTAAGAATATCAGAGTCAGACACGACTGAGAGACTGAACTGAACTGAACTGAAACACCTGGGTTTCCCCTGTGGCTCAATGGTAAAGAACCTGCCTGCCGATGCAGGAGATGCAGGTTTTAAATTGGTAACCAAGTAAAAATATCAGAGTCAGACACGACTGAGAGACTGAACTGAACTGAACTGAACTGAAGAATATCACCTGGGTTTCCCCTGTGGCTCAATGGTAAAGAACCTGCCTGCCGATGCAGGAGATGCAGGTTTTAAATTGGGAACCAAGTAAAAATATCAGAGTCAGACACGACTGAGAGACTGAACTGAACTGAACTGAACTGAAGAATATCACCTGGGTTTCCCCTGTGGCTCAATGGTAAAGAACCTGCCTGCCGATGCAGGAGATGCAGGTTCCATCTTTGGGTTGGGAGGATCCCTTGGAGAAGGGAATGACAACCCATTCCAGTATTCTTGCCTGGAGAATTCCATGGACAGAAGAGCCTGGAAGACTACAGTCCATAGGGTTGCAAAGAGTCAGACATGAGTTAGTGACTAAATGACAACAACAAGCATATCATCTATTTAAACAGTTACATTTAAAGAAGAAGAAAAGTCTCTGGTTAGAATGAAAGAAATTTTAACTACCCCAAAGATCCAGATTATGGTCCTAATCCTGAGATTTGGAGTTTCATTGCCAAGACAGCCACAGTCTCAGCCTCCTTCCCAGGAAAGTGGATCAAATGTCACATCTGGGAATGGAGATGCTTCAGAAATTACAAACCAGTGCACAACAGTTAGGGGTGATTATTATTTCCCTGCCTCACAGACTATTCAGCCTAGTTCCTTGCATATATAGAGCCATTTGAATGAGTGATCTTGTCTAATTTCACCTACTTTAAAATATTGGAGCCAGGGCCCAGTGATTTGCATCTTTTCCCTCTCCTTCGGTCTGGCTCTGCTCTGACACTTTCCTGCAGAGAAGCCCCTTACCTCTTCTTGTAGCTGCTTTAAATTCGTAGAATCAGTTTAAACTTAGTTCATGTCCCAGTTTCCTGCATGAAACCTTCCTAACTACTCAATCTTCATCGTTCCAGGGCCTCCACTTACAGTTGGGCAGGGTGTGCACTGTACACGAACACTTGGGAGATGGGATGAGTCAGCAAGGAGACCCAGCCCACAGTCTACTTACAGAGCCATGAACCTCGGCATCCCATAGCAGCATTGCCCCCGATGAAGGGGAGGGGTCCGTTCTAACTTGCACAAAGGTTTCAGAGGGGCTGGCCAGGTCTATATGCGTCACTCTTTTTCCTGAACCACCTCCTAATTTCTTTTTAAAAAATTATCTTTTGGCCACTGATCAGGGATCTAACCTGTGCTCCCTGCATTGACAGCACCAAGTCTTAACACTGGACCACTCGAGAAGTCCTTGTTGTTTAGTAACTAAGTCTCTTTGAGACCCCATGGACTGTAGCCTACTAGGCTCCTCTGTCCGTAGGATTTCCCAGGCAAGAGTACTGGAGTGGGTTGCTATTTCCTTCTCCAAGGAATATTTCCTACCCAGGGATTGATCCCATGTCTCTGGCGCTGGCAGGTGGATTCTTTACTGCTGAGACACCAGGGAAGCCTAAAGTCCCTGAGCCATCTCCTAATTTATTACTGTTAAATTTTTTCCAACTTCTCTGACTTTGGCTCATGCTTAGCTCCATGAGGGACAGGACTATGATGCCTAGCCCACTGATGGGTATCTTAAGCCAGTCTTTCAAGGCTCCAACTAAATCCTAAGGATGTTTTCTCAGTCCATATCCAAACTGATGACTCTGAAACATGAGAGCATCAGCAGTCCCTTCCTTGAAATTCTTACCTCTGCTGCCTCCTGGGTTTCCTTTTACCGCTCTGACCATGCATTACAGGGGATCAACTGTATCCTAGCACAATGAGGTGGAGCTGCATGGACTTTGAAGACAGATGGGCCAGATTCCCATCTCTGCTCCACCACTTTACAGCTGCGAATCATAAGAAGGTCCAGTAAGCTCCCTGAGCTCCACTGCCATCCAGATCTTTATCTATGGTCTTGATGTACTTACCAAGTTAAAATTCCTGTGCATCCTTGTATGTCTCATCACCATCTCAACTTCAATTCTAAATTATTCTTACCTGGATTATTTGCCGCCTTACCCACAACAGGGCTTCCCTGGTGGCTCAGACAGTAAAAAATCTACCTGCACTGTGGGAAACCTGGATTAGATCCCTGGGTGGGGAAGATCCCCTGGAGAAGGAAATGGCAATCCATTCCAGTGTTCTTGCCTGGAGAATTCCATGGACAGAGGACCTGCTGCTGCTGCTGCTAAGTCGCTTCAGTCATGTCTGACTCTGTGCGACCCCACAGACGGCAGCCCACCTGGCTCTCCCGTCCCTGGGATTCTCTAGGCAAGAACACTGGAGTGGGTTGCCATTTCCTTCTCCAATGCATGAAAGTGAAAAGTGAAAGTGAAGTCGCTCAGTCGTGTCCGACCCTCAGCGACCCCATGGACTGCAGCCCACCAGGCTCCTCCAGCCATGGGATTTGCCAGGCAAGAGTACTGGAGTGGGGTGCCATTGCCTTCTCCGGACAGAGGACCTGGTGGGCAACAATCCATCGGGTCACAAAGGGTCAGACACGACTGAGCGACTTCACTTCACTTCATTGGGCAGTAGGTGGCGCTGTCTCCCAAGACACGACGTACCTTATTTTCATCTCTGGGAGGCAGAATGACTCAGGGCCCTGGGACTTTTCGTTTTAAAATGAGTTTCAAATCTGGCCTTGTAATTCCTCAGAGCAAGACATACCTGGCTGTGGAAAATTAGCTCTGATATATGCACATTCAGGAAGAGGGAGGGAAGAAGGAGAAGGGGGCATAAAACTATATAAGAGGAAGAGGGGTATAGCCCAGGAGAGACAGGCTGCAGAGCACCAAAAGGCAGGGACCAAGGAAGAAAGTGCCAGTGAAAGATACCCGACAGCAGAAATGGCCAAGAATTTTAAAATGCAGAATGTCTAATGCTGAACCTTAATCTATCTGCTCCACGATTATGAAAAAGGAAGGGGAGGGGAATAGAAGCTCAAGACTGGAGACTCAGGAAAAAAGGAGAATTCAGCAGAGGCCTTAGGAGCTGCTAGTGAAAGTAACATGTTCTAGGTGGGACCTCCTGGATTCTACCCAGTGGCATGGAGGAAACAGCCTGAAATGTACTGAGGCTATTCGTCATTCACCAGGTTGATAGAGTCTTTATTTTGAGTCCTAAAGAAAGACTTCTCCTGAGAAGCATAGCCAGATGGAACTGTATGAATGCTTTGGTTGTTGAGGTGGCAGAAGGGGCTGAATCCACCCTGCGTGGAAGGTGTACAAGTGACTGACTGACTGTCGGTACTTGGTTGGACACACCTTTTTTCAATAAAAGGATGAACCTATACGATAAACAAAATAGGGGAATTTATGAACTTCATGACTGAACAACTTCACTTAAACTCACTGAGACTTGAAGAAGAAAGAAAAGGAGCCAGCAAGAGCAGAGATTGACAGTACGTGAGATGGAAAGTCAGGGGCAGATGGATGTGAGACCCCAGTAGAGAGACTTCAGAGACAATCTTGCTGCAGTGGCAGGGTGCACAGAGAAGGATCCTGAAGCTCCTTACCTGCTCTGGGCCTTTCCAGTGCTCTGGGACAGGCGCTGCTGCTAAGTTGCTTCAGTCGTGTCCGACTCTGTGTGACCCCATAGACGGCAGCCCACCAGGCTCCCCCATCCCTGGGATTCTCCAGGCAAGAACACTGGAGTGGGTTGCCATTTCCTTCTCCAATGCATGAAAGTGAAAAGGGGAAAGTGAAGTCGCTCAGTCATGTCTGACTCTTCGCGACCCCATGGACTGCAGCCTACCAGGCTCCTCCGTCCATGGGATTTTCCAGGCAAGAGTACTGGAGTGGGGTGCCATCGCCTTCTCTGGGGATAGGCCCTAGCTACGTGTTTAACAGGGCCATGCTCTTCTGTAAAATTTGCAAAAGTAATATATTTTTAACCATAGGTAAGATTGCTGTCTCTTTCCTGGTATCAAGTGACTTTGGGGTGTGCGATCTAGCTAAGGACAAGTTAAGTTGGGCTTCCATTATTCAGGTTTGTTAAGATTGATCAGTTATTGCTTAATAAGTTCATGAGTTATTGCTGGGTGTCCTCCATGTAGAAATGGCTTCCAGGAACACCTTTACCACCCGCTGAGACAGCTCACCTGACATCAGAGACTAAAGTGCAGGGTCAGAGAATATGTCGTGACACATGTCCTGTGACATGTGGTACCAGACATCTGTGGACAGGGGAGTCAATAAATCCCTTCTACATCCCTAGATGTAGAAAATTGTAAGTGTAGGATTTAGTTTCACTGAGGTCTAGTCAAAATGGACGTGCTTTTCTTCAGGAATATATTTAGCAATATAACATATATGAATATGTATACATGACAAAATAAAATTATGTTTAACATATTTCTACATGAAATCAATTGAAGTTATTCTGACATCAAAAAGCAATTTGGAAGAAAAAAAATTCAGATCAAACCAAAATCAGTAAGTGATGGGAAGAGATGAATTTTAAATAGAAGTAAAGAATAGAGTCCTAGGTTTTTTGACACTCAGTTGGCAAAGAATAAACCTATAAACATATTACATTTTTAAAACTTTATTTTATTTTTTAGTTGTCATTTCTTATTGACTTGGTATGAAATATTGGCATCTAGAATCTTAGAATTCACAATACCTTTTTAGAACAAGGAATTAGCAATAAACAGGTCAGTGACCTTTAGCAATTTAAAGAGCTATTTAAGATTAATCACTGGAGTGTTCTGAAATCTTAGAGCTCACAGAAGAAACTCTTAACAGAAGTTTCCCCAAAGTTAATGAACTAAAAATTGGCATATTATTATCAATAATGATTGTGAAACTGAAATAAATTTTTCTTAACTTTCAATTAAAAAAATTATTAACCAAGCTAGAGAAAATGCCAAATTGAAACCACTGGGTGTTGTTTCACTGGTGACTCCAAAGAGTTCCGGTACCACAGCTCTTTATATCTCAGTGTAGAAAGGAATTCAGAGACAGGAAAAGTGATAGATAAGAAGTGATTATTAGAATAGGAAGCTTGTGAGGTTTACAAGCAGACAGGTGAGAACGGACGAGAAATGCAATGCCCTAAGAGATCCTGTGGTCATGTATGGATGTGAGAGCTGGACTGTGAAGAAGGCTGAGCACCGAAGAACTGATGCTTTTGACCTGTGGTGTTGGAGAAGACTCTTGAGAGTCCCTTGGACTGCAAGGAGATCCAACCAGTCCATTCTGAAGGAAATCAGCCCTGGGATTTCTTTGGAAGGAATGATGCTAAAGCTGAAACTCCAGTATTTTGGCCACCTCATGCGAAGAGTTGACTCATTGGAGAAGACTCTGATGCTGGGAGGGATTGGGGGCAGGAGGAGAAGGGGACGACAGAGGATGAGATGGCTGGATGCATCACTGACTCGATGGACGTGAGTCTGAGTGACCTCCGGGAGCTGGTGATGGACAGGGAGGCCTGGCGTGCTGCAGTTCATGGGGTCACAAAGAGTCGGACATGACTGAGCGACTGATCTGATCTGATCTGAAGAGATTCCTGGGCTACAGTTTTATAATCAAAAGAAAAGTGGGGAAGGGGAAAACTTCTTTGTCTTTCTTGAATAGACATGCTTCCATCATCAGCTCCTCCTCCAGGCTGAGCGGGGGAGTTTTCTTGTCCCTATGTGGTCAAGCTGGTTCACAGATTATTGTTTTTTATGTGTGCAGAGAACATGTCTCAGGGATCTTTAACTTCCTGAGCTCACTGGGCAGGATGTGGGGCTCATGCCACCATTTTAGGGGCATGTCTCCAGTGCTTCTGTTGCATGGTTTTGTTGCTAAACAAGCCTGCTTGGCTTTGTGGCTCAGCAAACCTTCCTTCTGGAGTAATCATTAACTTGCAGGGGTCTCATATTTTTTTCCCCTAGTAAGATTAACTATTTAATCCCCTTCTTTGGCCCTTTACTCTGTCCCTATCAAAATGACTAATTATCGCCAGAGAAAATATATTACAAAGTTGTTGTCAAATGAAGGAGACAAAAGTATAGAGAAGGGGTGAGGCTTTCCGAGGGGCTCAATCTCTCTTCGTCTCGTGTTGGCCTCTGAGGGGGCTTTGTGGCAGCTATGCAGACCCCAGCCGACCCCTCCAGAGAGGTGGGTTGTGCAGGAGGCCAAAGTGGCCAGCGTGGCCGGGTGTGGGCACAGGCAGTGGTGCTGCCCCTCCTGGGTGAGGGCAAGGCCAAGAACCCGCACCTGAGCCAGAAGACCCCGGGTCCGTACGCATGAGTCCACCTTGAGAGTGCCTGTTCCTGTCTTCCCTAGAGGCAGAGATCACCCGCCAGTCCCTGGCTTCTCATGAGGAGCCTCATCTGAAAGGCCACTCAGAAGAAACTGTGGGTGAATGGCAGCTTCCCAGTTGTGAGATGGACTGCGGAAGATGCCCGGCTTTTTCTGAATTTCCTTCACTTCCTTTCTTGGCCACCTTTTCCTGGTAGTGGGGACCATTCATTGCTTTGGGCCCCTGTTTGCCCCTGAAGTCTCTACCAGGAAAAGGGGGCTGAGGCCTTCTGTTCCATGTCAGGCAACGCTTCCTTTCCTAAGGCATTGCTTCCTGCAGTAGATGCCACTTCATTCTTGAAGCCCACTGTTTTTTTGCCTATCCCAGCTCTTGGGTGCTTGGGGCCCACCTATTTCCTTGTTGCTGGAGAAGGGAGATGATTAAATGGTTGTGATTGCAAATTGAGCAACTAAAAAAAAAAAGTATAAAAATACAGGGAAAATATAGTGGTGATGAGCTATTTTTAAATATTTGAATTTTTTGATGTTTATGATATGTCAGCTTTTTAAACCTTGTAATTTGTTGCCATTGCTTTTTTCTCATTCTAAGTAAATATTAACTTTGATTTCTAATGTTATATCTCTAATGAGAGGCTGGATGGCATCACTGACTCGATGAATGCGAGTCTGAGTGACCTCCGGGAGCTGGTGATGGACAGGGAGGCCTGGCGTGCTGCGGTTCATGGGGTCGCAAAGAGTCGGACACGACTGAGCGACTGATCTGATCTGATCTGATCTCTAATTTTGTGTCCTTTTTCTTGAAGAGGCCCCAACAATGTGTGAGCTTCAGGCTCCACAAACCTAACGCCCCACCCCCTCCTCCACCCCCATCCTCCACCAACCCAATCCCCCAACCCTTCCCATCCCTGCCTGCTATGAGGGGTTTTTTTCCGGGGTTGGGGGCAGTGATGGTGTGATGTTGGTGGGCGCCGGTTTCCATCAGGAAGCCGTAAAGGAGATCTGAACGGTAAAAGAAGTTGCCTGGGAACACTGCTGCAAGGCTCCGCGGACGGAGTGACAGGTGAGATGGCACGTCCCCGCCCTGGCGAGAGTGGCCGACAGCCAGTCCACTCAGAAGTCCCTGCGGCAAGTTCAGAACCGTCCCCGGGGCGGGGCCGAGGCTCCACGTGCTCAGGTGGGTTGGGTTCCTTTCCTTGCAGCGATTCCAGAATTCCAGAAACAAGGCGTGGACCTCGGGATTTGCAGAAAACCTTCACCAACAGGCAACCCAGCCCTCAAGTGTTTCCAACCATCTCTCAGGGATTTTTTTTTTTTTTTTTTTGGTGGCTTTCCTGGTCAAACATGTGCTTTGGAATTTAAAAAAAAAAAAAAAAAATCCACCTCAACTGAGACAATATTATCAGAATTAACCACCAAATCGGTTGCTTTTTTAAAAGCGCTGTCGCTCCTCCCCAGGTGGCGGCAGGTGAGCGCCGCGCCGCTCCGGCTCATTCCACAGCGCGCTCACCGGCGGTCCTCGGCCCAGTCACCCTAACGGTGCCCAACGGCCCCCCCAGCCGCCCCACTGGCCACTCCCGGCCCAGCAGCTCCTCCGCTCACTCCCCGGGTCGCCGCGGCCAGCACCCAACTACCCCTTTCACATCACCCCCGGGTGGTCTGAGTCCCCGCGCGGCCTGCTCCTGGCTCTTCCTGACCCTGCGGATTTCAAGGTGCCGGCGTGGGTGCCCCACTTCGGTCCTCCACTCCACCGACTTCTTGCCGAGGAGTCATCTCCATTCTGCCCTTGGAGAAACCGAAGGCTCTGAAAGGTGGACCCCGAAGACCCCTGAGAGTGGTGACCAAAAGCACGCACTGTAAGTGATTGACCGTGGGAGGATTAACACTTAATTTCCTACAACAGACGCAGCCTCAGAAAACCGGCCTCTGAACTTTCTCCCCTACAGGGCTCTCAGTCCTTCCAGTCAGCCCTGTGCCGACCCAGTTAGCAAGCGCTCTGGGCATACAGCTCACCACAAACCAATGGAATGAAAAACTTTGTTTAGAAGTGAGGCCTGCAGAAACCTTAGACTACAAACTTTAAATGCATCATTCTCTGAGAGTTTTCTGTTTGGCTCCTCTTCTGCCTCTAGAGCTGGGTACAGCTCCAATCTCCTTGTCACATCCTGGTCTGCAAACTGAGACCTATCAGGGGCCCTTATGCTGTATGCGGTGCAACTCCTTATGTTGCAGTAAAGCTAGAATCCTCACAGCCACCATGAAAGCTCGTGCTCTCCAGGCACCAACCTGACAATATGCAGAAACAGGCTTTTTGTTTCTGAGCCTAGTAAGGAGGGCTGCTCTGACTCCAGCTCTTTTTGGAATATTAGGTGTGCAGGATGCAAGATTCTATTTCAGCTCTGGGGATAAAAGGGCAATGTGTGTGTACACCAGCAAGAAAAGCCCATATAGACTTTATTACTAAAGGAAAAAGGAAAAAAAGAGGAAAATACATTTTCTGAAAGCTAAGGTTCACATAACACATTCCAGTCCAATGGGGTCCATTTTTAGAGCCTGATTTGGTATGGATAATGAAGTAGAAAATTTATACTTGTATAATACGTAATTAGCAACTGGCTTTCACTGATCCAGACTTCCCTGGTGGCTCAGACGGTAAAGTGTCTGTCTATGATGCAGGAGACCTGGGTTCAATCCCTGGGTTGGGAAGATACCTTGGAGAAGGAAATGGCAATCCACTCCAGTACTACGGCCTAGAAAATCCCATGGACAGAGGAGCCTGGTAGGCTACAGTCCATGGGGTCGCAAAGAGTCGGACACGACCCAGCGACTTCACATTCACATTCAAGGTTCAGAGAAGAGCAAACTCCTGCAAAAACAGGCCTGAATCAGAAAGTTTTCTGCTCTTATTAGTGGACTGAGTAATTCAGACTTCTTCCAGGTGAAGATAACTGAAAAAGCTGGATAAAATATTTTTCAAGTATCTTAAAAATTCAAAGGGCCAGTAAAGAATGGCTGGGCCAAAGTTTGGGAAAGGAATCTGTGGATCTGAGCCCAGAACTTAAAAGTTGCTTCTGTCTGGGAACATTTGCTGATCCTGCATGTTGCTGAGATCCCACCCAGACTGCATTTTTGACAGCCTTTAAAGGCTTACAGAACTAGAAATAGAGTCCCCAAGCCCCCAAAATATCAAGTGTTGAACTTGTTTAAGGTGACTCTAGGCTGCAGTGTCAAAAAAAAAAAAAAGAATCCTTCTGGGAAGAAGCTCACATAATCCTAGGCTTTGAATTATTTCTACAAATACGTCTTCAAATATATCTAGCACACAGGCAAAAATAACCAGGCACCAGAGGGACAAGAAACCCCACCAGTAAGGAAAGCAGGGATGACAGAATTAGATTCACAAGGATTTCAGACACTCCATTATTGGCAGAGACTAATGACTTTGTGTGTGCTGTGTTCAAGGAGATACAAGCCAGACTTGAAAGATCTGGCAGAGAACCAGGAATTTCAATAAGTGGCATAGAAGATGTTAAAAAAAAAAAAAAAATAACTTTAGCCTGAGAGAGTCACGGGTGCTGAAGTTATGAAGTCATGGAAACTGAAGTGTCGTACTCCTGTTGGACAGTAGTTCCTGTTCCAGTTCAGCTTTTGATATCACAGAATGACATAAACAAAAAAATAAAGCATGTAATTTGAACTATATAATTTTTAAGGGTTGTACATTCATCTGGTTCAAAAAGTAGTATATAAGAACTATGTACAAGATTTGCAACCATCCACCCCTATTCATCTCATCTGACTCCCCCCCACCCCTGCCCCACAGGTAAACACTTTTACTAGTTTCTTGTGTATCCTTTTGATAGGGATAGAATAGGATAGTTATACAAGTAGTTGTAGAAGTCTCCAAAGGGGCCTATAAATAAAAAAGGAAACCTAGGAAACTTTGGGAGGCCTTTGTAAGTCAGTGATGGCTCAAAAAAGCTATTGGAACATTATTCAATGAAGCAGTCTTGCTTAATTATAAAACCATAAACAAAACCACAAGATGTGCCGGAGGCCACTAGATGGAAGACCACCACCCTTCTACTAATACGATAATCCTTGTTTGACTCAGAGGGTCAGACAATTTCCTACCTAATATGAAGGAGGAGTTAGTGAAGGAGGAGTTAATGCCTTAACGTCTGCATTATGTCCACCTGAAGAAAGTGGTCTTTTCCCCTCTCCCTTTTTCCACTATAAATTGTAGCCCACTCAATTCAGGGCAGAGCTATCTCGCCTGCCCACTTGCATCTCTTACAAGCGTCCTATGTTAGTAAATCCAATCACCTTGCCTCTCACCGAATTCCTTCTGCGCTGAGATGCAAAGAACCTGAACCTCAGTAAGTCCAGACATCGGGTGAGTGATTCTAATTAAAAGGTTGTGGGTTCAAGTCCCAAGCAGGGTTTTGGCTGGGTTTGAGTCCCAGCAAGTGGGTTCAAGTCCCAGTCTGAGGTAAACAGTTTCAATGTTTATGTAGGTAAAAGTAAATACAAGTGTATTTATACTATATATATATATATATAAACATATATATTTGTACTTTTTCCCCCTTTAAAGCAAAATTTTGCCTGCCAAATAATATTCTTTTTCACTTTTATAGCCTAGCTATCTTTGTCATGTCAGTACATAGAGCCCTTATAAATTGGTTCAGTTTAATATGGCAACAAAATTATCTTGCACTAGGTTAAGTGCTGAAGTGATCAAGATGGAAAAACATTGCCATGAGTAAGGACTTTTAATTCCCACTGTCTTAAAGGGAAAGTTTTTTCTACCATGTGGCTTTGGGAGGCATTTTCTAGAATTTGTCCTGGGTGTTTATCCAGCTGCTTCGCCATCTGTCTGCTCACTGGAGCAGCTGGCCAGTGTTAGATTTGTTGTGGACTTGGAGATGCTGGAACCCCAGTACTTTGGCCACCTCATGCGAAGAGTTGACTCATTGGAAAAGACTCTGATGCTGGGAGGGATTGGGGGAAGAAGGAGAAGGGGACAACAGAGGATGAGATGGCTGGACGGCATCACTGACTCGATGGACGTGAATTTGAGTGAACTTCAGGAGTTGGTGATGGACAGGGAGGCCTGGCGTGCTGCAATGGGGTCGCAAAGAGTCGGACATGACTGAGTGACTGAAGTGAACTGAACTGGAGATGCTGGAGATTAGACCAGGGGTTTCTGGCAGCCTGGGTGTCGCAGCTCTTCTGTGCCAGGTCTGGGTCAGAGTACCTTGCTGTCTCCTAGGAGAGAGGAGTATCAGCTTTCCCCCTGCAGACTTAGCAGAATCTCTGAGTCAACTGAATAATCTGACTCAGATCAACTTTAAGGTGCTCTTAGGTCCCCGTGGAGCTAATGAACGGGATGAGTTAATGAGGGGACAATGGGTGGGTCAGACAAATAGAAATGTATTCTTATTTGGAACAAAAGCTGTCCATTTTAAAATCCTCAAGTTATTCAACATCTAAAAAAAGGCATTGCAATGTAAATTTTTTTTTAACACTCTTAGGTTAAAAAAAGTTACTAAGGACATTTTACCTGAATTAAAATAGCAAAGATTGGAACAAATGTCCTTTAAACTAAAATAGTTTCTTTTGGGGAGAGAATTTGAGAGCCTTGACACTTTCATCTCTTTACCTGACTCCAGGGTCAGGGCCCTCCGATCAAAGCTGCATTCTTTTACTGGATACTCACAAGTCCAAGTAAAGGGGGAGCCCCTCACTGTGGCCCACACTCAGCCCCTGACTACCTTATATAGGAGCTGACTGAGCTTACATAGGCGTGCTTTTCTATTCCACCCACCTCTTCTTCCTCCTCCCCACCCTTGGGCTTAATTGGAAAGGTTTGGGAAGATGGAAAAAAGATTATTCCAGCAGATGAGAAAAGAACACATGTAGTATTGCCAGCTAGAAATCAGGGATCTCAGTTAAACTTGAATTTCAGATTATTTCATAATGTCTTAAGAAAGAAAGAAAGTGAAGTTTCTCAGTCGAGTCCAACTCTTTTCGACGCCCTGGACTCCAGCCTACCAGGCTCCTCTGTCTATGGGATTCTCCAGGCAGGAATACTGGAGTGGGTTGCCACTGTAGTATTCATTGTTTATCTGAAGTTGCAGATTTAACTGGCTGGCCTGTACTTTTTATTTGCTCAATCTGGCAACCCTATTGGCACAGAGGATGAACGGGTGGATGATATGTGTGGTGGGGGGGGGGGGCACAGAGTATCAGCCTTACTGGAAAAGACAGTTTATCTTGAGGAGAAACTAAAGATAAGCTTAAATGGAAGGGAGGAGGCCTTTAAACATCAGCAGTTTAGATTTTGTCCTGTAGAAAACCGGACTGACTGAAGATGGCTTTATAAAAATATTTATTTTGGGTTTTTTCCCCTACCTTGTAGAAATACATTAATTGTAAGATATTTGGCAAGTACAGAAAAGTAAAAAAGAAAATCAGTCAGATCAGTCAGTCGCTCAGTCGTGTCCGACTCGCGACCCCTGCCAGCACGCCAGGCCTCCCTGTCCATCACCAGCTCCCGGAGGTCACCAGACTCGCATCCATCGAGTCAGTGATGCCATCCAGCCATCTCATCCTCTGTCATCCCCTCTCCCCGCCCCCAATCCCCCCAGCACGAGTCCCCAGCCGGCCCGGGCTGGCGCAGTCCAAGGGACCCCCAGAGTCCTCCAAAATAAGTAGCCATAATTCCACCAACCAGCAGTAACAACTGTTGACATTTTGCTGTTAACTGCCTTCAAATTGTTGCCTGATTATCACTACATTAGTTAGGCCCATTTTGCACTTCCAGGGTGGTGCATGGTAAAGAATCCAGTTGCCAGTGCAGAAGATGTAAAGGACAGAAGCGTTCGATCCCTGGGTGGGGAAGATCTCCTGGAGGAGGAAATGGCAACTGCTCCAGGGGTTCACAGAGAGTTGGACACCGCTGAGGATGCAAGTAGGCCCATTTTGACCATCTATTGAAAACCCCTCTTCCTGCCTTTTCTCCATAATAAGTATTGCCCCTTAATGTATAATTCATTTGGTTAGCTAATTTGTTGGGCTCTTCTCAGTGAGTGGGGCTTTTGTCTGCTTTGTCACTATCACTAATCCTAGAGCTGTGCCTGGCACATATAGAAATACTCAGTATCTGTAGGACAAATTTTTGGACATGGAATTGCTGAGACAAAAGATCTTATGTGCATTTTTAAAGAATTTTATTTAGTATATGTTGCCAACATGCAGTTCAGAGAGGTTGAACCAGCTCATGTCCTACCTAGAGCTTGGAATGGAAGAAGAACAGCCCCGAGTGCTGCCGTGTCCCATGCGAGGTGGGAGGGGTAGGGAGACCCCTTGTACAGAGTTGGCAACTCAGAGCTAGGGGTGAGGTGTAAGGTGGGCTTTACAGCGATATGGGCATTAATCTGTGTAGTGTATTAATTTGCTAGGGCTGCCATAACAAAATAGCACCACCTGCATGGCTTCAAGCAGAAGAAATTCATTTTCTCACAGTTCTGGAGGCTAGCAGTCCACCATCCAGGCTGTTTCCTTTGAGGCCTCTTTCCTTGGCTTGCCACTGGCCGGCTTCACAGCCTTTCCTCGGCATGAGAGCATCTCTGACGTCTCTCTGTGTCCTAATCTCTCTTCACAAGGACACCTGTCAGCTGAGGCCCCCCTCAATGGTCTTATTTTAACTTGGTCACTCTTTAAAGGTCCTGTCTCAAAATGATAGTCACCTCCTGAAGTACTAAGGGTTGGGCCTTCAACATACAAATTTTGGTGAATGTAATTTGGCTCATTACAATCTGCTTGGAAGACAGGAGGGGTGGACATTCACTTCAATTTTCCTAACGTTCAGAAGGCAGCTTTCCTGTCCTCCCGAGGCTCCTCGGGCCAACGCCAGATCCTCACCCCCATATACTGTGATTGGATTTCAAAGCTGTTCACCATCCTAATGTCCTCCTGAAAGGTCTGTGGTGTCTCAGAGTGAGGAATTACGAAGAACTCTGTGCTGGGCTCCGAGCACAGTACTTCTATGGTACAAAATATTACAAAGTCTGATGTCTTCTGCTTAGGGGTGTGTTTAGATCCTCAGCTGCAACCATATTTTTACTTCTTCTTGCCAGTTTTCTTTGATGTCATTTACTGACTGCCCACGTAGCTTAATTATGGAGGGTGTGAGTTGAGGGAAGACAGTCTGTATTAGAATTCTCCAGAGACACAGAACCAATTGATGTGTAGAGAGAGATTTAAGAAATCGACTTGGGAGTTGCCTGGTGGTCCAGTGGTTAGGACTTGGTGCTTTCACTGTCATGGCCTGGGTTCAATCCTTGGTTGGGGTATAAGTTCCCTCAAGAAATTGGCTCATGTGACTGTGGGTGCTGGCAAGTTCAAATTCTACAGGGCAGTCCAGGCAAGTTGGAGACCCAGGGAAGAGTTGATGTTGCAGCTAGAGGCAATCTGGAGTCAGAATTCTCTCCTTTTCAAGGGAAATTTTTCTCTTTTGAGGCCTTAAACTAATTGATGAGGCCCACCCACACTAGAGAAGGTAATTTTCTTTACTCAAAAAGTCTATGTTATGCTATGCTATGCTAAGTCACTCAGTCGGTCCGACTCTGGTGACCCCAAGACGGCAGCCCACCAGGCTCCCGTCCCTGGGACTCCAGGCAAGAACACCGGAGTGGGTTGCCATTTCCTCTCCAATGCATGAAAGTGAAGAGAAAGTGAGTCGCCAGCGTGCGCCAGCGACCCCATGGCGCAGCCACCAGGCCCCCATCCATGGGACCAGGCAAGAGTACTGGAGTGGGGTGCCATTACTTAAATGTAAATGTTAAATATTAATCCCATCTGAAAAATACCTTCATAGCAGCATCTAGACTGGTGTTGCCAAATGTCTGGGTACCATAGCCTAGCCATATTGACACATAATATTAGCCATCCTACAGGTCAGTCCAATACTTTACAATCGCTTTAGGTAAATGAGTCAAGTGAAGACCAGGTCTTTTTGATTTCTTCGCTTCTCCTTGCTCGTACTTCATCTGGAGTAGAGTTGTTTAGGAAGCCTGCAGTTTCTCCTGAAAGAGGGAGACAGATAAGCCTGCCATTGGGATTTTTCTATTTCCGTTAGCATAGCAGCCCTTTAATTATCTCTGCATTTATGCTATATCTTTTAATATTTATTTATTTATTTGGCTGTACTGGGTCTTAGTTGTGGCATGTGGGATCTAGTGACCTGACCAGGGGTCAAAGCTGGGCACCCCCTGCATTGAGATGGTGGAGTCTTAGCCACTGGACCACCAGAGAAATGCCATGCTATATCTTTCACGTATTTTTTATTTTATCTCTCTTAATGAGTGTAAGGAAGAAAAGGAACATTACATTTTGTTGTGTTTTTTTTTTAATCCAACTCTTTTTTTTGAGTGACTCAGTCCCATGTTTTATTGAATGCTGTAGCTATTGCTTATAAATTGACTTCTGTCAACCCATGCATTTATTTTTATGGTTATTTTTCTTTGCTCTCTGTGTGATATGATTTCTATAGAGGACTTTAAACTCTTTACTCCTTTTAAATGGGGTCATAGGTTAACATTCAATTTGCCAACTTGGCAAACATTTTATTTTATTATTTAAAATATTTACTAAAAAAATTATTCAATTGTACCGGGTCTTTGCTGTGGCATGTGGGATCTTTAGTTGTGGCTTGCGAACTCTTAGTTGCTGCATGTGGGATGTAGTTCCCTGACCAGAGATCGAACCCCAGCCCCCTGCATTGGGAGCTTGGAGTTTTAGCCACTGGACCACCAGGAAAATCTCTCAGCAAATATTTTAAAGGCATTAAGTGAACTCCGGGAGTTGGTGATGGACAGGGAGGCCTGGCGTGCTGCAGTTCATGGGGTCATAAAGAGTCGGACACAACTGAGCTACTGAATTGAACTGAACTGAAGGTATTTTAAACAGAATTGTTTTTGTTACTTTCAATTTCTATTTTTAAGTAAACAAAATCTGTCTCCCTAGGGAGACCATTCACAGGGTATCTCTGTGTTGGCTATCCCTTTATTAACGTATCCCTTTATTAATTTTTAAAAAATGTTTATTTTTGGCTGTCTCTGATCTTAGTTGCAGTGCACAGAGCTTAGTTGCCCTGCAGCATGTGGCATCTTTGTTCCTGATCAGGGAGGGAATGCACATCCCCTGCATTGCAAGGCAGGTTATTTACCACTGGACCACAGGGGAATTCCTGGCTATGCCTTTCATTCTTTCTCACTCCACAGTCCTTAACTTATCTTAAGGTCTGAAAACCTTTTAGAAATCCTGTTTACATATTACCTTTCTTATAATGTGCTTTTTAATCACAAGCTGATTGCATTTTGAATCATTTGCCTGATTTTTTCCTATAAGTGACCTTACCAGCAATGTATGAAGGACTCATCTTTCCACATTCTCACGTGAGCTGAACATTAAAAAAATTTTTTTTTTGCCAATCTGATGAGTACAAAGTTTTATCTAATTGTTGTATTTGTATTTTCTTGAGTAGTAGAGAGGTTGAATTTTTTTAATTTTAGAATTTAAGAATTACTTTGAATATCTACATCTACGGTGCATTTCTTAGAGTTTTCCTTTTTAAACTAAATTATTTTGAAAAAGTTAATGCAGAAAAAAAAACACTCATGTAACAATAACCTAGAATTAACAAAGGTAACTGTTTTGCCACAGTATTTACAAAAATAAATAAAAAAAAATAAAATTAAATGTTACAGATTTGAAGTTCCTTTTGTTCACTTAGTTTTCTTAGTTGTTTTCCTCAAATATTGTCATAAATTTAGTGTTAATCCTTCCAGGCCATCCATGTGTTTATACTTCTATCATATATATAGAGAGAGCCATGAATTATCTGGAGCACTGTTTTGTGTGTTTTTTAATGTATATGAATGGCCTCACACTATTGAGACCTAGCCATATGAATACTTACAGATCCATGGTTCTCAGCTGGAGGTTTTGTCCCTCAGGGACATTTGGTGATGTCTGGAAACACTTGTTTATCCCATTGGGACAGGGGTGTGAGGGGGGAATACTATTGGAATTAAGTAGATAAAAAGATGTTGCTAAATATCCTACAATGCATAGGACAGTCCACACAACAAAGAATTATCCAGCCTAAAATGTCAGTAATAATGTGGTTGGGAAGCCCTGATACAGATTTTATTTGATATTTTGATTTTATAAACAATACTACACTTAACATTCTTATACACATCTCTGAATGCAGACACACACGATTTTTAGGCAGAATCCTAGGCTCTGGAGTCTAGTTGGGTTCAAGTTTATATTCCACCATTTTTACTAAATAACCTTGGAATAATTACTTTATCTCCCTTACCTTCGGTTGACTTGTCCTCAAAGTGGCATTAACACTTCTCTATATAAATAATTATTTCACTAATAAATATAAAATGCTTGAAACTGTGCCTAGTACACAGTTTCAATATGTGTTAGTTTTTATTTATTATTATTAGTAGTAATGTTTCCATTATCATCATTATTATGTAGTGTAATCCTGAAATTGCACATTTTAAACTCTAACTGCACATTTTGAACTTTTAACAAATTGCTATAATTTATACTTTCACTAGTAAAGTATAGGTGTCTCCATTTCCCCATGTCTCTGATCATATTTGATATTCCCAGACTTCTTAATCTAAGGTATAAAATGATATCTTGTTTTAACTTTGAAAGATTACTATTTCATATGCTTATTGATTGATTAATTTTATTGTTCTGTGAATTTACAGTTCAATCTCAGCCCATTTTTTATCACGCAATTTTGTGAAAACTTAAAAGCATTTACAAAGTTAAACCTTCACAAAATAAAAAAATTTACATATAGTAAAAAGTCTCTACCACCCCATCCTTCAGCCAGTCATCCACTTCCTTAGAGGCAGCCAATGTTAGTAGATCATTATTGTCCAGGGAGTTTATATTCATGTTCAAGAAAATAAGAATTTTTATCCAAATGATTCATAGTACATGCATTATTCTGCGTCACTTTTTTCCCCCCACTTAATGACATAACTTGGTGATATTTTTCTATCTATAAATACAGAACTTCCTCATTCTTAATTTCTATTCAGGTATAGAGCTGGATTGTAATTTATTTAAACATTTTCCAATTGATTAGGTTGTTTCCAATCTTTTGTTAATACAAACATTACCACAAATCCATACTAATTTTAGGTGTGTGAGTAAATCTATAGGATAAATAAATTTCTGAGGTACAGTGGTAAAGGGAATTACAATGTAAAGTGAAAAGAAAGTGAAAGTGAATTGCACAGTCATGTCCAACTCTGCGATTCCATGGACTGCAGCCTATCCCACTCCTCTGTCCATGGAATTCTCCAGGCAAGAGTACTGAAGAGTACTGAAGGATGGGTTGCCATTTCCTTCTCCAGGGGATCTTCCCAACCCAGGTATCAACCCAGGTATCCTGCATTGCAGGCAGATTCTTTACCAACTGAGCCACAAAGGAAGCCACTTACAAGGCAAAAGCACTTGTAATTTTGAAGCATATTGCAATATGACTTCCATAGAAATTGCACCAATTTACATAGGCCCAGCAATGAAAGAATCTTTTCCCCTGATGTTGGCCATCACAGTGTCATCAGACTCCTGGATTTTTATCAAGTAAAAAAATTGTATTTCAGTGTTATTTTAATATGCATTCCTTATTAAGTGAGGCTGAGAATTTTTCACGTTTTAAACATGTTTTCACATGTTTTAAACATGTTTTAAATGTGAATTGTATTCTCTTTCCTGTGAACTGTCTGTTCATATCCTTGGCTCATATTCCTATGAGATTGTTGATCTTACTGATTTGTAGCAGCATTTTGTTTTAAATGTTTATTTTTGGCTGCACAGGGTCTTCATTACTTTTGCACAGGCTTTTTCTAGTTGTGGCTAGTGGCAGGGCTCTTCATTGCCGTGTGCAGGCTTCTCAGTGCTGTGGCTTCTCTCGTGGAGCACAGGCTCTCAGTGCTCGGGGTTCAGTAGTTGTGGCATACAGGCTTAGTTGCTCTGCAGCACGTGGTTATCTTCCCAGACCAGAGATCGAACCCATGTTTCTTGCTTTGGCAGGCAGATTCTTATCCACTGCACCATCAGGGAAGTCCCTGTAGCAGCTTTTTTATGTTTCAAAGAAATTGATTCTTAATCTTTGATTAATCTATGGATCAAATTAGTAGTTCTCATTTCCAGTTTTCATTTGTCATTTGAATTTGTTTTTATAAATTTTGTCATGTAGCTGCTGCTGCTGCTGCTAAGTTGCTTCAGTAGACCCTGTGTGACCCTATAGATAGCAGCCCGTCAGGCTCCCCCGTCCCTGGGATTCTCCAGGCAAGAATACTGGAGTGGGTTGCCATTTCCTTCTCCAATGCATGAAAGAGAAAAGTGAAGGTGAAGTCCTTCAGTCGTGTCTGACTTTTAGTGACCCCATGGACTGCAGCCTACAAGGCTCCTCCATCCATGGATTTTCCAGGCAAGAGTACTGGAGTGGGTTGCCATTGCACTTTTATTAAACATTTTTATTTTTAAAATTTATCATTTAAATTTATCAGTATTTTCTATTTTGTGTCCTATTTATAAAGACCTTCCCACTCTGAAACTATAAAAAATTCTCCTATGGTTTGTTCTAGTGCTTTTATATTTCCATTTTTTTCTTTAAACTTTAAAATATGTCTGTTTGGAGAAGCTCTATACAATCAGCAAAAACAAGACCAGGAGCTGACTGTGGCTCGGACCATGAACTCCTTATTGCCAAATTCAGACTGAAATTGAAGAAAGTAGAGAAAACTACTAGACCATTCAGGTATGACCTAAATCAAATCCCTTATGATTATACAGTGGAAGTGAGAAATAGATTTAAGGGCCTAGATCTGATAGATAGAGTGCCTGATGAACTATGGAATGAGGTTCGTGACATTGTACAGGAGACAGGGATCAAGACCATCCCCATGGAAAAGAAATGCAAAAAAGCAAAATGGCTGTCTGGGGAGGCCTTACAAATAGCTGTGAAAAGAAGAGAAGCGAAAAGCAAAGGAGAAAAGGAAAGATATAAACATCTAAATACAGAGTTCCAAAGAATAGCAAGAAGAGATAAGAAAGCCTTCTTCAGTGATCAATGCAAAGAAATAGAGGAAAACAACAGAATGGGAAAGACTAGGATCTCTTCAAGAAAATCAGAGATACCAAAGGAACATTTCATGCAAAGATGGGCACGATAAAGGACAGAGATGGTGTGGACCTAACAGAAGCAGAAGATATTAAGAAGAGGTGGCAAGAATACACAGAAGAACTGTACAAAAAAGAGCTCAAGACCCAGATAATATGATGATGTGATCACTGACCTAGAGCCAGACATCTTGGAATGTGAAGTCAAATGGGCCTTAGAAAGCATCACTACGAACAAAGCTAGTGGAGGTGATGGAATTCCAGTGGAGCTATTCCAAGTCCTGAAAGATGATGCTGTGAAAGTGCTGCACTCAATATGCCAGCAAATTTGGAAAACTCAGCAGTGGCCACAAGATTGAAAAGTCAGTTTCACCCAATCCCAAAGAAAGGCAACGCAAGGATCCAAACCCGCCACTCACTCACACGCAGTAGTAGCCAATCTCCAGCCAGGCACATTCCTTAGGTTAAGAGGAGAGCCACCGCTGCATGGAAAAGGCAAGAGAGCAGAAAAAATCTTCTTGAGCATTGAGTAAAAAAAGAGGGGACCTGACTCCGATCAGTAGGAAGAGAGTGTCAAGGAAGGCATACCATTTTACTAGAAAAAGGAATAAACGACCAGGGACACCACTCTTATGGAGAAAGTGAAGAGGGGTAAAAGCGGAGTGAGGAGGAGTTGGCAAAGCAACAAGAAAAATGCCGCCACACTGGGATAGATGGAATGGAGTTCAGATTTTTTCTGCCCACTAGAGTACCAGCAGTGACGCACGACCAGAGATCACAGAGACAACACCAACAAAGGTCCAGTCAAGGTAGTCCTGGTAGTGAGGAGGGAGGAAGGGAGCGCCGAAGAGATGCTTGAATGTGGTGTTGGAGAAGACCTTGAGAGTCCCTTGACTGCAAGAAGATCCAACCAGTCCACTGAAGGAGATCAACTGATTCAGAAGAAGATGCTAAAGCTGAAACCAGTATTTTGCCACCTCAGCGAGAGTTGACTCATGGAGAAGACTCTGATGCTGGGAGGGTGAGGGAGGAGGAGAAGGGGACGACAGAGGATGAGATGGCTGGATGGCATCACTGACTCGATGGATGCGAGTCTGAGTGACCTCTGGGAGCTGGTGATGGTCAGGGAGGCCTGGCGTGCTGCGGTTCATGGGGTCGCAAAGAGTCGGACACGACTGAGCGACTGATTTGATCTGATCTGAAGGTATAGGGAGTGCATTCAATCCATTAATTTTTTTCTAAATCGCTTTTTTCTTGTTCCAATTATAATTTATTCAGTTACAACTGGAGATGGGATCTTTGTTAAATACTAAACGCCTGTATGTATTTTGGCTATTTTTGAACTTTCTACTCTGCTCTATTCCTGATCTTGTGTTCATGCCATACTATTGAGTCTCTGTAATATGAATGAATAATATAATGAGGTCATTTTCCCCAACATGTACTTTTTTTTTTACATTCTTTTCCATAATTCCTCTTTTTCGTAGCTACTCTTACTTATTTTTTCTTATGACCTTTATTTTTTAAAAAGATATTTATTTAATTGGCTGTGCACGGTCTTGGTTGCCACACAGGGGATTTTTGATCTTTATTGTTGCACGTGAGATCTTTAGTTGTAGCATGTGGGATGTAGTTCCTTGACCAGGGATCAAACCCAAGGCCACCTGCCTTGAGAACACAAAGTCTTAGCCACTGGACCACCAGGGAAGTCCCCACATTTCTTATTTATAGCCCTTTCCACCTCTCTTGCCTCCTGTTTTGTTTTTAATTTTTAAAAATTATTCATTTTAATTTGGCTGTGCTGGGTCTTAGTTGTGGCATGTGAGATCTAGCTCCCTGACAGGGATAAACCTGGGCCCGCTGCCCTGGGAGCACAGACTCTTAAGCACTGGGCCACCAGGGAAGTCCCTTGCCTCCTATTTTACTGGCTAAATTTTCTTTATTAATATTTTTCCCTTTGCTGCTTTGAAAATTATAATTTCTATTCCTTTAGTACTTATCCTTGAATTTTTATCTTATGTCATTAACTTCATATTTTTGTAACAAAATCTAAAAATTTTGAGCATCTTTAGACTCCTAAAATCTTAGCTCCCTTAGGTAGGTCTTTAGCTATCCTCCAAACTTCCCCCTGCTTCTAATTCCTGTATTATAGTTGTCTAAAATTTTAGCTCTACTTTTTTGAAGGCAAAACTTTTGTTTCTAATGTTTTTTACAGTCAGTGGTATACAATATTTACCAATACTGTTGAATTCTGTTTTCTTTGCTTTGTGCATCACACTCCCATTGTGGAGCCTTTCTGTCTCTCTCTTTTTAAAAGATAGCTTTCAGGTTTTTCAGCAAGATTCCAAGGATCTCCTATGACTTCCTTGGCAGTCCAGTAGGTAAGACTCCACACTCTGAATGCAGGGCATGAGGGTTTGATACCTGGTGGAGGAACTAAGATCCCACAAAGTGAGATTCCACAAAGGGAAAAACAGAATTCAAAGAGGAAAAAAGAAAAGATTTCAAGGATCTCCTGGTGGAAAATTAGTTTTTTTAATGTCCAAAAATATCTTTATTTTGCCCTCCTTTATGAATAATAGATTAAATGAATATAGACACCTTGGTTTGGTAATTTCCTCCCACTTCTTAGAAATATTAGCATCAGTTCTAAAGATTTACTTGCATGTTGATGTATGGCAGAAACCAACATGATATTGTAAAGCAATTATCATCCAATTAAAAATAAATTAAAGAGATTTACTTGTTCTTTGGTAGGTACTCTCCTATTTCATTCTGGCAGCTTTTGCAATTTTCTCTTTCATTCTCTTCAGTTGCATTACAAAGTGTTTTTAGTGTGAAATTATTTTTCTCTTGTTGTGCTTGATATTTGGTGCATTTTCAGGGGACCTGTACATTCTGAAAAAAAAAAAAACAAAAAAAACCTGAAGGCTTTTTCTCTTTATATTTTGCTCCTCCATTTCCTCTCTTCTCTTCTTCTGAATTTCTGACTGGACACATGTTGGAGCATTTTGATTTATCCTCTGTATCTCTGACCTTACTTGGTTTCTGCCGTTTATGGAGTCTCTGTGCTGTGTGTTAGTAAACTTCTCAGAGGGTGCTGACCCAGCACTATCTTACATTCATGAATTCTCTCACTGACTGGTTGTAGTTTTTTACCTTTAAAAAATATTCTATTATTAGTATGTCTTTGAAAGAGGAGGGAGTAGTGGTGGCCACATAAATTTACAACTTCATCCTGACGCCAAATAATTTTTCTATATTACTGCTATTAACCCTTGACATGTCATATTAATGCTAGTAAATTCTCTTTTGCTATTATTTGTCCTTTGATTTTTTATGGCATTATTATCCATGTTGAAATTTTTGTTTTGTTTTTGGTAATCTGTCAATATTTTAATTTTATGTCTTCTGTTTTTTTTTACATCATTCAGAAAAATGACAGCTCTCTCACATTAAGGGTAAATATTATTCTAAATTTTAATGTTTTCATATTTGATCTTTAAATCACCTAGACTTTTTGTTTATGGTATACAGTGCAAGCCTAACTTTGTTTCCTTCTAGATAGTCAATTATGGCAACAAGTGGAACTATATCAAGCTAAAAAGCTTGTGCATAGCAAAACAAACAATGAACAAAATGGAAAAGCAACCTATGGGATGAGAGAAAATATTTGCAAGTCATATATTGAATAAGAGGTTAATATCCAACGTGTTTAAGAAACTCTCACAGCTCAATAGTAACATCCCACAAATAATCCAATTAAACAGTCTATTGAAGAGACTGGGGCTTCCCTGGTGGCTCAGGCAGTAAAGTATCCACCTGCAATGCTGCTGACCCAGGTTTGATCCCTGGGTCGGGAAGATCCCTGGAAAAGGCAATGGCAACCCACTCTAGTGGAGAATGGAATGGCAACCCACCCCCATTCTTGCCTGGAGAATCCCATGGACAGAGGACCCCAGCAAGCTGCAGTCCATGGGGTTGCAAAGAGTCAAACACAACTGAGTGACTAATACTATAAGAGACTGAATAGGCGTTTTCCAAAAGAGACATACATATGGCCAAAAGGTACATGAAGAGGTGCTCAACACCACTAGTCATCAGGGAAATGCAAATCAAAATCATAATGACATGTCACCTCACACCTGTCAGAATGGCTGTCATCGAAAAGACAAATGCTGCCAAGGATGTGGGGAAAAGGGAACCTTGGTGCACTCTTGGTGAATGGAAATTGGTGCAGCTACTATGGAAAACAGTATGGAAGATCCTCGAAAACATTAAAACTAGAACTACCATAGGATCCAGCAATCCCACTTCTGGGTGTATGTCTGAAGGAAATAAAATCCAGAATTCAAAGAGATATCTGCATTCCCATGTTAACCGCACTTTGTTCCCAAAAGCCATGACTTGGAAACAACCTTAAGTATTCATCAACAGACGAATGGAGAAAGCAAATACTATTGTGTGTGTGTATTTTATTTATTTAAAATATTCATTTATTTGGCTGTGTCAGGTCTTAGTTGTGGATAAAGCAAATACTGTATACAGCTAGTTGTGGCATGCAGACTCTTCATTGTGTCACATGGAATCTTTTCTTGCTGCAGAGGCTCCCGAGCGCACACGCTTTCATAGCTGCGGCACATGTGCTTAGTTCCTCTGTGGCCTGTGGGATCTTAGCTCGCCAGTGGATTCTTAACTACTGGATCACCAGCAAAGTCTCTCAAATGTATTTAAAGTCAGCCATAAAAAGATGGAAATCCTGACATTTGTGACAATAAGAATGGGTATGGGGGCATTCGGATCGACGCGACCGCGGCGGCCCCCCTTGCCCCCCCTCCCCCCCACCCCCCCCGCCCCCCCCTCCCCCCCGGCCGCGTCCCCCCCCCCCTCCCTCCCCCCCCCCCCCCCCCCCCCCACATGGGGGCATTAGGCTGAGTAAAATGTTAGACAGTGAAAGTCATGCCTGAGTCTTCGCTACAGTCCATGAAATTCTCCAGAATTTCAGAATCCTGGAGTTGGTAGCCATTTCCTTCTCCAGGGGATCTTCCCAACCCAGAGGTTGGACCCAGGTCTCCTGCATTGTGGGCAGATTCTTTACCAGCTGAACCACAAAGGAAGCCCAAGAATACTGGAGTAGGTAGCCTATCCCTTCTCCAGGGAATCTTCCTAACCCAGGAATTGAACTGGAGTTTACTGCATTGCAGGGGAATTCTTTACCAACTGAGCTATCAGGGAAGCCTGATATGGCAGACAAGAGAAAGACAAATACTGTAGGATTTCACTTGTATATAGAAACTAAAAGCACCCCACTCATAGACACAGATAGAATGCTGGTTGTCAGGGTCTGAGGGGTGAGAGAAATTTGAAGACATGGATCAAGGGGTATAATACAAAATTTCAGGTATAAGATAAGTTTCAGGGATGTCCTGTACAGTGTGTGACAATAGTTTATTATATACTCAAAAGTTGCTACAAAAATAGATCTTTAATGCTCTCACCATAGCAAGGACAACAACAAAAAAGTTATTTATGTGAGGTGAAGGATGTGTTAACTAATCTTATTGTGGTAAACATCTCACAATACGTACATGTGCCAAATCATCACACCACATCACATTAAGCCTTCACAATGCTATATGTCAGTTATATCAATAAAGCTGGGGGTGGGTGAAGGTGAGATGTCTTCAGGAGCCAGGCAGACAAGAGGCAGTAAGAAGTGGTAGGGAAAATAAAACATCCATCCTCTCTAAAAAAAAAAGTCATACAAATTATTATGTCTAAAATCACTATGTCAAATGAAACCTACCTATAAGTTAAGTTCTCCCTCCAGGGGACAGCAGTTTAGGATGAGAATAAACTATAAAATATTATACAAGTGTCAAGATGCTTTAATTTCACTATAAAATATTATACAAGTGTCAAGATGCTTTAATTTCACCTCAGAGGAAACAAAGAGGAAGGCCTTTTCATAACATTTCTGAAATGAAGGTATAACACTTCTGAAAGCCTTGGCTTCCAACAGTTTGTATAATTAAGGTAACATAATTTATCATCCAACCTGGATACTTTTGAGATGGAAGGATGATCTATTCATTACATCAGGTCAACGTGAAACCCAGCACTGTCCCAAAGTAAGCCAAAATATACAATCATTCTGATTATAATCATAAATTACCCACAATGCCTGTCTGACTTAAATATTAAGATCCAATAAAGATGAAAGATGTGTTTCTTGAGGGAGACAGATGGCAGATGCTGGAGAGAGAGGAGATAAGTAAGGGTGGCAGCTGGGATCCAGATGAAATGGGAAGAGAGGAAGGACCCTTCCCTTATATAAGAGGGAAGGAGCAAAGGTTGTGATGCAAATGTGTGGAGCTACAGAAGGGAGTGTTGGTGGTGGTGGTTGGGGGAAGGCTATCCAGGGATCAAGTAAGCACCAAGAAGCAGGAAGAAACACAGAAAAAGAATGAGCATGGACACACCAGAGTGTTGAAGATGTTGGGGGAAAAAAAAGCCCAGAAGAGGACAGACTGATCCAGGTGCTGTGGGGAAGTAACAACTAGGATGGAGAATAGAGAATGACCTTTCAGCAAGGAAGTTCCTCCGCTGGTCCCACTGTACTAGGAATCTCCCCAGGGGAGGAATGGTTGCTTCTCCTTTTAACTGGAAACTCCCCGAACAGGTGATTATATTGTAGCCATGTGTTCCGGGAAACAAACCCACTCAGAAGGACAATGCAGATAGTGGAGTGCAGTTTATTACAGCGGTGGGTCCAAGGCAGAGTCTCCTCTTAGCCAAGGACCCCAACCAATTTTTGTGAAGACCTTATATACCCTAAGTGTTCTTGCTCAAACCCACCTCCCCAAATTCCTTGAAACTAGTCTGGACAAGGTAAAACAGATACGATCAAAGTTAGCCCATGATTCATGTGTCACAAGACTAGATAAATAGTGGACATTTATCTATAGGACTGTGGTCATATCCCGATAAACTTAATGGAATTTACAACTTTGTTCTGTTATAGAGATAATTAGCATATTCTTTTAGGCAACGGAGACTCCAAGTACAAGTCCTGAGGCTCTTTTTTCCAGGGGTCTGGTTTTCCACTAGTATGCCATTTCTATAGACGCTGGGCACAAAGCTCAGAGTCCATTGGGAGGGTGACCATGTGTGTAGCCTAATGTTCGCAGCCTGGCCTAAGATGGAGTGCAGCTCTGTCTGTTTCCTCCTTCAATATTTTCCACATTTGCACAAAATATTTAAAAGTGTGGAACTAAATTACAAGAGATAGAGAATTACTCCCTTCCTTTGCATATGTTCTCCCAAGGTTTGGGCTCTGCATGAAAGAGATGCTCAAATCATTACTGGTGAACTGGCTGTGACCTTTCGGGAAGCATTTTCCAGTCCATCCACTCCTTCCCTGAACCTCTGAGAATGGACTTTGGTGCCCTGGTCCTTCTAATCTCAGTTAACTGCATCATAAACACCCTTAAGTAGTCCAAGGTTCAGGAATACTTACCCTGTTTTATAAGCAGTGTATATTCATTTACTATATCTGTTCATTCTCAAGAGGCAGTGAAGTAGCATTGCCCATCTGTTTCCCTCTTTATAATATTTCCTACCTTCTAATTTTGACTCTTTTCTACTATTGTTTTTTTCCTCTCTCCTTTTCCTCTCTCTCTGATTCTCTAATTAATAGACTCTGACCTCCATTGCTCTGTTATCTTCTTTTTTCTTAAAATCAGTGCCCACAGCTGACTTCTCGACTTCCTACAGACTTGAAGAAGCCTTTGGCCCCATCATGGCCCATCAACAGTTTACTGGTAAGCTTCAAGAAGAAATGATTTGCCCCATATGCTTGGATATTCTGCAGCACCCTGCTACCATTGACTGCGGGCACACCTTCTGCCTCAGTTGCATCACTCAGAGTGGGGAAGCAGCAGACAGCATTCTTAAATGTCCCCTCTGCAACAAAATTGTGAAGAGGGACACGATCACACCCAACTGGCTCTTGGTAAATCTGGTGGAGAAAATCCAAGCTATGGATCCCTCGGAGATGCAGCCAGAAACGGAAGAGCTGAGATGTCTAAGGCATGGAGAGAAATGTCATTACTTCTGTGAAGTCGATGGCAAGCTCCTCTGCGTGGTATGTCGTGAATCCAAGGACCACAAAACCCACAACACAACTCTGATAGAAGAAGCTGCCCAGAATTATCAGGTAGGCATTTCGGGGTCCCTTCCCTGTTCCCCCATCAGATCAAGAGTTCAGTGAGGACCTGGAAACTGTCATTTCCTCCCTCTGGGTTTGTACCCATGGCCCCCATCTTTGCACCTGAGTAGAAAATTTGCAGTCAGGCCCGTAGGTTCAAAAGTCTAAGGCTGGAGAACTGATGTTTGTTGTGACTAAGGTATAATGGAGTATGGAAAGAACACGGAATTTCGAGTCAGAGCTGTAGATTCATGTTCAGACTCCTGAACTTTCTTTAGATCCTTCAAGGAGTCACTTTACCTCTCTGAGCTCCAGGTGCCTCCTTTTTAAATGGGTCAAACAAATTGTACTTCTTTAGAGTTGTAGGTATGACAAATGAGAGAAGGTTTGTGGAAGTCCTTTGATAACCCCAAAACACATCCAAATATTAGTCATAATTCATTGGTTATAATTTATTACCACATTCCTTTCTTGTAGGTCACTTAGGCATAGTTCTTCCTTCCCCGTCACACCCCAGCCCCCAGCTTGAACAGGAAAGGGGGATCTATTAATAGTGACACAAGGACTCGCCCTCCATCCCAAGAGATAAGGAGAGCATCGTGAGGTCAGGAGATCTCCAGGCACAACTTGCCAAGACAACTCTCTCCCCACAGGGGCGGATCCAATCACAAATCGAGGTCTTCCAGCAAAAGGAGAGGGAGATAATTCAGACAATGGCACAAGGGGAACACTGTATCAAAGTCTCCATGGTAAGAAAAACTCAGGTGTGGGTCTCTCTGTCTATGAGCTTGAAAGCAGAAATAGTATCTCTGCAAAACTCCTAGAACTCTTTATTACACTGACCACTCAAAAAGACCTTATTGACAAAGGAATAGATCAGAATGGGATGGAGTGTAGGAGGGACAGAAAGAATTGTGGCATCAGGTGTAAGGGTTGCTCCAGCCTTCTCCTCCTCTACAGCATTTGGTTTGCCAGTGCTAGCATCTTCCACATCCAGCCTCAGGTTGTTGGAGTAGGTTGACTGCTTTGGTCTCCTCCACCTGGGGACAGGTAGTATAAGGAAAACTGGTGCTGGTCTTAGAATAGGAAATACCAGTTTTAAGACCCATCTCTGCCCCTCACAGTCCCTTACTTACTTAGAAACTGACTTCTCAAGTTAGAAAATGAAAACACTATGAACCCATTCAAATATCTGTATCTGTTTTGTGTGTGGGTATGTGTACCAAGGAAAAAAAAATCTATGTGAAAGCAAATTATAAACTGAAAAGCCTTCTGGAAATATGAATACTTAATACTTAAGTATTAAGCATTAGCTACCTGTCCTTGAAGGCAAAAAATATAAATAAATAACCTAAAATGAAAACAAGGCACATAGTAAGGGCTTTCAAAAGCTTGTTCTCCTCCCATTTCCTTTCCTCCGTGTCTGCCACTGCATGTTGCTCAGAATAAACTTAATAAAATGATAACATTGAATAAAATGGGATAGAAGGAACTTTGAGGCCATCCTCTCATCTTCTGAATGTCCACTTTCTTGCCCCCAGGACCAGGTGGAATTAGAGAAGGAGATGGTCATCAAAGCCTTCGGACAGCTGCATAAGGTGCTAAAGGAGGAGGAGAGATTCCTCTTGTCCCGGATCAACTGGCTGGGTCAGGAGATCTCCAAGGGGGAGAAATTATATGTCATTTCCACCAAGTCGCAGCTCAACTATCTCAGGAAGCTGAAGGATTCCCTGAAGTCCAGGCAGTGTTTGCCGCCAGGCCAGCTGCTCCAGGTGAGTGTCCCTTGGGGACCAAGTTGTAAAAACACAGTGACCCCTCCCCAGTTACAGATCAGAGTACTGACCACATGGCAGGCTAACAGAGTTGTCTCTATCTTCCTTCCCCAGCTCAGTGCTGTCCAATAGAAATACTGTGTAAGCCATAATTTACAAATATATTTCACACAATGTATACAATTTAGAAGTACAATGTGAGCTATATGTGTAATTTAGAATTATTTTGCAAGCCACAAATATGACTTAAACTTTTTTTTCTTGTAGCCACATTAAAAGGTAAAAAGACACAGGTAAAATTAAGTGAAATATTTTATTTTACCCAATATATCCAAAGTATTATAATTTCAACATTAACCAATATTTTTAAAGTATTAATGAAATATTTTATGAACCTCTTCCTTTAAAAAAATTGAGTTTTAAAATCTGGTATATGTTTGGCAGATCTCAGTTCAGACATCATGTTTGAATGGTTGAATTAAATGTACTCTGACCAAATCAATATAGTTGTGGTCAATGGAAAAAGTATTTTACACTATTTCAGTTTTTTTTTAATTTAAATTTGGATTGGTGACTCTCATAAAATTTAAAAATTTGGTTCCTTGTTGTACTAGCCATGTTTCAAAGTGTTCAATAGCCATGTGTGACTGGTGGCTGCCATACTGGACAGTGCGGTCTAGGTGATGCACAGGATAAGCTGAGCTCCCTCCTGAATCCATCTCCCATTCCCACTAGTTCAGAAATCCATTTCTTTTCTTTCTTTTTAAAAGAAAGACCACACAAAGGCATTCCAGCCCTTTTCCTATCTCTCTTCTCCCTTCTCTGATTTAGTCTCAGAGACAAAACTTATTTTCAAACAACTCAGTTCCTCTCGAGGTCTGATCATTTTCCTGCCTACTGGCATATTGGACACTTCCTGGAAGAACCCTTTGTGGAGATGTTCATATAAGAAGAGAAATGTTCTCATTCCACCTGTTCTACCCCATGCCCTGCATGGTCGGTACTTTCTCCTTGGCTCCCATGAATCAGCCAAGTGCTAAGACTGTGCTCTTTCTCTTTCTCTTCTAGGACATCAAAATTGCCTTGTGCAGGTATGATGGGCCACCCCAAGTGCATTTTGCCCACTGATTCATTCATCTTACAATGCTCAACATACATTCAAATACTCAACATTCTTCCCTCCCAAGTTCCTGTCTACTCTGTCTAACTGCAGTCAGGTACTTAGGCTGCAGCTTAAGCTGAGTTGGTTACTAAAGAGAAGAGCTGTTTTCTGTATGTTCCAATTTATTCATCACAGATTCTCCTATTTCTTTGCACTTCCTGCATGACCCCTTGCTCAACTAGATGGCTCCTGGGTCCCCTACCCCATTTCTCTGCCCCCTTCCTCTCTGCTTCTTTCTGGCTTATCTCCCATCTGCATTTCCTTGTCACACTGTGCCCCATCTCACCCTAGCCCCATATCCCTAGCCCTGGCCTCCTGACTCTCAGCTCACTATCCTCTGATTTCTTTCCCCACCCCCAAGGCTCCATCACCTCATCCTGACCTCTTTGTTACAGCTCTTTCTCCCCTGCACCCCATCCCTTGATCTCACCATCCAGTTCAGCCATATCTTCCTAGGAGTGAAGCATTTCGCTTTCTCAACCCAACCCCTGTTTCAATGGACCTAGAGAAAAAACTCAGTGACATCAAATCACGGCATGATTCCCTCACAAAGAGCCTGAAGAAATTCAAAGGTAAGGAAGAGGCTGTCACCAACTCAGTTCACCTCCCTTTGGGGGATTCTTCCTCCATCACCCTGAGGAAATGGAACTGTAACTCATTCATGTCAATAGTAATTATATAGGATATTTCCAATGCCAGGCTCTCTGCTGGGCACTTTCCAGGCATCTGTATCTTTCTTTTCAGGCATTTCTTGCACTCTGCCTTCATCATGTTTCACCTGTTTGCAGCCCTGACTCTTCTTGTGAAAGCTGCAAGAGGTTCCCATGCCTGGCACAGTGACTGGCAGGAAGGTGGTAGACCAGTTGTCTGGTGGGCCAGAACTGGAGTTCAATCTATTTCTGACTACAGAATATAAAAAAATAGATTCAAAGTCAATGACATCTTAGGAAAATCCTTCTTGCAGCCTTGCAGGGAAACAGAAGTCAGACAGAAGTAGATGACTTGTGCTTTAGATATTTGGTCAGATATTTTTAAAAAACATGTGGGTTTACAACTGGAAGACAGCTGGGTATTTGTAAGGACTCCCTTCGCAGCAAGGGTTGTGCTTGTCTAAACCAGGAGTAGAGAGAGCTAGATGGAGTTTTCTCCCAGGAAATATCACAAGAGTCTCCTACCCCAAGACCCCTCCCATATGCCTCTGGAAAAAGAGGACCACGACAATGCCCGCAAGAATACCACTCGTTCAGCTAAGAATCTCCAGTCCCCAGACACAGAGTTTTTGTTCTTAATTTTGTTGTTTTGAACTTTTCTTTTCCCTAGTAACTGCTTTGCTTTGTTCAGTTCTCCCATCCCACGTGGTGTAATCTCATGTAATCCAACAATTTCATAGTCATTTCAGGTTTTCATAGTCATTCCAGTTTGGTTCTGAAGTTCCCTGGTGGCCTAGTGGTTAGGATGCTGGCCTTTCACTGCCATGGCCTGGGTTCAATCTCACATAGAAGAACTACAACCTAAAAAATAAAATTAAATAGTTTGGCTTCAGTCTAGAATTTCAATAAAGTGATTTATTACTTTTTCACTTTGGCACAGGCTGGGATTGGACATGGAGAAGGGGGCTACAAATACACTCTCTACCTTTTGGCACAGATGAACGTTTTTCTACTGTATTTTCTTCCCCACCCACCCCTACACACAGTCCCCTAATTCCCACCTGACTCTCTTAGAGTCCACTGGATGGAGGGCGCTCTGGGGGCCTACTTACAACACTGGTCTAATCTCCATAGCTGCCTACTCTGAGGATGGTTGCCTTTTGTTGGGGAACAACTGGGTCTGGGAAACCAGAGGTGGAGAGGATTGGTGGCTGGACCCTGAAGGCCCTGGAAGCATAGCACTCCTGGCCAGTGTTTCCTCTGGCTCCAGGTGTGCGGACCTCTCATAAGAGGGTTGCTGAGCATTTGCTATGGTTAGGCTGGTGGCCCTCAGAGGAGATCCCCTGTGTCTCCCTCCACCTATACCCAGGGCTGGCTTTCTCCTGTCCTGGAGCTACAGGGCACTAGAAGGATGCAGAGGCCCAGAGGAAGCCCCTTATCTAGGGGTCCCACTCTATAGCTCTTCCCTTAGTACAGCACCCCTACAGCAAGCACAGGCCAGACACAGGCCATCGTCCCCGAGTTATGGGCTCATTCTCCAACCACACCGTCTTTTGTCCTCTGCCCCTGTTTCCATGAGGGTACACAGACGTTGACAGCGTCTGGGAAACGGGGGCACAGAACTCTTTCCTTGGGAAGAACTGGGACAGAGGGCACCAAGCGCCTTGGTCTGGAGCTCCCTTGCCTTTCTTGTCTTGAGTCTTCTCTTATCGGGAGGAGAGGGATTGCACCCAGCAATCCAGCCTTTACCACACCCTGTGCCTGAGTGGCTGGCACCACAGCAGACCTTCTTCTGAAGCTAAAGCGTGAGGCCAAACAGCACCTTTGTCCTTCAGCCCTTTCTCCTCACTAGGAAGGGACTAGATTTGTGCTGCCCAATATGTTAGCTACTAGCCACACATGCACTTGGGCATTTGAAATGTGGCTCGTTCAAAGTCAGGTGTGCTGCTAGTGAAGGAAACATGTCAGATTTCACAAGACTTAGTGTGAAAATAGAATGTAAAATATAGTAATAACTTTTTATAGGTCGAAAGGCAATATTTGTTAATAATGGTTTAAATAGAAAATATAATTAAAAATTAATTTTATCAGTTTCTTTTTACTTTTTGTAACGTGTGACTACTAAGTAAGTAAATGTTAGTCGCTCAGTCGTGCCCGACTCTTTGGGACCCTATGGACTGCAGCCCACCAGGCTCCTGTGTCCATGAGATTTTCCAGGCAAGGATACTAGAGTGGGTTGCCATTTCCTTCTCCAGGGGATTTTCCCAACCCAGAGATTGAACCCAGGTCTCCTGTACTGCAGGCAGATTCTTTACTGACTGAGTTACAAGGGAAGCCCTTCCCTTGTGACTACTAGAAAATTTAAAATGTTATTTGTGACTTGAGTGTATTTCTACTGGACAGTGCTGGGCTAGAGAGCCACTCCAGGGTAACAGAAAGGGCATCTCTCAGAGTTTTACACCTTGGTCCACTAAGACTATGAGAGTCAAGTTCAAGGCATTTGAAATTTGATGCCTGTTGTGTGATCGTGGGTTCCTTGTTCAAACTCTCTGAATTTACTCCATCTCATTCTGTTCTCTCCCCACAGACATTCTCCAGGCTGACAGCAAGAAAGATAAAAGCAAATTCCTCAGTGGCATGTCTGAGGAAGACAGAAAGAGCTGTAAGTGATGACTGCTCCTGCCGTTTGGGGAAAGTGAAAAAAGCAAAGGGGAAGAATTCTGTCTCTCTGATTACACGGAGGCCAAATATAGGTGAATCCCCATTCCTCATCAAGGGAGAAGCACAGGCATATGGATATGTTTTATTATTTTAAACTCAGGTAACTCACAAAACAGAGACTAATCCCAAAATTTAGAAATATTTAAAAGTAACAGAAAATTCTGGGACGTCCCTGGTGGTCCAGTGGGTAAGACTCCATGCTTCTAATTCAGGGGGCATGGGTTTGATCCCTGGTTAGGGAACTAAGATCCCACATGCTGGACAGCATGCCCCTCCCCCCAAAAAAAGAGTAACAGAAAGTTTCAAATTTATTCCTCCATTCCTCACAGTAAGGGAAGAAAAGACAATACAAGGAGAAGACAAAAGCAGCTCAGTCTCTGTAGTAGTAGCTGCCATCAGCCATAGGCCGGGTTTCTGGTTATACGTCAGGTCATGACAACCCAGGTGAGGGAGACCCCCAGTAACCACAGCCTATGCCCAAGCTGTCAGAGATGGCCCTGCTATCTGAGATGGTAGCACTAGAAGTACCATTTCTTCAAGAGCCACCATGTGCTAAGCAGTCCACATCTAAAAGTTCAAAATCTCACTACCATCCTCCTAGACAGGTGTTATTATTGGCAATTTATAATAAATAAGGCCCCTGCAACTTCAGAGAGGTGAAGTAAGTTACCCAAGTCATGTGAGTATTTAAGTGGAAAAGACAGCATTAGAAATCATTTTGCCAAAGCCAGAAACTACACAATGCCTTCCAAAGCCAAGAGCAGAACTTAAGATTCTGTTCCACCAGTGTTTTTCCACCAGAGGAGCTATCGGTGTTTGCACATGGTTAAGTCTCCACTGTGCTCCCTGCCTTGTGGTCTGCTGAATCACATCCCAGGCCTCAGGAAACATTCTAGGCCAGTAGAGTACCCCCTCCTTTGCAGGCATTGGGACAACCTGAAAGGCTTCTGTACTTCCTCGTGACCTAGGGGACAGCCCTTACTGAGAATCACCAATTCTTGTTCTTATTGATGGTGGCAAGCTGTTTGGTTTTTAGTTTGCAGCTTCCAGTTATCAAGACCAACATTGGTTTTCTCTCACCAATTCCTAGGGTACCTGTCAGAGAAAAATGATCCTAAGACGAACAAAACCTCGGAGCCTGAGTTGAGCCCTCCAGGTAAGAGTCCTGCCCTTGAATGCTGGTGGCTTCTAATGGTGGAGTCAAGGAACCTCCAAGTCTAAAGGAGGTCAAATGCTATCCCTTCCCAAGCACCTGGAAGGTATGCAATTAATGGTAAAGAATCCGCCTGCAATGCGGGAGATCCAGGTTCTATCCCTGGGTCGAGAAGATCCCCTGGAGAAGGGAATGGCTGCCACTCCAGTATTCTTGCATGGAGAATTCCATGGACAGAGGAGCCTGGTGGCTTCAGTCCATGGAGTTGCAAAGAGTCTGATACGACTGAGTGACAAGCACACACACACACATGCAATTAAAAGGAAAAATTACAATTAGATGGAAAAAATAACTAAGTAAGCTTAACCAGTGAAGACAGCTTACAACTAGAGGGGTTTTAATAAACTGTTCCCTTATCTATCAATCATTCAATAAAGCAAGCCCAAGAATTTCTGTTGATCCCCAGCAACTGGAACCATGTGGGTAGTTTCACTTTCCTGAGTCTACCTCTGATTCCTCCTGCTGTGTCTAGAACTTGGAAGCACTTTCTGACATGGCTACCTTGCCCCCACTGACCTCTCTTCTCTCCTCCCTTTCTCTCATAGTTGACAGAACAAGTAAACCAGTGCTGCAAAATCCCAAATTCTCAATTTCACTCAGCCCACTCTTCCGGAGACGAAACAGAGCCTCTTATGTTTCTTCTTCATCAAACCTGGACAGCTCTGAGAACCTGGGGAGCCCTGGAGCTACGAATATTGAAGAGCTCAAGACGGTGATAGGTGAGTGGCTGAGAACACTGAAAGGTCCCTGAGGTTGTGGAGATGGGGATGGAGATGAGGACTTGGAGAAGGGAGCAGGTGTTCTCAAGCATAAGGAGGACAAGGACCCAGCACTTGGCTTCTGCTTACTGCTTTGGCTGTGGTGCCCCCTGGTGGATAAAGAAAGTCACTATAGTTGACTGCTCCAGTCCCCCGCTTTATTTTTTCAACTACCAAGGCATCAGTTTAGCTAGGGTGGAATCTAGAGACCAGTAAGAACTACCTGGGCCCCAATCCACCTAACTCATCCTCATGACTCTGACCACTCTTTTTCCTCTTCCCCACATTCCCACATCCTCCATCTCTCCTAAACACCCCATCCAGCAAGGAACATTAAGTCATATTAGAGTTAGAGGAGGACTTCTCTGTAGCTCAAACAGTAAAGAATCTGCCTGCAACTCAGGAGACCAGGGTTCGATTTCTGGGTTGGGAAGATCCTCTGGAGAAAGGAATGGCAAGCTACTCCAGTATTCTTGCCTGGAGAACCCCATGGACAGAGGAGCCTGTCGGGCAACAGCCTGTAGGGCTGCAAAGAGTCGGACAGGACTGAGCGATTAACACACACACAAGAGTAAGAGGATGAGGCCCCTATTACTAAGTCTTTGGCAAGGCCTGGAACCACAGCTTCTCAAGCCATTGTAGGCCTTCTACCTTTGACAAACTATAACTTAATACCCAAACCCAGTTAAAAGCGTGTGCGGGGCAGACTTCTCCAGTGGTTAAGACTCCATGCTTCCACTTCAGGGGCGGTGGGTTCCAACCCTGGTGGGGAAACTAAGATACTGCATGCTGAGCGCCCACCGCACTGCCCCCACCCCACCCTCCAAAGTGTGCCTTTGTGGTGAGAAGGGAGGGGGCTGACAGTTCCTCCTTCTGCACTCCACCCCTCCACTGAACCTTTAAGGGGCTGTGCTTCAGAAAATTACTCGAGCTCAGACAATCTGAACCTCGACATCTCTTATACAAGCCTCAAATCTTGTTCTAGATATGAGGACCACAGGAAACAGGGAAGGAAGAGGAGGTAGTCTCAGTTCTGAGTGTTGAAATGACACCTCCCCACCACTCTCTCTGAGGGAGACCACCCTCAGAGCTGCATATGGTGAAATTTAGGGATTAAGGTCAAGGAGGGAGCGGGGCGCTAGGACGTCTCTGGGGGCAAAGGTGACCTTGACTTCTAGAGAAGGCCATCCTAAAGGGGGCCGGATGGCTTGACCTGGGGTTGCCCCTCTTTCTCCTCATCTTCCCGCAGACCCACTGACCCTGGATGCGGCTTCGGCTCACCCAGATCTCATCATTTCCCAGGATCTGAAGACAGTGACGCTGAAGCCGGATCCTCAGAGAGTCTGCGCTGGGCACACGGAACCCAAGCGCTTCTATCCGTTCCGCTGTGTCCTGGGCTTGCCAGGCCTCTGCGGCGGCTGCCAGACCTGGGAGGCGGAGCTCCAAGGGCCCGAGGGCGGGGGCTGCCTGGTGGGCGTGGCATCGGAGCTAGTGCCTAGGAAGGGCATGCTGCAGATAGAGCCTTTGAGTGGCTTTTGGGCGCTGCGCTTCGCGGGCCCCGAGTGCCAGGCGCTCACCGAGACCGGCACCCGCGAGGATCTCTCGGTCTGTCCCAGGAAAGTGGGCGTCCACGTGAATCACGAGTGCGGCAAGATCGTGTTCTACGACGCCACCACGAGCAACCACCTCTACACCTTCCACGCCTCGTTTCCAGGGCAGATCTTCCCCTTTTTCCGGCTCCTGTTTCCCGGCACCCAGATCACCCTGAGTCCCTAGAGTTGTTCCTTTGCTTTCCTCTGCATCTTCTCCCCGTTACCCCCTCGCTTTGGGATGTGTGGGATATGTGCGGTAGGGTTGAAGCTAGACTTCCAGGAACCCGTTAGGAAGGTTACACTCTTTGGCTTCTTGATCGAGGCCTGATATTTCTGACATTCCCCCCACGGCCCCCACCCCCGCCCTTTACATTTATTTTGTTACTTTCAGTCCCCCTTTCTCCCCAGTATACCTAGGTTGAAAAGGAAGTTTCAAATAGACAAGGCTATTTATTGTCGCATTATAAATCAATAGGTGATAGTTGAAGATTCTGCAATGAGAATGTTGGTTGAGATGGAGATTTCAGAGGACCACACACTGATTTGAGGCTGTGGCTTTTATCCTCGATGTCCTTGAGAGTGTGTGCAGGCTTGGCCCATCTGGACCTCATCCTTTTGAGGGACCTGAAAAACATGATGCTGGATCGCTGATTGTTGTCTCCCCAGACGACTCAGTCAGGTCTAGACCTTTCGCAAGTGAGGACTATCTGTTTATTATTTTAGGATGACCTCCAGGATATATTCAGTGAAAAAAAAAACCAAGATGGAGAATAGTGCACACAGCATGCTACACTTTACCTAAGAAAAGGGGAAATGTGAATATATATATATATATATATTTTGCTTATATTTATTTTTTAAGTGGAAGGATAAACCAAAACCTAACAAAAACACTGACGTTTGGGAGGAGGGGAAACCAAGTGCAAGACATGGAAATTAGGCTTTGGAATTATGTAAATGTTTTACATCATTATAAAACAAAATTAAATTAAAACAAGAGGAACCTAATTGTGTAAGTAGTTGGTAACTTAAATTCTCTGTAGTTGGTAACTTCTTAGGAGTTATTTTAGGTGACTTTAAAAAACAGTAGTTTAGCTGTATCTCTTTTGTGGAATATAGCCTAATGACAAAAAGAATTGAAAATAAAATTAAAAATTTTCAGTTATCATCTTGGTAATAATATTTTTGTTGTTATTCTGAATTTATTATGTATTATGTTGTTTAGTCCCTAAGTCATATCTGACTCTTTTGTGACTCTATGGTTTCTCTGTCCATGGGATTTTCCAGGCAAGAATACTGGAGTGGGTTGCCATTTCCTTCTCCAGGAGATATTCCTGATCCAGGGATCCAACCTATATCTCCTGCATTAGCAGGCAGATTCTTTACCACTGAGCCACATGGGTAGCCCATGTATTATGTACATGTACGTATATACCCAAATATAATAAGATAAAGAAAATAAGCAATTATGTTAACATTACCAGGAACCAAGATTTTCAACCTGAAAGATTAGTTTTCTCTTATGATTATGTAATAAAAGAAGAGAAATAAAAGCACAGTGATCCCGAATTTGAATTGGAAAATCATAATGTGATAAACTCATGATGCATTTTCCTTAAAAATAATAAAATGCATTTCTTGGCTTCCTTCACAAAGAAGCCCTATTATTAATAATAATAACCTAACTGGATGCACTGAGCAAGCCTTGCTTACACCCAGATGAAAATCTTATTATTTCCTGCCCAAAAGAAAATGGCTCCTTGAAGTACTGGCTAATTCTAGGTTTGGGAGAAGAAATATACAAGATGACCTTGGAGCACTTTGTCACATCAGATTGTGAGAACGCTACTGGGGCCATGTCTGGTTAAAGATGGGACACTTTTAAGCATGAAGGAGGATAATATCTGCAATTGATTAATGTATGTCAACTATGCAAAAAAAAAAAAAATTCCACCAGTTCATCATGACAACTAAAAACTCACTGGTCACTTTTGGAAGATGCTAGAAACCGAGCTGTGATGGTCGAGTGGTTAAGGCATTGGACTCAAAATCCAATGGGGTTTGCCTGGGCAGGTTCAAATCCTGCTCACAGCATTCTCCTTTGGACTTCCCTTATGGGTCAGCTGATAAAGAATCCACCTGCAATGAGGGAGACCTGGGTGCAATCCCTGGGCTGGGAAGATCCTCTGGATGAATGGAAAGGCTTACCTACTCCAGTATTCTGGCCTGGGGTTACCAAGAGTTAGACACGACTGTGCAACTTTCACTTTTCTTTCAGAAACCTTTACTTCTTTCTGAACGCTGGTAAATAAAGACAGTTTTTATTCCACCATTCTTGTACAACTATATCTAAGGTCACCAAATGGTTGAGGGACAGTTCTTTATTACAAAGTCCAGCTAATAAATGAAGACAAGGTGAAAGAATATCATTTTTTTAAACGCCTAATGAAATAAAGGACCAATGCAATAACCAACAGCTGCTAGAAACATATGTGAAAAGCTTACAGGGAAGCTTACAATAATGAATCATTCTGACAATACTTGAACCCATTGACCAACCCTAGCATCATAAAAAGAAAGACAATCCAACATTATGTGCTGTCCAATGTAATACAATAGGAAGTAATGACTTGATGTATACTTGCCAAAAATGATGAACCTAAAACCCATCTATCAGAATCATTTTAACAATGCTAACAGAGATGCAGTTGGCAAACCCCAGTTTGGGAAAATTCACAGGACAGAGAATCAGTTATCTTCATCAGACAAATTTCCGAAAGAAAAGGGGTTGGGGTGCAGGTGGGGGAGATAAGAAAAAGGAAACTTAAAGATTGAAAGAGATATCAAGCAAACGCTATGGTGGACTTGTTTGCATCCTGGTTTGAATGAATTAATTGTAATATAATTTTAAAACATGAGACAAAATTTAACAGACTGTACATTTATATTAAGGAATTGTGTACTTTTAAGGTGTGATAATTATACTCTTTAAAGTGAGGTTTTGGTATATTGAAGTTTTATTAATAAAACACACCTGGAATTTGCTTAAAAATGACACACTGGGGAGAGGGGGAGGGTGAGTGGGAGGCAATTGATGAAACAAAGTTGGTCATGAGCTGATCATTGTCCAAGGGGGTGATAGTTGCACAAGAGCTTATCATATTAATTTCTCCACTTCATGTGTGTTTTAATTTTTCCATAATAAAAAAATTGACACACAAAAAATTTAAGACATCCTGTATGTGTGGCCCCCCATGGTCAATATTTGGGAGTGGATCTAATGCAGAACCCCAAAATCCTTTCAAAGGTGTGAAAAGATTTTAATTTTTAGAAAGACTGGCTTAACCTGGAGTATGAGAGGATGTCGTTTCCCTTTCAAAGGCAAATCGTCTGCCTTTTTTCTTCCTTAATTTCCTCAAAATTAATCTCAGGACCAGGTGCATCCTCCCAACTGTCCACCTCCCCACACCACCACCACCAGCAGCATCGCGCGCAGCAAAGACCTTTGTACAGTGTTGCCACGTGAGGGATGGAAGTTAAAGAAGGACTGCCCTGTTTTCAAGATGATCCCGTAAAAGTAAGGGGCGAGAGGCTTGGAAACCTAAGCCAAGAGGATGACAAGATGACGGAGAGCAAGACTCAGGATTTGCGCCAGAGTTCCAGATTATTACAGGTTTCTTCCTCTTCGACTCCCTTCAACCGGGTGGAGAGCAGGGTAGGCGGATGGGGCGGGCTTCCCGGGCATTTCAGCCAACCGGTTCCAGTTGGGAAACGGCTGGATTACAAAGGCGTGGGGAGCCGCCCGCGGATCTCCGTGTGGCCGCGCGCGCGTCTCCGCAGGGGCAGGGCGTATCCAGGTGTCCGGCCCGGCGGAGGCAACTCCCGCAGCACAGATGCCAGGAGCGCGCAGTCAGCCCCAGCCCGGCTCCCCCATCCTGTTTCCCGCGTCGCCCTCAAGGCACCGTCGATTACAGAAGCAGCCTTCATCTACCTGTTAGGCGACGACGGGGGACAAGGTGACCAGGACCCACATCCCCGCCCCTGCCCTCCCCTCGCCCCCTGCATTCCTTCAGAAATCTTCCCGGGGCAAAGTTCACAGTCGCTATATCCGGTATTCAAAGTCCGAGTGGTTGACATCACTCTCTTTATCTCAAAGTTGCCTTTTCTGGTATGCAGATTTAGCTTCCTTACAAGAACAGGAGAGCTTCCCCAAGGGCTGAATGCAGATTTCATACTTTCTCCCTCCTCTGACGCTTCGCACAGATCCTGGAATGAGGTGGTTGATAGCATTCTCTAAGTGGAAACCGTCTCCTAATTCCTCTTTCTCCGGAGGGACTGGTATCTTGGCAACCCCACTCAATTGTTGTGGAGCAGCTTCACCTCACCTCCTCCAGGACACCTTCCCTAGTCGGGGTTCCTGGCTCTTCCTGTAGGAAGGTCCACACTCCCAAGCTATCACACTCACCTCAGTAGACTGTGAAGTCCTTGAGGGCAGAAGCTGCCTCTTACTCATCTTGGCTTCCCTCTCCCACCCTTCTTGCACAGTTCTTAGTGAATGAAGGGACATATTGTGACATGGTTTAAATCTGGGAAGGTCTTCCCCCCTGGTCCCTAACCTTAAATTATGACCTGTCCCTCTTCTGTCTCATCCGGAGAGAAGCACTTTTGAATCTTTCAGAAGCTGACAAATTTGAACTGGGTCCTGGCCACTCACACAGTGCTATGTTTGGAGAGTGAAGCAGTCACTGAGGCCAAGGCCTAGCTTTCTGTTCTCTAGTTCAAGGTGTTTTCGGCTCCTCCACACGCTGATAATGGTACTAATACCTTCTTTTGGAGAAGGCAATGGCACCCCACTCCAGTATTCTTGCCTGGAAAATCCATGGACAGAGGAGCCTGGTGGGGTGCAGTCCATGGGGTCGCTAAGAGTCAGACATGACTGAGCGACTTCACTTTCACTTTTCTCTTTCATGCATTGGAGAAGGAAATGGCAACCCACTCCAGTATTCTTGCCTGAAGAATCCCAGGGACGGTGGAGCCTGGTGGGCTGCCATCTATGGGGTCGCACAGAGTCGGACACGACTGAAGTGACTTAGCAATACCTTCTTTACAGTGTTTAACAGTTTATCAAATGGTTTCATACACTGTATTCCATTTGTTCCTCACAGCCTCTTGAATTAGGTATTGGCATTGATGCTCAAACTCAGGTCTTTTAACTGAAAGCAAACACAAAGCCATATTGAAAAGGCAAAATATGGAAAAAATATGTGATAGTATGGCATAATAAATAATAATCTTTCCATGGTAGTGCCTTCTACCTTGACATCCTCAACTCCTGTATTAATTTCCTAAGTCTGCTCTAACAAATTGCCTCAAACTGGGTGGATTAAAACAAGAGAAACTATTCTCTCACTGTTCTGGATGCTGAATGTTTGGAATCAAGGTGTCAACAGGGCCATACTTTCTCAGAAGTATCTAGGAAAGAACCTTCCTTGCCCCTTCAAATTCCTGTGTTTGCTGGCAATCTTGGTCCTTCCTTGGCTTGGAGATGCATCAGTCAAGTCTCCCTGCCTCTAGACGTCACCCTGCTCAATCCATCCTCCAGGACAGAGGCCAACATAACCCCCTCTCCAAAGCTTATTACAAACATTTTCAAACAGAAGAGTTAGAATATTTTATAGGGACCACTCAAATATCCACCACTTAGATTCTATCATTAATTGCTTTATCAAGTGCTTTTTCCATCTATCCTCCCCTTTATCCATCCATCAGTACATCTTATAATTTTATGCTTTTTTAAGTAAGTGAGCTGCAGGTTCAATCCCTGGTTGAGGAACTAAGATCCCACATGCCACTCAGTCAGAAAAAAAAACAAACCAAAACAAACAAAACCCCCACAAACCCAGACAAAATCAAGTAAGTTGCAGACTTTCAAATGATGTTTAAAAACATAATCTCATCATGTCAGGACTTGCGAAACATTCAATGGACATTCCATGATGCCTTCTTTGGGGCAAGCATAAAGCCCAAACCCGTTTGTAAGTGCCTCCAGTCTAATCCCTCCCTGACACTGCTTCTTACTTTCCATTCTAGTGAGATCAATTGCAAGTAAAATCCCCCACTCATCATGCTCTTTGTCACCTCCCTGACCTGCTTGTCTTGTCCCTTCTCATGAGATGGTCCTCGACCTCCAAGGCCTCAAGGATCCCCTTCCCCAGAAAGCCTTTCTTGGTACCTGCCTCACCACATGAGGGTCGATGCACCTCTTCTCCCCTAGGGCATTCTTTCCTCCATCACTGCACTTAGCTCTATAGATCATAGTGATCTGTTTAGGAGTCTTTCCCACCTTATGTGTGCTCAGTTGCTCAATTGAGTCCTACTCTTTTCAACCCCATGGACTGTAGCCCGCCAGGCTCCTCTGTCCATGAGATTATCCTGGCAAGAATACTGGAGTGGGTTGCCATTTCCTTTTCCAAGGGATCTTCCGGACCCAGTGATCGAACCTGCGTCTCTTATGGCTCCCGCATTGGCAGGTGGATTCTTTACCACTGAGCCAGCTGGGAAGTCTGTCTTTCCCATCTCTCAAGCCCCCAGATGAGAGCTTCCTAAAAATCATGGATCCTGCTTTGTCTATTGTCCTTCACACCGAGATCCCTGTGTGGCCTATGTGGGTGCCCAGTAAATATTTGTCGAGTGAATGCATGTCTTGTTTTGTCCCTTCTGACAGCACCTCCTGCCTTTGAACCATCTTCTGCCACAGAGCCTGACTCCGGTTCCCTAAGGTAGAGCTCAGAGGCTAAGAATGAAGAAAAGAAACACTGAATGTTATCAATGTTCTCCAACCATCGACCCCCAGAAACACATCTGTAGTTGAACACCTTGGGCTTATGACTCTTTGCATCAAAAGAGTAGGGAACTGTGGGACATCTCAGAAAGAGAGTGTTAGAACAAAAACCTATGACAGTATGTGGGCTTTGGTTAGGCGATTTGGGGGCAGGCCTAAGAAAATAGGAGCTTCCCAGGTGGCTCAGTGTAATCAGCCTGCCAGTGCAGAAGACCTGAGTTCAATCCCTGGGTCGGGAAGATTTCATGGAGGAGGAAATGACAACCCACTCCAGTATTCCTGCGTGGGAAATCCCATGGACAGAGGAGCCTGGTGGATTATAGTCCATGAGGTCGCAAAGAGTCAGACATGACTGAGCACACACAGATGCACTCACTAAGGAAGCAGGGATTTTTCACTAGATAGTACGCTGTCAGAAAACAGGATAAATTTTGTAACTATCTCAATCAGTTCTTTCTACAGAGACTTCCTTGGTGGTCCAGTGGTTAAGAATCTGCCTTCCTGCTCAGCCCCGGACCCCGCGGGCACAGCGGGCAAAGGGGGCTGGAGAAAGCGGCGGAGCTAAAAAAAAAAAAAAGAATTTGCCTTCCAATTCAGGGGATGTGGGTTCACATACTGCAACTAAGACCCCATACAGCCATAAATAAATAAATATTTTTAAAAATCCTCTCTACCGAGAGAGGAGAACAGTTCTATGAAGACCTACAAGACCTTTTAGAACTAACACCCAAAAAAAGATGTCCTTTTCATTATAGGGGACTGGAATGCAAAAGTAGGAAGTCAAGAAACACCTGGAGTAACAGGCAAATTTGGTCTTGGAATATGGAATGAAGCAGGGCAAAGACTAATAGAGTTTTGCCAAGAAAATGCACTGGTCATAACAAACACCCTCTTCCAACAACACAAGAGAAGATTCTACACATGGGCATCACCAGATGGCCAAAACTTAAATCAGATTGATTATATTCTTTGCAGCCAAAAAAGCTCTATACAGTCAACAAAAACAAGACCAGGAGCTGACTGTGGCTCAGACCATGAACTCCTTATTGCCAAATTCAGACTGAAATTGAAGAAAGTAGGGATAACCACTAGACCATTCAAGTATGACCTAATCAAATCCCTTATGATAATACAGTGGAAGTGAGAAATAGATTTAAAGGCCTAGATCTGATAGATAGAGGGCCTGATTAACTATGGAATGAGATTCGTGACATTGTACAGGAGACAGGGATCAAGATCATCCCCATGGAAAAGAAATGCAAAAAAGCAAAATGGCTGTCTGGGGAGGCCTTACAAATAGCTGTGAAAAGAAGAGAAGCAAAAAGCAAAGGAGAAAAGAAAAGATATAAGCATCTGAATGCAGAGTTCCATAGAATAACAAGGAGAGATAAGAAAGCATTCCTCAGTGATCAATGCAAAGAAATAGAGGAAAACAACAGAATGGGAAAATCAGAGATACCAAGGGAACATTTCGTGCAAAGATGGGCTCGATAAAGGACAGAAATGGTATGGACCTAACAGAAGCAGAAGATATTAAGAAGAGGTGGCAAGAATACACAGAACTGTACAAAAAAAGATCTTCATGACCAAGATAATCACGATTGTGTGATCACTCACCTAGAGCCAGATATCCTAGAATGTGAAGTCCAGTGGGCCTTAGAAAGCATCACTACGAACAAAGCTAGTGGAGGTGATGGAATTCCAGTGAGCTATTTCAAATCCTGAAAGATGATGCTGTGAAAGTGCTGCACTCAATATGCCAGCAAATTTGGAAAACTCAGCAGTGGCCACAGGACTGGAAAAGGTCAGTTTTCATTCCAATCCCAAAGAAAGGCAATGCGAAAGAATGCTCAAACTACCGCACAATTGCACTCATCTCACACGCTAGTAAAGTAATGCTCAAAATTCCCCAAGCCAGGTTTCAGCAATACGTGAACCGTGAACTTCCTGATGTTCAAGGTGAATTTAGAAAAGGCAGAGGAACCAGAGATCAAATTGCCAACATCTGCTGGATCATGGAAAAAGCAAGAGAGTTCCAGAAAAACATCTATTTCTGCTTTATTGACTATGCCAAAGCCTTTGACTGTGTGGATCACAATAAACTGTGGAAAATTCTGAAAGAGATGGGAATACCAGACCACCTGACCTGCCTCTTGAGAAATCTGTATGCAGGTCAGGAAGCAACAGTTAGAACTGGACATGGAACAACAGACTGTTTCCAAATAGGAAAAGGAGTATGTCAAGGCTGTATATTCTCACCCTGCTTATTTAACTTCTATGCAGAGAACATCATGAGAAACTCTGGGCTGGAAGAAACACAAGTTGGAATCAAGATTGCTGGGAGAAATATCAATAACCTCAGATATGCAGATGACACCACCCTTATGGCAGAAAGTGAAGAGGAACTAACAAGCCTCTTGATGAAAGTGAAAGTGGAGAGTGAAAAGGTTGGCTTAAAGCTCAACATTCAGAAAACGAAGATCATGGCATCTGGTCCCATCACTTCATGGGAAATAGATGGGGAAACAGTGGAAACAGTGTCAGACTTTATTTTTCTGGGCTCCAAAATCACTGCAGATGGTGACTGCAGCCATGAAATTAAAAGACACTTCCTCCTTGGAAGGAAAGTTATGACCAACCTAGATCAGATCAGATCAGATCAGATCAGTTGCTCAGTCGTGTCCGACTCTTCGCGACCCCATGAACTGCAGCACGCCAGGCCTCCCTATCCATCACCAGCTCTCGGAGGTCACCCAGACTCACATTCATCGAGTCAGTGATCCCATCCAGCCATCTCATCCTCTGTCGTCCCCTTCTCCTCCTGCCCTCAATCCCTCCCAGCATCAGAGTCTTCTCCAATGAGTCAACTCTTCGCATGAGGTGGCCAAAATACTGGAGTTTCAGCCTGAGCATCATTCCAACCTAGATAGCATATTCAAAAGCAGAGACATTACTTTGCCAACAAAGGTCTGTCTAGTCAAGGCTATGGTTTTTCCTGTGGTCATGTATGGATGTGAGAGCTGGACTGTGAAGAAGGCTGAGCACCGAAAAATTGATGCTTTTGAACTGTGGTGTTGGAGAAGACTCCTGAGAATCCCTTGGACTGCAAGGAGATCCAACCAGTCCATTCTGAAGGAAATCAGCCCTGGGATTTCTTTGGAGGGAATGATGCTAAAGCTGAAACTCCAGTACTTTGGCCACCTCATGGGAAGAGTTGACTCGTTGGAAAAGACTCTGATGTTGGGAGGGATTGGGGGCAGGAGGAGAAGGGGACGACAGAGGATGAGATGGCTGGATGGCATCACTGACTCGATGGAAGTGAGTGTGAGTGAACTCCGGGAGTTGGTGATGGACAGGGAGGTCTGGCATGCTGCGATTCATGGGGTCGCAAAGAGTCGGACACGAGTGAGCGACTGAACTGAAATGAACTGAAAGAAATAATAGCATTTTTTTTTGGCCATGGGAAGGAGTGCTTGATATTTTGTGGGTGGCACAGTGACTGTTTTTTTGTTTGTGCTCCGATAGAATTATGAGCTGGCCTTGCTTTATCTTGTGATTTAAGAGTGAACTCATCTGAGGTCGTTGTTTTGTAAGATAGTTTATGCCTAATAGGAGAATAACATGGTTTGCCTGTGAGTGTCAAGCCAGCTTCTGAAAGTCAGAGCCGGCTGTTTTGTCAGAGGCTTCTCCGTGTTTAAGTGGGGAACTGGCTGAAGGATGAATTAGTGGGGTTGGGGCACATGTGTTTACCTGTGTAGAATCCAGTTCAATGCCAGAAACTTGCAAACAGAGTAAGTCTTGAGTTTATTTCCAGTGTCCAATTGCCAACTCAACCATGTAATTCCAGGTCACCGGGCAGACACATTCACCCACATGGCCATGGGAGGGGACTGGTGACCCCGGGCACTGGTGAAGCTGAGTCATGGCGAGGGAGAGGCCAACTTCCTTCCATGGCCTTGGCTGCAACCTCTCGCAGACTCCTGCTCCCCAGACATCCCGCATTCTCACAGGACAGAGACTCTGCAGCTTGACTCCTTGGTCTGCCTGTTTTTGTTTGTCATCCTGTCCGGTATCACAGCCTCACGGTGACTCCCTTACCTACTCATGCGAGCCCTGAGGAAAACCTATTAGATATGAATTCTTTGTTGGCTTTGTGACTGTGGCCTCCAACCAGACTGGTTGAGCTCCCTGGACCCCAAGGGCCTTGTTGTCTCTGCTCCCTGCCTTTGATGATCTCACTTGCCATCAGTTTCTGGATTCCAGTGACTCACTGCAGATGCCTGGCTCCTGAGTTCTCCAGGGATGCTATTTAAGGACAGGCAGGAGAGAGGCTATGACCTTGCCTCCTTCAGTCCGGGGTGTCTACCTAAACGATCTAGTGAGTCCCCCTCTCCCATAGAGCCCTGAACATCTCCTCCCAAACCACAGCTCCCACATGACTGCCTCCCACCTCCTGCCTTCATGATCCTTTTCTGCCAAAGATGGCACCTCTCCTGTTAGAGTTCCTGGCTTTCATCTTCATGTCCTGTCCTGACCCAGCACTGGTCCCTTCTCTTCCTTCAGGCACAAGTCTGTTTTTTACCAGTTCCACTTGCTTGCTGTAAGACTTTGAACAAATTAATTAAGTCTCTGGGCTTCAGTTTTTGCATCTGTAAACTGTGGATAATGATAATTACCTTTTACTATTGCTGTGTGGATTAGTGTTTTTTTTTTTTTCTTTTTTTTACTACACACATAATGATTAATGTATGGCTACCCAGGTGACTCAGTAGTAAAGAAACCACCTGCTCATGCAGGAGCTGCTGGAGATGTGGATTGATCCGTGGGTTGGGAGGATCCCCTGGAAGAGGAAATGGCAACCCACTCCAGTATCTTTGCCTGGAGAATCCCATGGAGAAAGGAGGCTGATGGGCTGCAGTTCATGGCTCGCAAAAAGTAGGACACGACTGAGCAACTGAACAACAGGAGCCCCACATCCTGCCCAGTGAGCTCAGGAAGTCAATGATTCCTAGGACATGCTCTCTGCACACATAAAAAACAATTTGTGGACCAGCTGGACCACGTAGGGACAAGAAAACTCTTCTGCTTAACCTGGAGGAGGAGCTGATGATGGATGTATGACATCTACTCAAGAAAGACAAAGAAGTTCTTCCCCTTCCCACTTTTCTTTTGTTTATAAAACCCTAGTCCAGTAAGTGCTCAGCATGGCATTTCTCGCCTGCCTGCCTGTAAGCCTCACAAGCATCCTATTCTAATAAGTCACTTCTTATCTATTAAAAAAAAAAAAAATTAAACCAGACAGGTACAATGAAAGTCTCCTTTAGTCAGTGTCCCCCTGGATCCTAGTTTGATGTGGTCCTTCAGGACATTTTTCTGTGCATTTATATACATATTTATGTACACATGGAAATATATATGTGAGTTGTGTGTACATAGCTTAAAAACATCTATAAAGTGAGGATAGTGGGGATGATGAAGCTATCTGTTTGTGGACCAAGTAGGTTGGTGTTTTTTCTTTTTAAAGCTGTTTCTTTTGTGAAAGCAAACCAATAGATAATACCTAAATTGAAAAAGCATGCAGTAATAATATAATCGTGTTTACAGATATGGAGGCACATACCAAAAAGTAAATCAGCTAAAAGAGTTGAAAGCGGTGGAGGTGGGTGGGGCTGCTGGTTTTTCTCATTAACTCATTATTTGCCTTTTCATGTGCAGTTATAACTCCAGTCACACTCCCCAAAATAATCTGTGCTTTGTGTTCCTTTTTTCCCTTCATCAGCAATGTGGAGATCTGCTGCCCACTCATGCCCTCAGACCAGTTTCACATACTTCCTTCCTCCTCCTCCTCCTCCTCCCCATTCCCATGGTCCAGCCTGTGCAGCCCTCTGAGTCCATTCTCCACCTGCAGCCAGAACCCTGCTTTATCAGAGTGTGTCTGATGCAACATGCTTCAGCAGAGTGTGTTTCTCCCAACTTAAAAACTGTCTGAGGGGACTTCTCTGTTGGTCCAGTGGTTAAGAATCCATCTTCCAAATCAGGGGGCATGGGTTCAGTCCCTGGTAGGGGAACTAAGACCCTACATGCCAAGGGGCAACTAAAACCGCATGCTGTAAATAGAGAGGCCGACTAGAGAAGCCTGTGCATCGCAAGGAAGACCCAGCACAGCCAAATAACAAAACAAAACTCTATGAGGACAAACTAGTAGTTAATAGTGGGGAGACAATACAGGGGTAGGGAGTTAAGAGGCATAAACTATTATGTATAAAATAAGCTACAAGGATATATTGTACAGGGAATATAGCCAATATTTTATAATAACTATGTGCTGTGTGCTGGGCCAGGTTGCTTCAGTCCTGTCAACTCTTTGCAACACTATAGACTTTAGCCTGCCAGGCTCCTCTGTCCATGGGATTCTCCAGGCAAGAATACTGGAAGCTTGCCATGCCCTCCTCCAGGGAATCTTCCCAACCCAGGGATTGAACCCAGATCTCCCACATTGCAGGTGGATTCTTTACCATCTTAAAAGTAAAGAAAAAAGTCTCTGAGACTCACCTAGGAGAACAAGGTTAATATTAAGCCTTTTGCATGGCAAACCTCACAACCCTCTCAGCTCCAGCCCCAGGCACGAGCATCCTTACCATACACATCATCTTCACCAAGGTCAACTGCCTGCCATTCTCCAGACACACCTTGTTCTCCTGGGCTTCCCTGGCTCTGTATTCCCTGTTCCCTCTGACCAAATCTTCCCTGTGTGTCTTTAATATAGATCACAACTCATAGGGCAAAATATCTTGCACTTTTAAACCATGAGTATTAGAGGTCTTCACAAGTCGATCCAAAGAAGTTGTCCTCATCCTTCCTAATGGCTCCATGAATTAAATGAGATAATGTATGTGAAAGTGCTTTGCCTGCTCTTTGGCACCTAGAAATGGTCAACAAATGTTTCTTTACTTCATTTAAGTTCCTATTACTCCAACATAATGGAGAAGCACTCTCACTATCCCTTAACAGTATAGTTGTAAGATCCCTCCTCAACCCTGACTAGAGCTAGGCAATGGTTTTAAGTCCATCATGAATTAAATGTCACTGAACTCCATCCAATTCCCGTCACATCCCTTGTTTATTCTCTTTGAACTCACTCAACTCTTGGGAGCTCTCCCAGACTGTGTTTGCTTGCTTATGCCTCAAAGGCCCTCTCCCACCACCACCTCCACCACCCACTAGGGAAATACTTTCCTTCTTCCAAGATCAGACTGTGTCACTTCCCCCTGAAAGCTGCCCTACCCCAGAGAAGAGCCCCAGTCATCTGAGCTGCTATGCTGTCCTGTACTTACTGTTCACATCACTCCTCAATTAGCTCAACCTTCTGAAGGCAGACTGCCTTAGCATCTTTAGGGCTTAGCACATTGCCTGACACATAACAATGGCCCCATGAATGTTTGCTGGATGAAAATCTCCAAGTACCTAAAAAGTCTAATCTCCTTTTCTATATGACATATACAGAAGCAGCTGCACTTGTATAAAGGATAAAGGAGAGTGTTTAGATTCTTACTAGCTGTGTGATTTGGGGCAAGTCACTTGACCTCTCTGAACCTTGACCTACCTCAGGAGGATGAAGTAAAATATGCAAAAGAACTCTGCTGCTGCTGCTGCTAAGTCGCTTCAGTCGTGTCCTACTCTGTGCGACCCCATAGATGGAAGCCCACCAGGCTCCCCCTAGAAAGCAACAATTGTCATTACTGCCTCTTTTCCAAACTCATTTGCAACTTAGTTTTGACAAATCGCCCTAAATCCAGTCACTTCTGTGAAACGGTCTCTCTGCTCTCCATCTGTTCCCCGTTCATTCCCAGTGCTCTGGCTTCACCCTCCGGCCCCCTTCGTCTGATTTGGTGGGCCCTGTTCTCCGCTAATTCCCCCTGTGACGTCTCTGCAACCTTTGCCTTTCTCCCCTTACGTGTAGAAGAATCTTCACAGCTTCCGCAGAGCCATCCCAGGAGCCTTGGTGCGGGGCCTTTTCCTCCACTTCCTTGAAGCCCCTCCCTGTCCTCCCGGCCACACACACCACCCCTGGGGGCGGGGGCGCCGGGCGTGGCCGGTTGACGCTCGCAAAGGTGCACAGAGGTGGCAGATAAAAGGATGCGATGTCACGCTCTGCGCCGGGAGGGGCTTGACCCCTGTGGGGAGCCGCAGAGACCACAGGTCCCTCGAAGCCAGTTTGCCTCCCAAAGATGCAGGGCAGGGCAGGACTGGGCTGGAGGGGAGTGTGGGGGTAAGGGAGGAAGTAGGCGCACATCTGAAGCTCCGGAGGAAGTCAAAGGGAGAGGCTCCTGAGCTAATTGGCAGGCCGGATGCCAGCAACATGCCAGCGATGTTTTGGTGACACCTCACCTGGGAAGAAGGAAGGGAGGGAGGGAGAGTCTGTCATGTGGGCCAAGACCTGAGAGGCACGTGGGGCTCCTCTCAACTGCTCTCCAGCTCATTAGGCTTTTCTAGGTCATTCTCTGTATTACTGTCTCCCTCAAGGGTGCCCCTGCTCTGCCTCACGCTTGCTTTCATGTTTCTGACTTGGTCTCTCTGACTCACTGTCCGTGTCTCTGACTCTCATTGTGTCTCCCTTTGTATCTCTGTCCCTGGGAGTCAGGAGTCAGGTTGAGAGAAGAGGCACTTGAACCCAGCCCTCCCTGACTCTGCCTTCTGCAGCCTTTGACCTTGGGCAAGCAAGCCTGGGCCTTGGTTTCTTCCCCCGTGGCTGAATGTTACGAACGCCCCTGGAGTGGTTAGTGAAATTAAAAAAATGAAAATAATAAGAAGCTTTGAAGATTATAAATTTCTGTATAACCATGAACTATTCTTTTTGGTGCTGTCACTGCTCATAATGTCATATGCTTACCTGGGCCTTGTTGAGGTATGGGCAAGTCATTCTGGCTTATGCATGGTTTGCTTGAGCTCATGTTAACTAGAACACCCTGTCTTACAACCTGTAGCGCATGCATCTGCTTTAACCATTAAAGAAAAGCATATATCTAAAAAGCAAAATGGAGTAACTGTGGTTCAAGCATTCAAAATGGAACCAGGTGGCCAATATGGCTGTTGTTTCAAAGAGGTTCCAGCATTGCTGAGAACTCGAATTTTCTGAACTGTATCAAAGTCAAGGACACCAGCCATTTTCAAAATAGTATCTGCTAGCAGCTGTTAGGTATAACCTTGTGATCTGAAGGTCTCCCCTTGCAACTATGCAACCATTTGGGACTCCAACCAATCCTTCTTGCCAGCTTCAATCCTAATTCCTGACAAATATCTTATGTGACCTTGGAGGTTTTGCCTTTATCAGCCTCTGCCATTTGTCATCCATGCTTTTGAGTCTGTATTTCCCAGGCTGTAGTCCTCAATCTGGTTCAAATAAAAATTCTCTTCTATTTTTATTATAGATTGATTATTGATTATTTCTACAGACATCTCACAGTTCACAAAGCAACTGGGGACTTCCCTGGTGGTCAAGTGGTTGAGAGTTCGCCTGCCAATGCAGGGGGGCATGGGTTCCCTGTTTGGGGAAGATTCCACATGCCACGGGGCAACTGGGCCCATGTGACCCAATTACTGAAGGCCGCTTGCCTAGAGCCTGTGCTCCTCAATGAGAGAAGCCACAGCAGTGAGAAGCTTGAAGAGTAGCCCCCTCTCCACGTCCCCCTCCCACTGCTCACTACAAGTAGAGAAAGCCCATGCAGCAACGAAGACCCAGTGCAGCCATAAATAAAAAATTTTAAACAAAACAAAAAAACACCCTGAAGCAACTGAATATCTGACAGGCATCTCAGCTTCACATGCCCACCATTTAACTCCTGACTTTGCACCCCAAGTGGCCCCTCACGGTCTTCCCTACCTCTGTCCAGGGCAGTTCCATCGTCTCAAGGTGCTTGAACCAAATCTCTTGGAGATTCCTGACTCCTGTTTTGCTCTCACACCCCAAAAGCAACTCAGCAGTAACCTTATCAGCTCTCCATCAGCTCACATCCATAAGTCAGCCCCTTCTCATCACCTTCATTCCTTACTAGGCTCACCTCACTCAGTACCAAAGAAAGTCCTCACAGTGGCCTCAAGACCACACACAGTCAGCCCATCACCTCTCTACCTACCTACCACTCTCCCCACTGCTCTGTCTGCCCCAGCCACATGGCCTTCATGCTATATCTCACATATCATAGGCTTTTGCCCCTGATTTCCCCCTCAGTCCGGACCATGCTCCCTCCAGATAAGCAACTGGCTCATTCTTTCACCCATTTCAAATCCTTGATTGAGTATTATTTAGTATAGTTATAACCCTACTCACTCTAACATCTCTATCTTCCTTCCAAGCTTTATGTTGTTTTATGATACCTATTATACTTTTCACTTATTTATCTGGTATGTATCTGTTTTCCCCATTAGAATGTAAGTCTCATAGGGGCAGATTCCTGTCTGCTTTATTCTCTGCTGCGACCCCACCTCCCATCAATACCTGGCATATAGTAGTGCTTAATAGCCTTTTGATGAATACATGAATATAAATTATTTCCTTTGATCCTTAAAACAATTTTTGAGATAAGTATTGTTGTTCCTGCTTTATAGTCACAAAAAGAACAAGACTTGAATCAAATCTTGAATACCTCACTGTTTCCAAATGGGATGTGTGTGTTCCTTCAGTCTCTGCAGGTTCTTACCTAGTTTAGTCAGAAGGAGCAGAGGTCTCAGATTTCTCAGTTCAAAATGAGGGATTAAGACTTCCCTAGCAGTCTAGTGGTTAAGAATCCATCTTCCAAGCAGGGGACACCAGTTCGATCCCTGGTCGGGGAACCAAGATCCCATATGCTGCACAGCACAGTCCCCTCCCCCTCAAACATGTACAAAATGAAAGATTTAGACCAGTTAGTTTTCCATCTTCTAGAGAATGATGCCTCCTTAGCCGCTTCAGTCCAAGTTCTTCTCCCTCTTCGCAGCCTCATCCCTTCCTGGGTCCAGGGAAGTGAGGCTAAATGGTTTTCCAGGTCCACTGGGAAACTGTGGCCCACAGATTCATGAGAAACCTTTTCATTTCTGGCTTCCTACACTCCACACATCTCACTGGTTGAATCTCTGATTCTGTCCAGGAAATAGTGAAGTGAAGTGAAAGTCACTCAGTCGTGTCCGACTCTTGAGACCCCATGGACTGTAGCCCGCAAATTTCCTCTGTCCATGGGATTGTCCAGGCAAGAATACTGGAGTGGGTTGCCATCCAGAAAATAGGATGACTACAAAGAAAAAGAGAGAGACAGAGTAAGAAAGAGAAAATGATGGAGGAGAAGGCAGAGAGTGAAGGAGATAGAGTAGGCAGGTAAGTGGATGTTAGGAAACACTCTGCAGAGAGAGGCAATGGTTGTGAACTGTTGTCCCACTGAAACAAGGTATTTCATCACTTGGTCATTCCTTCCTCTTCTGTGATCCCATTGCAACTCCCACAGCTCCTTAAGAGCTTTTCCTGTTTCCCTAAATAGTTCTTGCATCAACCCAGTTGCCCATTGTAGGAACTAGGAGTTCACCCCTGATTTTCCTCTGCCTTACCCTCCAATGACCATTCCAACACTTTCTTCAGTTCTGTCTACAAAATATATTTCAAATTGGCCTGCTCATCTCCCAATCCACTGGCTACCATCTAACTGAAGCCATCATCACCTCTCACCTAAAATACTGGAATAGTTTTCGTTCTTCAAATGGCCATCTTGCACAGCTCCAGGGGATGTCCCTAGCATGTCGTGGCCTTGGGTCTCTCCCATTCTACTCTTGCCTTAATCCACTGCTCACAACTTAAGACTCTGCACAGTTGGTCTTTGTTTGTTTTGTTTGTTTCTTTTTGTTTGTTTGTTTAGGATTTAAAAAAAATTTTATTTATTTTTTGGCTGAGCTGTGCAGCTGGCCGGATCTTAACTCCTGGACCAGAGATCAAACCCACATCCTTGACAGTAAAAGTGCTGAGCTCTAAACACTGGTCAGCTTTGTTTAAATTAGCCTCAATTGCTCTTGCCTTAGAGTCTTTGCAAAGTTGTTCCCTCTGCCTGGAAAACCCTTCCCTCTATTCTGTGCTTAATGAACTCTTATTCATCTCTCAGTTACCCTCTTAAATGTCACCTCCTCAGAGAGCACTTCCTCAGCCCCTCATCTAAACTAGAGCCCCCTGCTATCAGTCTCTGTGCTGGATCTTTAAAGAGTTGCCAGATTTAGCAAGTACAAATACAAGACACCTACTTGAAATCTGAATTTCAGATAAATAATGAACCAATTTTTTTAGTACAAGTATGCTCCCAAACATATTTGGAAGATACTTAAATAACTCCGGGAGTTGATGATGAACAGGGAGGCCTGGCATGCTGCAATTCATGGGGTCACAAAGAGTCGGACATGACTGAGCGACGGAACTGAACTGAACTCAACTAAATAGTTTTTAAAAATTCATCATTTATTTGAAATTCAAATTTGCTAGTATTTTACCTGGCACCTTTAGATATGGATTGACTTTATTTCCATTCTGTTTGGTTGGGAAGTAGAAAACTATTTCTCAAAAATTTTTGCAGCTGGGTTCTGAAGCAGAATTAAGGTTGGCCAATTAGATGTATTTGTACGATATTTGAAAGACAGAAGTGAGAGGGAAGCCATTTTCCTGTAACAGATGGTCAGGTGGACAAGCTCCAATAAACATGAGAGGTTCATGGCAGTAGGCCAGTTGGGGGAGTGACTGCAACATTTCTGATCTCTGGTGATTGACCTTGAAGTCAATCACCCAGTTAGGACCTCTTGACTTAATTATCCAGGTTTTTCAATGATTTTCTTGTCAACTGGTTTCCTGAATTAAATCCCTTGCTTAAAATACCCAGAGAGGTTTCCTCTGCCTCCACGGAGGCCTTCCTGGTACAGTTCTCATCAACCTCTTCTTTCCCTTCATATCACACATTGTGTGAATGGACAGTATTCCTCTCACCCACAGACTCTAAGCTGCCTGAAGACAGGCCCCTTTCAACTCTAAGGTTCTACAAATCTCTGTAATTGAGAAAGCAATCGGAACTGAGTTACCTACATCTGGTGCACTGCACAGGTTAATACATTGTTAGTTTGGAAGACTCATTCTCAATGAGATGTTAAATTTTTTTTTTTTTTTGGTTATTCTAGGCAGCAGGTGGCATCTTGTTTCCCCTACCAGGGATCAAACCCACGTCTACTGCAGTGAAAGCAGAGTCTTAACCACTGGACATCCAGGGAAGTTCCAAGATGCTGATCGTGAATACGTTGAAGGAGGACAAGAGTTAAAAAAGGAAATGAAAAGAGGACTAGGCCAAAGGGAATGTCTAAATACATAAATTGGACCCTATTATCACCACCCCACCCCCCCCCCCCACCACACACACCACCACTTAAAGCCCTTCAGTGGCATTGCACTTTGTAGAACCAAACCCAACTTCTAATCTGGTCCCTAAGGCCCTGCACAGCTTGGTTCTTAGTATCTCTCCAGTGTCTCTTTATACCATTCTTGTCACACCTCATAGCATGCCATCTTCATCAAGATCTTTCCTTCTGCAGGGCCTTTGCACCTACTGTGCCTGCTGCCTCGAAAGCTCTCCCCCCAACTTTTTACTTCTGGCTCTCTCTCATCAGTCAGAGCTCAGCTTAAATGTCACCTCCTCAGAGAAGCTTTTTCTAACAGCCTATTAAAAGCAGTGAACATCTCCTCCAGTTAATTCCTCTTATATTATCCACTTTATATTCTCCAAAGAACTTATGACATCTATAATTATCTTGTTAATTTATTTGTTTACTTGCTTATTGTTGGTCTTTCCCAATAAGATCTAAATTGCCAGAGGATAAGGGACCATGGCTGGCTTGTTCACCAGTGTATCCTCACTTCTAGAACAGTGTTTGACATATAGAACATTGTGTTAGTCACTCAGTCATGTACAATTGTTTGCGACCCCATGCACTGTAGCCTACCAGGTTCCGCCATCCATGGGGTTTTCTAGACAAGAATACTGGAGTGGGTTGCCATTTCCTTCTCCAGGAGATCTTCCCGACCCAGGGATTGAACCCAGGTCTCCCACATGGTAGGCACTGTAGGCAGCCACTTTACCGTCTGAGCCACCAGGCAAGATCAGGATAAAGAAATGTCAGTGATATTAATGGGGGGTTATCAGAAGGAAAGAGAATAAAAGAGCATCTGCCACGGGGGGAGCTCGCTCCCCACATCCTGAATGAACCTGAAGAGGAGGCAACATCTGGGAGAAACTGTCAGCCTTAAGCATGGATTTAAAGGGAGAGGGACAAGGAGGCTTCCAGGAGGCAAAACAAAGTCTCACAAGAGAGGAAGTAATGCTTACGGGCAAGAGCATAGAATTCGGAGGTGGGAAATCTGAATTCCAGTCCCACTTCTGCTTCTAACCTGCTGTTTGAGCCCAGGCAAATCTCTTACCACGCTGGAATCCAAGTTGTCACTATAAAATATCTGGATTCTCGACCTTACAACTGATAAATGGCTAAACAAGAGATCAGGCAATATGGATGACAGTTCTTTATAACCCTGGTCACATTTTTGAGCATCAAGATTTCTCATTTAATCTGACCTAATCTTTGTCCTCTATGTCAGTCTTAAATTCATACTTCCTGAGGCTGCCCTGAGCCTCAGAAGATGTTTTACCCAGAGTTCTTGGAGCCATTGAGTAGGAAAGCCACCATGCTCTATTAGAATCAGTCATGTTAAAGCACATTGTAAACAACAAAAAAATTTTTTTCTAAAAAAAGTATTTCTGGAAGCATTCGAGGCTGAAGAAACTCTTTGAGAAGGAGTATAGTGACTGGTCTGGAAGAAACACAAGTTGGAATCAAGATTGCTGGGAGAAATATCAATAACCTCAGATATGCGGATGACACCACCCTTATGGCAGAAAGTGAAGAGGAACTCAAAAGCTTCTTGATGAAAGTGAAAGTGGAGAGGAAAAAGTTGGCTTAAAGCTCAACATTCAGAAAACGAAGATCATGGCATCTGGTCCCATCACTACATGGGAAATAGGTGGGGAACAGTGGAAACAGTGTCAGACTTTATTTTTCTGGGCTCCAAAATCACTGCATATGGTGACTGCAGCCATGAAATTAAAAGACACTTACTCCTTGGAAGGAAAGTTATGACCAACCTAGATAGCATATTCAAAAGCAGAGACATTACTTAGCCTACAAAGGTTCACCTAGTCAAGGCTATGGTCTTTCCTGTGGTCATGTATGAATGTGAGAGCTGGACTGTGAAGAAGGCTGAGCACCGAAGAATTGATGCTTTTGAACTGTGGTGTTGGAGAAGACTCTTGAGAGTCCCTTGGACTGCAAGGAGATCCAACCAGTCCATTCTGAAGGAGATCAGCCCTGGGATTTCTTTGGAAGGAATGATGCTAAAGCTGAAACTCCAGTATTTTGGCCACCTCATGCGAAGAGTTGACTCACTGGAAAAGACTCTGATGCTGGGAAGGATTGGGGGCAGGAGGAGAAGGGGACGACAGAGGATGAGATGGCTGGATGGCATCGCTGACTCGATGGATGTGAGTCTCAATGACCTCCGGGAGCTGGTGATGGACAGGGAGGCCTGGCTCCCCCAGGTGCTGCGATTCATGGGGTCGCAAAGAGTCGGACACGACTGAGCGACTGATCTGACTGATCTGATAGTGACTGGGAATTGAGAAAGAATAATGGTTTCCTTCATCAATGCTCCTTACCCCTGTGCCTCTTTTCCCACTTTCAGTTTTTTCCCCCAAGATGCTTCACATGCTTTGTTCAGGCTTTTTCATTTCTCTCCAACTCAACCCAACCCATTATTCATTTACAAGCCACCTCCTCCAGGAAGCCTTCCTGAAATCATTTCCACTCATTCTCTGACCTGTAAACAAAACCCTCCACTCACTCTTCTCCCTTCAGCACACCTTTACAATTTGGTAATGACAGATCTTGGTCGATGATGGAGATACCTCATTTGTTTCATCACACTCCCTGATTCAGTAACGGCAGATTTTGGATGATGATGGATATACTTTACCCACCTTATCATACTTCCTAAGGGCAGGGGCCATGGCTGGCTTGTTATCAGTCTCCAAACACCTTTTCATACCTGCCTCTTCCCCTCCAAGGCTCCTAAAGACTTGTAGGCTCTTTAATAATATGGGGGTGTTGGAGATACATAGTTTTTCAAGGCAGAAGCTGGTGTGTCTCCTTTTGCCTGGCAAAGCAATTAAAAAAAAAAACAACACGATGGGATGTACTGACATGGGGAAGAGATAGACTGAAAAATAAACAAAAGAAGAAAAAAAAAAAGGAAGAGATGGGAAAGAAATGAGAGAATTATGCAAGGCCTTCCCACCTCTAGCATCTTCATTGCCACGCACGGGTGTCTAACTACAACATTCGGCAGCATCACAAGCAGATATCCTGGGTAGAGTTGGAAAGGGGTAGGAAGAGTTATGTAGGAGACACCTGTATTAAGAAGATGTGGTGCTAACCAAGAGGCAGGATGCAGTCATGGTCAACTAGAGCAAGCCAAGCCAACACACCCAAAATCAGCTCTGCCCATCCGCTTCTCTGAAAATAGAATAAACCAAGGGAGAATTAGAGGATCAAGTGTAGAGTTGTTGGGGATTCTAGCAAGGAAGGAAGAAAGTCTTGAAAAGTGAGACATTTCCTGGCAGTGAAACTACTGAACCACTGAAGCTCATGTGGTCTAGAGCCCATGCTCTACAATAAGAGAGTAACTCCTGCTCACCAGCAACTAGAGAAAGCCAGCATGCAGCAACAAAGACTGAGTGCAACCAAAAAGTAAATTAATTTAATTAAATTTAAAAGACAAATTATCATGAACTTTTGTTTGAAATCTGTGAAACAACACACATTTGTTATCTTATATTTCTGTAGTTCAGAAGCCTAAAATGGGTCTTACAGGGTGTCAGAGTGCTGGACTCCATCTGGAATCCATCTCCTTGCCTTCTCCAGCGTCTGCTGCTGCTGCTGCTAAGTCGCTTCAGTGGTGTCTGACTCTGTTCAACCCCAGAGACGGAAGCCCACCAGGCTCCCCCGTCCTTGGGATTCTCCAGGCAAGAACACTGGAGTGGGTTGCCATTTCCTTCTTCAATGCATGAAAGTGAAAAGTAAAAGGGAAGACGCTCAGTCATGTCTGACTCTTAGCGACCCCATGGACTGCAGCCTACTAGGCTCCTCCATCCGTGGGATTTTCCAGGCAGGAGTGCTGAAGTGGGGTGCCATTGCCTTCTCCTCTCCAGCGTCTAGTGGCCACCTACTTCCTTTGCTCATGGTTCCCCATCCTCAGCCTTCAAAGCCAGCAGTGTCAGGCTGAGTACTCTCGTGACTCTTTAATCCAAAGAGGAAGATTGTCCTCTTCTGCTTCTGTCCTCCACCTTTTTTGGCCACACCACAATGCATACCAATTCTTAGTTCTCTGACCAGGTATCCAACCTGCATTCCCAGCAGTGCAAGTGTGGAGTCTTAATCACTGGACTGCCAGGGGAGGCCCTATCCTCCACTTTTAAGGACTCTTGGATAATCTAGAATAATCTTATGACTTAAAACTCAACTGATTAGCAACCTTAATTCCATCTGCAAGCTTAATTCCCCTCTGTCAAGGTAACATGTTCACAGGTTCCACACCTCAGGTAACATGTTCACAGGAATTAGAACGTGGGCATCTCTGGGGGGATCATTATTCTTCCTATCATAACATGGAAGTCCATTTCACAACATAGATTTTGGTCATATCTGTAGCCATTTGATTGTGTAGCTGTGCATTTTATGAGCAGGGAGCTGGGAGGTTTGTTTCAAGATGAGTGTATGTGTGTTCATTTGTGTACTTTGTTTATCAGAGTGTCATGTTTGAGTGTCTCCCTGATAAGTAAAGGGGGAGAAGGATGCCTGGAGGGGTTGCCTAATAACCTGCTTCTGCTCCATAAAGACTTACTGTTGTTGTATTTTTATTCTTGTTGTATTTTTGTTCTTGTTGACAATAAAACTAATGACAGAGTGTCTTTGCATGTTTTCTTCCAGTATGTCTATCTGTTCCTAAATAATCCGGGTGTACATCCCAGTGATATAGTGTGTATGAGACCATTTGTGGCATATGTGTGGTTTTGCATTGTATGAGGGTATCTGCCTATTAGGGCTGTGCATTTGGGGGCATTTAGACATTGTTGGATGTGCACGCATGCTTGTGCAACAGTGTGTGATTGCAGGTGTAGACATCTGAATGTGTACTTATTCACAACCCCCCAGGAGTACCCAACATAAAGGCCTAGCATGAGAGAGGAGGAGGAACTAAGATGAGGGGGAGAGAAGAGGAGGGCAGAGGAGGAGAGAGACAGGGATGGAGGTAATGGAACAGGGCATGAGGAAAAATCCAAAAAAAAAAAAAAAAATCAGAACGTAGAAGAGAAGACTTTCCTGGTGATCCAGTGATTAAGAATTCATCTGTCAATGCAGGGGACATAGGTTCGATCCCTACTCTGGGAAGCTTCCACATGCCATGGGACAACTAAGCCTCCTGTGCCACAACTACTGAGACTGTGCTCTAGAGCCCAGAGGCCACAACTACTGAAGCCCGTGCACCTAGAGCCTGGGCCCCACAACAAAAGAAGACACTGCAATGAGAAGCCTGCTCACTGAAGCTAGAGATGGGCTGTGTGCAGTAACGAAGACCCAGCGCAGTCATAAATAAATAAATAAATAAATAAATACATTTTAAAAAAATATAGAAGGGAGTTCCATGCAAAGAGCTGACTCATTGGAAAAGACTCTGATGCTGGGAGGGATTGGGGGCAGGAGGAAAAGGGGACGACAGAGGATGAGATGGCTGGATGGCATCACCAACTCGATGGACATGAGTTTGAGTGAACTCCGGGAGTTGGTGATGGACAGGGAGGTCTAGTGTGCTGCAATTCATGGGGTCACAAAGAGTCGGACACAACTGAGTGACTGAACTGAACTGACTGCTGCTGCTGCTGCTGCTAAGTCGCTTCAGTCGTGTCCGACTCTGTGCGACCCCATAGACGGAAGCCCATCAGGCTCCCCTGTCCCTGGGATTCTCCACGCAAGAACACTGGAGTGGGTTGCCATTTCCTTCTCCAATGCATGAAAATGAAAAGTGAAAGGAAAGTCGCTCAGTCGTGTCCGACTCTTAGTGATCCCATGGACTACAGCCTACCAGGCTCCTCCATCCATGGGATTTTCCAGGCAAGAGTACTGGAGTGGGGTGCCATTGTCTTCTCCGAACTGACTCTAGGGATCTGAAATTAAAGAGGGGCAGGGTGGAGTCACAGCAAGGCCATAAATCAGAAGATCTGGGTATGGCTTCACTTTGGGTCATCACCTGTGTGACCTTGACAATGCCAGCTGTCTAGGCCTCAGTTGACCAAAAGAGTGAAAATAGATAACCTCTGGGTACACACCAAAGAAGGAGAGGAGAGAAAAATGGAAATAAAAACAGACACAGGGAAAAGAGACAGAAACAAGTAGAAAGAGAGATATAGGAAGAAACAAGAGAGGCCTGGGAGCCAGCCAGAGGTAGAGCGGAGAGAACCCGACCCGGACTTCTTGAGGCAGGAATGTGGGCGCCTGCTTCCCACTCCTTACCCCAAAGCTTCGGTGTCCTTAAGCCCTTAATAGGTAAGGCAGGCAGATGGAGAGAGGCGCCTGGAATGACAGCCACTCGCCAGCGCTCAAAGGCCTGCCAAAGCTACACAAACCAGATCTGTCTTCAGTGCCCCCAGCCCCCCAGATGTAGGTGTGCCAGCCACCTGGAATGACTCATACCCTGGCGATGTGGGCACACATACCAAAAGCGAGCCTGGGCATCCTGCCCACCTGCACACTGCAGGCCAAGGGGAAGGCGAGATCCCGGCTCTTGAGGGACGTTGGGGTGGTGGTGTCACGAGCTACGCACCCCAAACCTGCTACTTTGCTACCTTGCCCCCAGAGCGCCTCCTAGCGACCACCTGCTCGGGTCGAGACCTAGGTGTCCCTTCCACCCTCCTCCCTCGAACCTTACCGGGAAGCGGGAGAACCAGATGGGGTGTTACGCAAGGCCTGATGTTTACCTCCCGCAGGGGCCTCCTCCCTCCCTATAAAGCCTGACGTGGTGGGGAGATTGGCGGGGACAGACTGGTTGAAGTAGGAGGCGATCCCAGGAAAGCGTCAGAAAGTTAATGCGGGAGGCGGAGAGCAGGGCAGAGACGCAGCCAGCAGCCGAGGCGCACCGCCATCTGCGCACCCGAAGGCGGTCGCGGTGGTCGCGGAGGGGACGGCGCCCGGGCGCTGGCTCCCCATGGAGGCGTCCGAGCTTCTGGGACCGGGGCTGGTGGAGCGTCTGGAGCAGCTGGCGACGTGCCCGCTGTGCGGGGGCCCCTTCGAGGACCCGGTGCTCCTGGCGTGTGAGCACAGCTTCTGCCGCGCGTGCCTGGCCCGCCGCTGGGGGACCTCGCCGGCGACCGGTCCCGAGACGCCCCCCACCGCCTGCCCGTGCTGCGGCCTGCCGTGCCCCCGCCGCAGCCTGAGGTCTAACGTGCGGCTGGCGGTGGAGGTGCGCATCAGCCGCGGGCTGCGGGAGAAGCTGGCCGAGGCCGGGGCCCGCGCGGGGAAACGCCGAGGCGGACGCATCCCTACCATGGGCTGCCTGGACGCGCAGGGAGAGGTGAGGCGGGGTGCGCTTCGCGAGTCCGCAGCTGTCCGCGGAAGGGGCGATCGGCTGGGGAGAACAGCAACTCCCGACCCGGGGCCCTTCTGGAAGTTTAGGCAAAAGAAAGAGTTGGGAAGATACCAGCTGAGGACGAGGGGGCGGCGGCTGTCAACTGAGAGGTGCCGGGACGCACGGCGGGAAGGAGTTGACGCTGTGCCCAGAGTCAAGGGGGCTGGACGGATGCCCGGCTCTTGTTAGAGGGGCTGGAGGAAAGGGGTTAGGGAGGCAGAGAAGGGGCTGGGGCACTAGACAAAACGCGGGGAGACCCCCGAGGCCCTGAGAAGAGCGCGCGAACTGGGAAGCTGGGAAAGACGCCACTGGCAGCCAGTGAGGAGGAAGCCCGGCGGGGAGGAAAGGGGAGGAAGCAGACGGGGGCGGGAGCGAGCTGGGGGCCTGGGAGGTTGGTGAGGGAGATCGAAACTCGCCCAGGGGAGGAGGAGCAGGAGGGAGGGTGGAGAAAAAGCGGGAGTGGAGGAGAGGAGGGGGCTGTCACAAGGAGGGAAGAAGAGAGGCAGGTCCAAACTTTGCTGCAGCGTCCTGGGGTAGGTCCCCGCGCTCCGGTCTAGACCTTGCTGTGTTGTTATTGTTGTTCTCAGCTCCTCCCAGGGCCCCAGGCAGAGGAGGACAAGAGTGGAGGCAAGGTCCAGGAGAACAACCTGGGGACCCCTGGCTCCTCTCCACTTCCCACCCTGATCGCCCACCCTCCCACTCTCCCTCGTCCCTCCTGGGCCTCTCACTCCTTGGCGGTCAACCGTTCCCTTGCTCGACCCCCAGGCGCCCCGGATTCTCTTCTGGCTTCTCGCCAGCCGCCAAGCCGGTCTAGAGTCTTGTTTCCCACCCTTTGAAGTCTACATATACCTAATTAGTCTCTGTGTAATTGGCATAACTAGACAAGTTGTCTTTCCTCTCTCCACTTCACCATCCCTCTGGTCTGCCCCAGTCTTCCCCACTGGACAGAGAAATGGAAAGAGGCAATCTTAGAATTTGGAGAGGGAGCATCCCACGCCCTCTACCGGCTCCCAGGGTGCCCTGCAGGTCGGTGGGGCCTACTGGGACACATCCAAGTCCAGCTGCCTCCATGGTCAGGGTAGAGAGACACAGAACAAAAGGCCCAATAAATGCCACTGGGCTTTTATGGCAAGAGGGAAGCGGTTTTATTATAAGACTTCAGTTAACGAACTCTTAGCCTAAGGACTCTAGGTATGTGTTTCGTCTCTGTGATGGATAAAGCTGAATGTTTATCTGGGATAGACCCTCAGGAAGGTGGATGAGGATGGGGCCATTGACACAGAGAAGGGAGGTGGGGAGGAAGCAGGGAAAGGTGAGGACTCTGGGGGCAGAAAAAGGCCGGGATGACACTAGGGAAGGGGAACTGAGTGGCTCTGGGGCGAGGGAGGCGAATGGTGGGGGGTGGAGTTAGGGGGATGAGAAAGTGGTGATGGACAGGAAGGAAAGGTCATGCAAGGAGAAGGGAGAGTGAGAGGAATAAGGAGCACATGGGGCTAAAGACGGGAGATCACTTTGAGATGTGGAGAGGGCCCTCACCAGAACAGACCCAGCCACCTGAGGGTGGGGAGCTCCCCTCAGGATGAAGCCCAGAGCTCACACCCATGTTTTTTCTGTCCACTCCAGGATTTGAAGATGACATGGAGAAGGTGAGTTCCATTTTTACTGTTTCTTCCTTTCCACTACCAGTGGCCACATCCATCACCTTGTCACGGGAACCACATCTCCGTCCCCACTCCCAGACAGGTTTCCTGGGTTGGCCTCACCCTTTTCTGCCCCAGAGATGTGAGTGGGGGAGGGGTGCAGGCATCAGAGGGCAGAGGGTGTCTACCAATTTCTTGACTCTTCTCCCTCATCCCTCCAGGTTTGATGCCCCAACACCCAAGGCATCTAACTCAGAGGATGAGCTCCCTGAAGATTACCCAGTGGTCAAAAACATGCTTCACAGACTGACGGGTAAGGAGGGCAGAAGAGAGGGAACTAAATGAGAGACATTTCAGTTTGTTCCCTTTTCTCAATATGATCCAGTCCTTTTTGATGTCTCTGTTAATTTCCTAGGGCTGCCATAACCAAGCACCTCACACTGAGTGGCTTAACAGAAATTTAGTGTCTCATGATTCTAGAAATAGAAGTCAGGTGTCAACAGCATTGGTTCTTTCTGATCACTGAAAGGGAGAATCTGTTCCAGGACCTCTCTCTTAGCTTCTGGTAGCCTCAGGTGTTCCTTGGCTTGTGGATGGCATTCTCCCTGTGTCTTTCCTCTAGACACACTTCCCTCTATACACACTTTTTGGGCCCAAACTTTCCCTTTTTATAAGGACATGGGTTATATTGGATTAGGGTCCACCCTAATGACCTCATTTTAACTTGATTACCTTTATAAAGATTCTCTTTCCAAATACAGTCAAATTCTGAGGTCTTGGGGGACTTCATATTTGGCGGGGGGAAGAGGAGAACACGATTTAACGCACAACAGGGTCAAGCCTTAACCCTCATGTTCCAGCCATTCTCCCCTTTCCTGTTCATATACTCACACAACAGACCCCTGGAGGTCAGGTGCTTCTGAAGAATCTCTGCTGCCACCACTTCTCATCACTTCCTTCCAGAAGTGTCCCGGAACTCACATGTCTCCTTGCCCCTGGGGCTCTGAGCCTTCTCTGCAGCTTCTGGGGAGCTCCTTCCATCACTCCCACGGCTATCCTCTGCCCCTCTTTAAACTGCCTAGAGAAGGTGCTCAACCCTGTTGGACACCCACCATCCCACCAACCCAGATGGCTTCTAGTACCCCCAGTCCAGAAATCTTTCTTCAAAGCACCCCACACACACAAGGTCAAGGACTAATTCTTTCTGGCCCCCTGGCTATCACCGCCCTCTGTCTCCTCCTCCCCACCCTCCCTGGAGAACTAGGCCTGTCTGCTCCCACCTATTCCCGTGGGTGGTGGGCTGGTTTCTCAGGATACTTCGGATTCCTCCCTCTGCCCACCCCCTCACTTGGGGTGCTGGTTTCTGGTATCAGTCCTCCTCTTGAGCTCCACCTTTCCCATCCTGTGGACCCAGCTCCCACGCCCTGCCCCAGATGCTGCAGATTGACGTATCGATACTCCGGCTCCCAAGAAGTCAGTCCAGCTTCACTCTCCCCAAGTCAACAACCCAGGCAACCCCTCGTTGAACCTCTGAGCTATGCCCCTTCCCTGGGCTGGTAGGGTCCTTCTCCAGGCCCAACTCTCCAGAAGGAAGTGGCCCATCAGCGCTGGTGGGGTCTCGCCCAGGCCTACTCTTCATTCGCCTTCATCCTCAGTGGTCTCACGGACGCCTTTGTAGAGCGCTGTTGTGAGCCTCTTGCGTCCGACCCCGCCTCCGCCTGAGAAAGCCCTCTCACACGATCTTCCTCGTGCGTTCCTCTCTCCAGCCGACCTGACCTTGGATCCTGACACCGCACACCGCCGCCTGCTTGTTTCTGAGGACCACCGCAGCGTCCGACTGGCCCCACCGGGGACACCGGCGCCCCCCGACGGCCCGGCGCGCTTCGATCAGCTTCCAGCGGTGCTGGGCGCGCAAGGCTTCGGGGCTGGCCGCCACTGCTGGGAGGTGGAGACCTCGGACGCCGCCTCCCACGGAGACTCTTCCGGAGAGGATGAGGACGAAGGGGAGAGCCTCTACGCCCTGGGTGCGGCCGGGGAGTCGGTGAGACGCAAGGGCCGAGTAGGGCTGTGCCCCGCGGGGGCCGTGTGGGCCGTGGAGGGCCGCGGCGGCCAGCTGTGGGCCCTCACTGCCCCGGAGCCCACCCCGCTGGGCGGCGCCAGGCCCCCGCCGCGGCGCATCCGCGTGGACTTGGACTGGGAGCGGGGCCGCGTGGCCTTCTACGACGGCCGCTCCCTCGACTTGCTCTTCGCCTTCCAGGCGCCCGGTCCCCCTCGGGGAGCGCGTCTTCCCGCTGCTCTGCACCTGCGACGCCCGCGCCCAGCTCCGCATCGTGCCCGCGGAAGGCTAAGCTAGTCCACAACCCCCCGGTTCTGGCCTGGCCCAAATGAGCACGGACAACCGTACTCATTCCAAAGATCCTGCCCGTGCCCACTGGGCAAGTGTATTGAGAAGCACCCCGGACCTCCCTCCATATTCTCCAAATAGGACCTCAACTGGCCTCGTTTCCACATCCATGCCCAAAGCGGAATTCCTGAACCTCCTTCCCCCATCTTTGGATGCTTCTCCCTCTCAGCTATCTTAGTACTTACCCCAGGGATCCCTCCCCTTCTGTATTTCCCAGGTTTGATTGGGGAACAGGTCCTGCCCCACCAGTACTGGTAAATGGCCCATTTTTAATACACAGAGGGCCAGCTGGTCAAATATTTACCTCCCACCCCTGCCCCTCCTCCTGGCAAAAAAGAGCACGGTGCCCTCTCCACAGCTCTGAGGTTTGGGCTTCCCTGCTTCCTCCACTCTAAGGTTTCTCTTCAACACAAAGGAGACCTTCCTCCCCTAAAACAAGAGGCTTAACTCTGGCCTGGGCCTTAGGGCTCTCTTTTATTGGGAGATGGGGGGCAGGACAGTTCTATTCCACCCCGACTACCTTCCATGCTTACAGCCATTTCCTTCTTAACCAACAACCCGCTCCCCCACCAGCCCCGCAGCCAGCTCCATATGAGCATGGCACATATTCATAACACGGAACCAATGGTGCTACTTCTCCTTTTCTCAACCTGGAAATGGCCCAGACACCTCACATTTGCCCTTGTATATATAGCCTCACTTCTTTCCCCATATGTATAAATGGGTCCATATTTAACACATTTTGTGATGTTGGGTTATTTATTTTGTGCATCTGTGGCAATAAATGAGATCTCTGTGGTGGTATGGATTTGACTGATCTCTGCAACCGTGCACTGCAAAAGGCCTGGGAAATGATATCCAGATCCCAGTAAGGGGTGGGGAGGGCTGGACATCTGGGCTGGGAGAGACATCAAGGCCTTGGAAGGAAGGGGTGAGATTGCATCTCTTGGCTCCCTCCCTTTTCCATCCTCTCCCAGGGACCCAGGCCCCTGGGGCTGGGTTGGATCCGTCTCCTAAGTTGGAAGACCAAAGGCTGAGGAGATAGTGGGTTCTAAGTGACTAGTCTTGGAGCCAGTTTTGTCAGAAACTCTAGTCACGTGAGAACGGTGAGGAGAGAGGACATGCCCATTTCTTTTTTCCATTTCTCATTAAAGGTGAGAATGACAAAGAACTCCCTCTCTCCTAACTCCTCTTAAGGGCTTGGGGGGAGTGGGCAGGAGAGAAGGGAAAGGGCTAGGAGCCCTGAGGTCTCAAAGAAGACCTCACATCCCACAGGCAACGACTAAGAGTTAGGATGACATAAATACATTAATGGAAGAGCTCTAAGCCAGGATTAACAAGCATAGCTGGAGCAAGATTGCCTGGAATCTGACTAGGACCCTGGCAGTGAAAGCTGGGGCTGCTGGAAACCCAATTTAGCTGTTTGGAACTCAAGTAGAGAGTGCAAGGGGCCAAGATAACTGTATCCCAGGACAGGCAGTTTGGCAGTGAGAACAAAGGAAAAGATTGGGATCAAGATGCCTGGATCCCTGGAGAGAGGAGGCTGGGTATTGTAAGGAGAAATGAGGGCTGGCGGAACCCAGAAGTCTGGGTTCTGGAATAGCAGCAAGTCAGAATTCCAGGATCTCTGTCCACCTTCCTCTCCCTCTTCCCTCTGTCAGGCAGAGGAGAGGGGAGGAGGGGGCTGGAGAAGGGATCAAATCATGGGTTCAGTCCCCGAGTAGCCACACGAATACATTCAGGGCCAGACAGACACAGGAATGGTGGGGGAGCGAGCAATTTAGTGCTGCATTGGCCCTGGAGGGGGCTGGGAGGGGTCAGGGGGCTGGGGAGGGGTGGTGGGGCTTGGTCCCGGGGTTGCATGACGCCGTCCTTTGCGGTGGCCCCGCACACAGTGCGTATGACCACAGCCCTCCTCTTCCTCGTCATCACTCTCTGTGGAGCTCTCGCCAAAGGCCCGAGGTTTCTCATAAATACAGCAGCCTGGATTCGGATGCAGGAGCCCAGTGAAAAAGGAGGAAGAGTTCAGATGTCCTGTCAGTTCCGTTCCCACTGGATCTCAGTCAAAATTCCCTACTTCCCACCATTTTCTCCTTCTACCTTCCAGATCCAGCTTCCCCAGGCCTACACTCTGGGACTCTGTCACCTACCCACCTTGCCTTTCCAGCCGGGAATCCAAAGCTCCCCTTCTCCCACCTCAGATACCTCTTGACTTTAGGCCTTGCACATTGAAATTCAAGCCCCTCCCTACCTCTTTCCCTCTAACTCCTCTCCTTGATAACAGAGAACCACCAAGGCAGCCACAGGACTGTGAGCATCTGGGGGCTTTGGGAAGGCCAGTGAATGCCAGAAGGCAAAAGATGACGCTGAGGGGAGCCAGGACTCCAGCGTTAGTGTGGGACAACCATTACTCACATTTGGATGAGCGGCGGCCCATGTGTTCATTGTCCACAGTGTCACTTGTCCATTCCACCTTTTTCTCTGGCTTCCGTTTCCGAAGTTTGATGGTTAGGCTCCGGTTCTCCTGGAAGGTTAAGAAGGATAGGCATACCTAGCTAGTCCCCTCCTACTAACTCTTCCCACTTCCTCCCTGGGGCCTCCTTTCTTCCCTTCCCCAGTTCATTCAGGATCACAAACACAGCAACAGAGGAGCTGATGCTGGGAGAAGATAAAACAGAACAGGTTTTTGACCTCAAGGAGTCCCTTGAGGAATTCTGTTCTTAGTAACCACTAGGATACAGAGAAGATACAATTCCTAACCTAGGGAAAGTCCCAGCAAATCTTCAAAGGAAAATATAATCCTCGCTGTTCCTCTGTCTTCCTCCCCAAATCATCTTTGGTGGTATTAATACATGGAAATTATTTTCTCAGTCACCAATGCCTAAACTTTGATCTCCCTTTCTTTTCCCAGAAACCCTATTATTTTTCCCATTAAAGAAATGACTCTGTTCTGACATCTCTCATCCTCAAGCCCAGCCTTCCCAACCTGTTATCCACCTATTCTCCAGCATCCTGGCATCTCTAGTAACTATTACTCTAAACTCTCTTAATCAAAGGGTTATTAAGCCCAACAGGTACATCTCCCTTTGAAAGCAATGTTTTTGCAAAAACGCTGTTTTTCTCTACATCTCTGATTTTTCAAAATACTCCCATCATCTCCCTTTTCTTGTTCCCTCATTCCCTCTGCTTCCGTTTGCAATAATCCCTTCAAGAAATATTTATTGATAAGCATGCTTAGTGTCAAGTTTCCCTACAGCGAGTGTCCAACCATGCTTTCTCACACAACTCTTCATTTCCCCCAGCACATCCCTTGCTAATTAATCGTCCGTCAAGTTTCCGGTCTTTCAGTACTTACAGACACCACCATCCCAAGCAGTATCATCTACATCTTAACTCTATTGCATGTCACTTGACCAGCCTTCTGCACCAACTCTGACACACCAAAAAATCCCTAATACTCTGCGATTCTCCCAAACCCACTTCCTCCCATATCCCCAGGCCTAGCCCATCCAGCAACTCTCCAAAGCCTTATCCCTTCCCTCCCGGTATCTCCCAGACCCCTAAACAGCACCGCCCCCAGCCTTTCTCACGGGTTCGGTTGTCACGGTAACCGTTGTCTCAGTGACGGTCTCACTCAGCCCGGCCCCTGCCTCCGCCATGGCTAAAGCTGAGGAGAGAGAGAAGCGGAGGAAAGGGGATGAGGCACCCTTCTGTCTTTTCTGTGTCTCTGAGGTCTAAGAGAATCGGTATCGATTCAGATTAGCAGCCAGGATCCTCCACCTTCTTTTTTCCCCCTCCTCCTGGGCCTCCGCTGCCCCACCCCTGGGGATAACCTGTCCAACCCCACTTCCGGCTCCCTACTTCCGGGTGTGACGCGTTCTGTGGTCCCCCTTTTCCCTTCCTGGTACTAAATGCGTCAAAGCGCTGGGTTGCCGGATTAGTTCCGCCGTAATGTGACAGTGCGCAGGCGCCGCAAGGAGGCAACACAACTTTGGCGGAAGAGGCATCACTTCAGTACGGGAGCAGGAGGCGGGGTGAACAATGACTGCATGGTCTTGCAACGCAGAGATTTCAGCAGGAATCCGCGGTGGAGGTTAGAGCTGGGCCTGTTCCTAAAGACTGGGTACCGCACCCGGTTCAGACGCCCCGTCGCCGAGTCCATTTCATTGCAATCCCTCTGTGTGTGTGTGTGTGTGTGTGTGTGTGTGTGTGTGTGTGTGTGTGTGTGTGTGTGTGTGTGTGAGGGCGGAAAAAAATAAGGGGCAATAGTAATGATCCTACCACAGCCTAACTTCGTTTCCTTGTTGTTTTGTCTGGGAATTAGGCAATCGGGACCTGGGAGCAGCTGGAAACACACTTGATTAAGAGTTTTAATCCTCCCTCTGTGCCCGTAGGGGACACAATGAATATGGATTCTTTCCTGTCACTGGCGCATGGAACACTCTAGAGTCTGCGTTTTAGCTCCAAGTCTACAACAACAAATGGGGAAGACTGGAAAAAATACTAACAAAAATATAAGACATTAGAATATTAACATAGACGTAAGACTCATCTGTGAAACTGAGTTTAGTCACATACTGCCTACACTTGCTCTGGGGTGGAGATGAGAAAGATTAAACACAGAAATGGTCATCAGTCCAGTTCAGTCACTCAGTTGAGTCCAACTCTTTGCGATCCCATGAATTGCAGCACGCCAGGCTTCTCTGTCCACCACCAACTCCCGGAGCTTACTCAGACTCATGTCGATCGAGGCGGTGATGCCATGCAACCATCTCATCCTCTGTCATCCCTTTCTCCTCTTGCTTTCAATGTTTCCCAGCGTCAGGGTCTTTTCAGATGAGTCAGTTCTTCGCATGAGGTGACCAAAGTATTGGAGTTTCAGCTTAAACATCAGTCCTTCCAATGAATATTCAGGACTGATTTCATTTAGAATGGACTGGTTGGATCTCCTTGCTGTCCAAGGGACTCTGAAGAGTCTTCTCTAACACCGCAGTTCAAAAACATCAATTCTTCGGCACTCAGCCTTCTTCACAGTCCAACTCTCACATCCATACATGACCACAGGAAAAACCATAGCCTTGACCAGACGGACCTTTGTTGGCAAAGTAATGTCTCTGCATTTTAATAAGCTGTTGAGGTTGGTCATAACTTTTCTTCCAAGGAGCAAGCGTCTTTTAATTTCATGGCTGCAGTCACCATCTGCACTGATTTTGGAGCCCCCCAAAATAGTCTGCGGAGAAGGCAATGGCACCCCACTCCAATACTCTTGCCTGGAAAATCGCATGGACAGAGGAGCCTGGTAGGCTGCAGTCCATGGGGCCGCTAAGAGTCGGACACGACTGGGCAACTTCACTTTCACTTTTCACTTTCATGCGCTGGAGAAGGAAATGGCAACCCACTCCAGTGTTCTTGCCTGGAGAATCCCAGGGATGGGGCAGCCTAGTGGGCTGCCGTCTATGGGGTCACACACAGTCGGACACGACTGAGGTGACTTAGCAGCAGCAGCAGCAGCAGCAAAATACTCTGTCACTGTTTCCCTATCTATTTGCCATGAAGTGATGGGACCAGATGCTATGGTCTTTGTTTTTCTGAATGTTGAGTTTTAAGCCAACTTTTTCACTCTCCTCTTTCATTTTCATCAAGAAGCTATTTAGTTCTTCTTCACTTTCTGCCATAAGGGTGGTGTCATCTGCATATCTGAGGTTATTTATATTTCTGCTAGCAATCTTGATTCCAGCTTGTGCTTCATCCAGTCCAGTATTTCTCATGATGTACTCTGCATATAAGTTTTAAGCAGGGTGACAATATACAGCCTTGACATACTCCTTTCCAGATTTGGAACCATGTGTTGTTCCATGTCCAGTACTAACTGTTGCTTCTTAACTTGCATACAGATTTCTCAGGAGGCAGGCCAGGTGGTCTGGTATTCCCATCTCTTTAAAAATTTTCCACAGTTTGTTGTGATCCACACAGTCAAAGGCTTTGGCATACCCAATAAAGCAGATGTTTTTTTCTGGAACTCTCTTGCTTTTTTGATGATCCAGTGGATGTTGGCTCTTTGATCTCTGGTTTCTCTGCCTTTTCTAAATCCAGCTTGAACATCTGGAAGTTCATAAATTACAATATAAGCCAGTTTGTAAGATAAAAATAAGTATGTTTCTCAAGGAGCAAAAGAATGGGAAAGAACAGACAAGCAGACGAGTGAGTTTTTTAGGTAAAGAAAGCAGCATATAAAGTACTTGTGTGTACTGAAGAAAATACATTCCTGTATTTGCAGAGTACATCATGAGAAACGCTGGGCTGGAAGAAGCACAGGCTGGAATCAAGATTGCCGGGAGAAATATCAATAACCTCAGATATGCAGATGACACCACCCTTATGGCAGAAAGTGAAGAGGAACTGAAAAGGCTCTTGATGAAAGTGAGAGGAGTGAAAAAGTTGGCTTAAAGCTCAACATTCAGAAAACAAAGATCATGGCATCTGGTCCCATCACTTCATGGGAAATAGATGGGAAACAGTGGAAACAGTGTCATACTTTATTTTGGGGGGCTCCAAAATCACTGCAGATGGTGATTGCAGCCATGAAATTAAAAGACACTTATTCCTTGGAAGGAAAGTGAAGTCGCTCAGTCGTGTCTGACTCTTTGCGACCCCATGGACTGTAGCCTATCAGGCTCCTCCGTCCATGGGATTTTCCAGGCAAGAGTGCTGGAGTGGATTGCCATTTCCTTCTTATGACCAACCTAGATAGCATATTCAAAAGCAGAGACATTACTTTGCCAACAAAGGTCCGGCTAAACAAGGCTATGGTTTTTCCAGTAGTCATGTATGGATGTGAGAGTTGGACTGTGAAGAAAGCTGAGTGCTGAAGAATTGATGCTTTTGAACTGTGGTGTTGGAGAAGGCTCTTGAGAGTCTCTTGGACTGCAAGGAGATCCAACCAGTCCATTCTAAAGGAGATCAGTCTTGGGTGTTCTTTGGAAGGACTGATGCTAAAGCTGAAACTCCAGTACTTTGGCCACTTCATGGGAAGAGCTGACTCCTTGGAAAAGACTCTGATGCTGGGAGGGATTGGGGGCAGGAGGAGAAGGGGACGACAGAGGATGAGATGGCTGGATGGCATCACCAACTCGATGGACATGAGTTTGAGTGAACTCCAGGAGTTGGTGATGGACAGAGAGGCCTGGTGTGCTGCAATTCATCAGGTCTCAGAGTCAGACACGACTGAGCTACTGAACTGAAGGAGAGTTCCAGATGATGACTGACAGGTAGGCGTGGTTAGATCAGATCAGATCAGTCACTCAGTCGTGTCCGACTCTTTGCGACCCCATGAATCGCAGCACACCAGGCCTCCCTGTCCATCACCAACTCCCGGAGGTCACTCAGACTCATATCCATCGAGTCAGGCGTGGTTATGAGGCCCTATAAACTTTGCAAGAAACTTGGAGATTATCTAGTCAGTGAAAGGCTTGAAGTAGGACAGAGACATGAACAGATTTTATTAGATTTCAGGAGTGGGGCACTAAAGTCAATTACCAGAAATGTTCAAACAACAGTGGAGGAAACTAACTTGCCCATCTGTCTAAGTTGCCATGGATAGTATATCAGTTCAGTTGAGATCCGTTCAGTCGCTCAGTTATGTCCAACTCTTTGTGACCCATTGGACTGTAGCAAGCCAGGCTTCCACGTCCATGTCCATCAACTCCTGGAGCTTGCTCAAACTCAGGAGAGCTCCCAAAATATAAAGGGCCACACAACTGTAAGATAATCATGACTCATCTTCCAGTCACTACTTAAACCAAAGAATGCAGGGATACTAATTCCCAGGCTGAAATTTGAATATGCTGATTGTGCCTGGACTAAGTATTTGTTTGCCTTTAAAGTTTTTGGCTCAAACTGAAAAAAAGTAAGCTACGACTCAGCATGTAGAGTAAAGCCCATTAAAATAAAAAGTCATTGTAGAGTGGGATTCCTATTGATTTTTTTCTTTCTACTTTTCTATATATGAATCTGTTACAGTATAAAAAATATGTGTGTATATATATATATAAAATTATCTCAAGAGCAAAAATAAATTTCCAGAATGTCCACTTGTGTCTTTGAGTGTAGATTTTATTGTCCAAACTTACATATCAAATGAATCTGAGTCAGAGTTTTCTGTTGAAGCTCACTATCCAAACTCCCACTTTTTGTTTCCCTAAACTCAGGAACCAAATAAGATTTAGATAATGAAGGAACACTTATAATTGCCTTTTTATGTTATTAGCCTCATTCCTGGCTCCATTTTTTTATCCTTGGTTTTTATTCTCACCACTCCTTTTTCTTTCTGCTATACCAATTTATATTCCCTTTTTGTCACTGATATATTTGTTGAGAGAATGAATATATCTCTCTAAGCTAATATGAATTTCTTTTGGAACAAGATAGATTATAAATAACATACATATGTCTGGCTCTTATAGAAAAATATAACTTTAATAAGGAAACTAATGAGGGTAGGAGTACTCTGGGGACAATGGTAATCCACACACGACGATCTACTTTTCCTCTGTGACCAGAGCACTGTAATGAGGAGATGGACAAAGGACCTAAGAACCCAATATCCTCCAGCTTCCAAGTAAGAAAAGGATTGTTGAGTCGCTCAGAAAAAAAATCAAGAATCTTCCTTCTCTTGGAATCTATAGAGAAAAAAAAAAAGACTCGTTATATTTGACCAAAGGAAGAGGTACTAGCAGTGTAAGATGAAATAAATAATCAAGGAAGGACTTTCATTTATGACTACAGAGGACTAGCTCCCCTAAACAACCCTACACAAATTCAAGACAATTAAAAATGCTGGATTAAAAATGTATCTTGCAAATTATGAATTATGTCAAGATTTCTTAAGAAAACAAAAAGCACTAGCCATAAAAGAAAAAAGGATAAACTAGACCTCATAAAAATGAAATACTTCTGGTCATTAAAAAAAAAAAAGAAAAATTTTTAATTTTCTTAAATTAGTTGTTAAACAATTTCTCAGCCTGACTGAGAAATACTCCCCAAAGGTATTTCTAACTATAAATATTTTTAATCCATTGATGAGAAGGCAAGAAAGTAAAGGCAGTCTTCACACTGAGTGAAAGTATATAAAACCAGGAATCTAGACAGGTACATTAAAACTGAAGCCTCTGGTACATTGGTGCCCTTGCTGTTTTGAGAGCCTCATGAGTGAATCAGAGACAAGCATACAATGTCTGAAGGGAGATACTCTGAGTAAGTTTGAAACCTCCAAAGGGCTACACCTGTGTATAAAAGTGAACAAGAAAAAAAAATCCAACTCTGCAGAAGAGGAATTTGACTGTCTCACAAGGTGGAGGGAGAAAAAATAAAAAAATTTCCTTCTAGAATTTCTAACCAAAAGCTGGCCTTACATTGGATTTGCAGCCCAAATCCATACTACCTATTTGCTACAAAACACATGCAGCTGAGAATTTATTTAAAGTCATTCCAGCTTGGTAGTGCTTCAGGGCACCTGAGGAGGAAACACACATGCTAAGAATATAGTTTTCACTCCAGGCCTCAAAGAATTCCATAGTGCAAATTCTTAAAAATCTGAGCTTGTATTCAGAAATTATAAAACAAAAAAAGCACCATGAGAAAGTCTGCAGGAATAAGGGCAGCATCAGACCCACAAAAACTGTGGGAATGAGAATTAGGAGACACAGAATATAAATATCATGCTTAATATATTTAAATATATGTAAGAATTAAAAATAATTTAGTATTAAAGAATCATGAATTATTAAAAATGATTGAGGAGACTTGAAAAATAAGCAGAACTCAAAAAAAAAAGTTTTTAAGTAACAATAACTGACATAAACTGAAGACAGAATTAGTGAAGTGGAAGAAAGACCAGAAGAATTTACCTAGAAGCAATATAAAGAGAAAATAGATGGAAAATTATGAAAGGGTGAGAGAAATGGAGTAGTGGGTAAAGTCTAATAAGCAACTAATTAATTAGAACTCCAGAATGTGAGAACATAAGTAAAGGCAATATTCAATGAGATATGGCAGATAATTTTCCAAGGTTGATGGAAAAGAAAAAAAAAAATCAGTCTTTCAGAAAGCCCAACAAATCCTAAACATGATAAACAAAAGAAAGCCACATCCAGATATACTTTAGTGAAACCACAGAACACCAAAGACAAAGGGGAGTTCTCAAAACTATTCAGAGAATCATGTTCTTTAAATCACCCATGACTAATTCTCACCGAAATAAAACTACCTTGAGTAAGTAACAGTGGAAGATGCAACAGTAACACCCAGATTATCAAGCAACATTTGCTTTCTGTATTTTTTTCTTTCCTTTTAAATATCTTAAAAGGTTTAATTCACCGAGTATAAAAAGGATAAGAAAAGTATAATTTTCTAATATAAAAAATGACCACAAATTTCCCTATTACTTCAACTATACAGAAGAGAGGGATGGGACCAAAGAACACAACTGTTTATTCAGTACAAAAAGTAAATCACTGGATTTGTTTAGGTCGCAAACAGACTGAGAAAGGGCAGAGAGAAGGGAAAGGATACGCACTTGCAGTTGGTACAGGTGTAGAAGACAGTCTGCCCTTCATCAGCTGATCGCATCTGCCTGGTGTGGTATGCCATTCCCTCGTGCCCACATCGAGAGCAGCGCCTGTCAACCTGGGAAGCAACTGGTGGGATTAATAATTCCTCTTCTCGCTCACAGACATCGGGCTGTCACACTCCCCAGACTCTGATGTTTTAAAGACCTCTCTTCCCTCTTAGAGGACTTCCCACGTGGCGCAGTGGTAAAGAATCCATGTGCCAATGCTGGAGACGCGGGTTCCATCCCTGGCTCGGGAAGATCCCTTGGAGGAGGAAATGGCAATCCGCTCCAGTATTCTTACCTGGAAAATTCCATGGACAGAGGAGCCTGGCAGGCTACAGTCCACGGGGTCGCAAAGAATCAGACACGACTCAGCACAGCACACACCCTTCCCTCTTGGAATTGGGTACAAAACTCTCCAGATCTGAGCAATCGCCTCTCCATTTCTTTCCCACCCTCCTTCGATGGGGCCAGTCCTCAATGTCATTCACTCACCACGGGTCCCTGGAACTCAGGTCCTTCCTCCATCGACAAAGGCATGGCTGTCCCCAGTTTGTTAAACACAACTGAGGTCTTCACAACCTTCCGCTCAAAGTCTGCGCAAGCAGTAAGAACTGGTTGTGGAGACAGTAAGGAGGGCTGACACCCATAACTCCCTCCCTTGTTAGGTCAGGAGGCCTTATATTCTTCCCTTCACGTTTCGACCCAACGCCAAAAGTGCCTGATTCCCTGCTTCAGGGTCCCCCTCTTCAATCCAACCGATATTAGGGTCCTCAAGCCACTGACCCTTTCACGCTGGGCCCTCTGCCGGGGTCGCTGCGTACAAGCCCCTTACCTCGCACGTTGATGGAGAAGCCACAGCGGGTACAGGCGACAGCATCTTGAACCCCGGGCAGAGGCAGGACCGAACCGCAATCTGGACAGAAATCCAAGTCCGACTGAAAGCTGGAGCAGTTGCCGGGGAGGTCCATGACGGAGGGTGGTCGAGGGCTGAGAAGAAGAGGAGACTGCTAACAGAAGAGAGTAGCTCTCTCCCCACTGAAGGGTCATTCCTATTCTGTCCCTGGACCTAAGCATACAGAACCCGAGTCCTTCTCCCACGTACGCCTGTGCCTCTTAGACCAAGGAGCCTACATATCTAGAATTCCCAGCCAGGGTCCGGTACTTCGACTTGGGGGCTTGCTTACCTGGGACAGGCGAGACGAGAAAGCCAACTCCGCGAGCTAGAACGCAGGCTCTACGCGGCAGCGGAGTAGCGAGAGCAGGGCGGGCTAGAGCGCCCTGTTGTCCGGCCTGTCGATTGGCTATTACGTCATAATTAATCGCAAACTTGATCCCCGGAAGGAGAGGAACTTTTGAAGGAAGGTTGTAGCGCTACCTTCATGCTGGTTTTGTGACGTTGGATAAGAAAACAGGTGATTGAAGCTGAGCCTCGGGTTGTTTTTCCCCACATTACCCAGTTCTGGGAACTACAACTTCCTCTGTTCCTGAGTTTGTATTTAAAAAAAAAAAACAAAACAAAAAGCGAAACATTCTAGGAGTTACAGTTCTAGCGCTTCTCGGACCTCGCGATGCAAGCAAGGGCGCTCTGCAGAGCACCGCCTGGCTCGAGTGCTGGGCCCTTGGCGACGAAGAATTGATGCTTTTGAACCGTGGTGTTGGAGAAGACTCTTGCGAGTCCCTTAACTGCAAGGAGATCAAACCAATTAAGCCTAAAGGAAATCAGTCCTGAATATTCACTGGAAGGACTGATGCTGAAGCTGAAACTCGAATACTCTGGTCATCTGATGCGGAGAACTGACTCATTTGAAAAGACCCTGATGCTGGGAAAGATTGAAGGCAGGAGGAGAAGGGAAGGACAGAGGACGAGATGGTTAGATGGCATCACCCACTCGATGGACGCGAGTTTGAGCAAGCTCCGGGAGTTGGTGATGGACAGGGAGGCCTGGTGTGCTGCAGTACATGGAGTCGCAAAGAGTCAGACAAGACTGAGGGACTGAACTAAGCTGGCCCTTTGGAAGGGGTGAGTCGGCCTCTTACGGGGCATGAAGTGGAAACGGTGAAGGCGGAGGAGGAATGCCTAGTCACTAGGAACGAAAGGAAGCAGGGATGAAGTAGGACACTTTAGGAAGGGGCTCAAGATTTTGGATGTAGTGGAACAGAAGAGATTGGGACTCCTTCCTCTTTAGATGCCTGTCAGTTGAGGGAGCTTAGCATTAGTCAAGGGAGCAGCCTTGTGACTAAGACTGTCGAAGTTTGCTTTCAGTTGCGGACCCCATTCCACCTTGTCCCCGGCCTCCCATCCGACCAGCTCTACATCATCATTACATCCATTAGATGGAGAGTTGACATATCCCTAATCTTTTATAAAACATAAGGACAAGTGTCTTAAAAGTCTTGCTATTTTAATTCATCTGAAACCTACAATCTAAAGTGTAGAATCTTGTCGTCCTGAAGGGACAGCTTTTAGATGAATTTCCTAGTCCTCTCCCAGTCCATTCACACGCTCTCAACCTCATAGCTGTGCTAAGCTGCTTATGTATGAAAGTTCCGGAGCCATCACTATTTTCTCCTGTTTGAAGAGAACCAGCTGTTGTCTCTCCTAGAGAGGTTTTGATCTTCTACTCTCTGAAATAATGGAAACACATAAACTAGTGAGAGGGTTCGGGGAAGGCAATGGCACCCCACCCCAGTACTTTTGCCTGGAAAGTCCCATGGACGGAGGAGCCTGGTAGGCTGCAGTCCATGGGGTCGCTAAGAGTCGGACACGACTGAGCGACTTCACTTTCACTTTTCACTTTCATGCATTGGAGAAGGAAATGGCAACCCACTCCAGTATTCTTGCCTGGAGAATCCCAGGGACGGGGGAGCCTGGTGAGCTTCCGTCTATGGGGTCGCACAGAGTCGGACACGACTGAAGCGACTTAGCAGCAGTGAGAGGGTTAAAACTCTGAGCAAGCTACTAGAAAGTAACAAGCCCCTTAATAATTTGTCTTACAAGGAGAGGTCTGCTGAGCCCATGATGGTAGGCAAGTTTTTATTCTCTCTTCTATGTGTGTCTGTCTCCTTTGAAAATAGAAATTGAGAGTAGTCCAACTTTCCTTTTCAGTATCAGTTCAGTCTCTCAGTCCTGTCCAACTCTCTGTCACCCCATGAACCACAGCATGCCAGGCCTCCCTGTCCATCACCAACTCCCGGAATCCACCCAAACTCATGTCCATTGAGTCAGTGATGCCGTCCAACCGTCTCATCCTCTATCGTCCCCTTCTCCTTTTGCCCTCAATCTTTCCCAACATCAGGGTCTTTTCAAATGAGTCAGCTCTTTGCATCAGGTGGCCAAAATATTAGAGTCTCAGCTTCAACATCAATCCTTCCAATGAACACGCAGGACTGATTTCCTTTAGGATGGACTGGTTGGATCTCCTTGCTGTCCAAGGGACTCTCAAGAGTCTTCTCCAACACCACAGTTCAAAAGCATCAATTCTTCAGCGCTCAGCTTTCTTTATAGTCCATCTCTCACATCCAGACATGACTACTGGAAAAGCCATAGCCTTTACTAGACAGACCTTTGTTGACAAAGTAATGTCTCTGCTTTTTAATATGCTATCTAAGTTGGTCATAACTTTCCTTCCAAGGAGCAAGCCTCTTAATTTCACCGCTGCATTGATACTGTCCTAATGCGGTAAAGTAACTAAGCATTATAAGGCGTGACTCTTTCCCAACAAAAGCTCAACAGTCTGTTCCCGTTCATATTTATTAAGCACATATGCCAGTCTTTGAGCTGAAGTTGTGGCTGTCAAGCTAAAAACTGTGTCTCTGACCTTAAGGAATACAAATGAATAATTAGAATGCAATGAAAGTACACTTACAGGACAAAATGTGAGAGCCCAGGAAAGGCATATACAACAGATATGCCTGTATACTTCAAGGAGGACTATTTATTAAAAAGTCCTACTTATTAAATAGGACTTTAACTATTTATTAAATAGTTTATAAAAAAAACTTTATAAAGTTTCAATAAAAAGATTCAGTATTATGGAGAAATTAAATAGTTTATAAAAAACTATTAAAAAGTTTCAATAAAAAGATTCAGTATTATGGAGAATGTGAGAGAGGACGATGCTCATATTCTGTGACGAGGATAATCACCAGTCAACAAATCATTAATTTTGAGAACGTGGGATTACAGACTCTAATGTTAGGTAATGTTACTGTGCTAGGTACTGTGTACACAGAAATAAAAGTAAGGTGGTCATATTTTTAAAAATCTCAAGTATATGTAGTCATGCAAGTAAGAATATGCCTAAGAGGTTAGTGAGATCCAATATTTGATAGCAGATCCTTTCTAATATGATAGATAGATGTCTATATTTTTAGATAAAAAAAGTTATAGCTCCTACTCTATGAGTCTGAATTTCAGCATCAAAATGTTAAAAGTGATATATGGATACAGATATCACAGTGGAAACCAGGATTGATTTTCAAAAGAGTTGTAGAAGTAAAAAATATTATGTTCATAGGGAGGCAAAAATTGCTGTTACATAGAGAAGACTGGGAAGATTTTATGGTCAAGTCTTGACCTGAGGAGGATGGACAACTGCTGTTTATTGAGAACTTACCATATATAAAGCATTGTGCCAGGATCTTTAATTCTAATTTGTTCTTTATAACTCCACGAGGCAATTTTTGTCTTACAGTTCCATTTTACAGATGAGGAAACTGATTTAGAGAGAGACTGAGTTACTTGCCCTGAGTCACACACCTGGGAAATGGTGGAATTAGGATTCAGGCATAGCCCTATAAGGCTTCAAAGCCCATGCTGTGTAAACCATAAATGGTATAAATAAAGGCACAGAGATGAGATGCCAGGCATCCTTAGTGGCTTAAATATGACCTCACAGTAAACTCAGATTAGACCAGAGATGACACACAAAAAGTTGGTAGTCTTTACTTGTGTTGCCATCAGCCTGTCCTATAAATAAACCCAGAATGACCCCAGATTCTCATCCCTAGTAGATCAACAGGGAATAGTCTCAATGGATTTAGGTTGAAGAATGACTGGCAGAATGAGGCAGGCAAGCAGAGAGTGAACAAGTAAGAATAGAATTTTAGAACAAAAGATCATAGGGCAGAAATGCTGTATGTGGTGATAGAGGCAGAGAGGGCCCGGCTCAAGAAACTGTACAAAGAGAATGAACTGATAACACCGAAGTCTAGACTCATCCCAGAAGACAAAGGAGGAAGCCAGACTGAGCAGTATGGTGTAAATGTGCTTGGGCAACGCTTCACCAAGGAGCCCGTCTCTTCCCACACCCAGTCCCTGGTGCAAGATTCAGAATGGTTCCTGTTGAGTCCACAGGAGAAGTATGCTTTTAAGTTTATATGACAGGATTACAGTTGGCCCTCTATATCAGAGGTTTCCCTATCCACATATTCAATTGTGGATGAAAACAGGGAAAACAAAATTATGGAAAGTTCCCAAAAGCCAAACTTGTAGTAGTATTTACATTGTAACAAACGTAGTATTTACATTGTATTAACATGGGGTCGCAAAGAGTCAGACAAGACTGAGCGACTGATCTGATCTGATCTGATCTGAACAACTATTTACGTTGTAGTAGGTATTGTAAGTAGTTGAGAGATAATTTAAGGTATATGGGAGGATGTGCCAAGGTTATATGCAGATATCATTTTATATAAGGGATTAGCACATGGATTTTGGTATCTGGAGGAAGCAGGTCCTGGAACCAAGGGACATTGGTGGGGAGGGTGATCCACAAATACTGAGGGATGACTGTATGCTCTTATTTATTATTTTTAAAAGAGTATTCATTATTTGTCACTATAGGAATGTCATGGTTTCTCATCAGAAAATGGCCCTTCTGTAGTCCTACCTATTCCTAGGTGTTTTCTTTCCGAGGGAAATACCTTTGGCCTTAGCCAAAACAATTGAGTTCTTTTGATTCAGTTGATATGAGAGCAAATTTGTTCTGACATCTCCCACCTTCTACTTTACCTTTGCTTTTTTATCTTACAGATTGGCCTGGGCTAAAGTATCAAAAGACCCTAGGATTGCTGCAGGTCAACAGTCTCCACTGGAGAAAAAAATATTGGTAAATAAAACATCATACCATTTGAAAAGACTAAAAGAAGGAAAGTTAGGTTTAAAATCCTACTGCCACCCAAGTGATACTTTGCCGTAATGTGTCCACACTGGCAAATAGTTTCCAGCTAAATCTTTACTTGCAAAACAAAGTATTATTTTCAAAACTACCAACACTATTTAAAAAAAAAAAAACCAACTAGTTATTAATTTTGGTGGTAAGAACACCAACTTTGAGAGCTTGCAGGCCCACCTAGGAGTGATGGAAGTAAAATCCCTGTTAATACAAAGTTAATGAAAGACCATGGTCCTTTCTTCCCCCACCCCCACCCCCGCCATGGTCCTTTCTTGGTGTCAATGAGAATAGGCTCCTGTTTAAGTATGTTCAAAGTAAAAGGATGGTCATATTACAAAATTCTGCACCTCACCTTGACAGAATCTAGGTGGCGTACATACATCAGAAGCGAAACAACTGATAATTCAAAAATATCAAGAGGAGTATGAAATGCTCTGTAGGGAGCAAGGGCTTTCCCTTGACTACTGGCTTGCCAAAGCGGAATCTTATTATAATAAAAGAATAATGGAAATGGTGAAAGAACAAGAGAAAGGCAGTGAAATCAAGAAGAGATTGGAGGGAAAAACAGCCCAAAGCATAGAGAGACAAAAACGGTATTATTTGCTCCCTGAGAGAGAAATGAAACACATAGAAAGGCACATACATCGAGGTGGACGGGTCAGAGAGTTTAAGAGTAACACATTTAAACAATCACCACCACACTCTAGTGAAATAAAATTTCCCAGAATTGTGCTGGAAGAGCATGGCATCCAGAACATGCAGAGAAGAAAGCAGGTAAACGAGAGAGAACAGATGCAGATTAAAAATCACCGGGAACGCATGATTCGAGGGAGAGAACTTGTAGAGCAAAAACTCAAGGAAGGAATCTTGAGAAAAGACCAGAGCCAGCCTCCTATTCGTGGGAAGTGTGAGAGCATAAAGAGCATAAAGAAAGAGATAAAAGAGTATGAAAGTGTTATTGCATATCCACTTTTCCAGCCATGCAATAGCAGTCGGATTAAAGTGAATGTTCTGATGGAAAAGTCTCAGAATAGAGAAGAAAACAACACAATTATCAAGCCACTTCAAAGAAGATTCTTAACTATGCCACCCTTTTTGAGAAGTCAAATAGGAAAAATATAAGATTTAGTGCTTTCATGATTATATCATGTCTCTTAAATGAACCTTTATTTCTTAAACAGGAGAAAATCAAACAAAAGTTTAATAACATATATACATGAGAGAGACCCATAAAAACTGAGTAACTCCACCCCCCCCCCCCCAACACACACACTTTTTTTAAATGCAAGTTCTCTTTCACAGGGTTAAGTGTCGTTTCTCATTTATACAGAAGTGTCAGATAGATCTGGAGTTTAAAACTAGCTTCGCTATTTTTCATTGCCTTGTGTTTGTTCAAGTTGCTTATCCTTTTTGATGTCCATTCCTAATCTGTAAAGTTGGAAAATAATAGTTCCTAGCATTTATAAGAGGGTTTCATTTTTGTGAACCATTAGCATGTATCAGATATTTCATAAATATTGGGTTTTCCATTTGGAAAGATGGTGAATAAGGAATTGTTCTTATCTGCCTCTTCCATTCCTCCTACTCTCAGCCTCAAAGGTTATTTTGAGATTGCTGTAGGTCACCATGCAGTTTTTTTGTTTTCTATTCATATCTTTATCAGGGAACTGCTAGCCAGGCCATAAAAGTCTAACGTATACCATGTAATTTATTTGTATGATAGACTTAATTTTGAGAACCTCCTATGTACCAGGCATTGCTAGTTACTGAGATGAATTAAGAGAAATCCTTGCTCTTGGCCAGTTTACAGCTAATGGCATAGATCACTCTACAAACAGATAATCAAATAGGGTTATGACAGAGGTATGTCTAGGTGTGTACAGAGGAGGGACAGCTAACCTAGGTGAGCAGAGTGAGGAAGAAGGTCAGAGTATAAAGTGTAGTAATCTCTCGTATTTCTGCCAGCTCCATATTTTGTCAGTTTCTATCACCCACTTAAACAAGACCTTCCCAATGTTTGGATTCACTCAGAGGTAACCCAACTCACCTCTCAAACAGATGTCCTTCCAAAAGTTGGTAAATTTGGGGTTCAGAATTGGTGAGTAGGGAGAAGGCAATGGCACCCCACTCCAGTACTCTGCCTGGAAAATCCCACGGACAGAGGAGCCTGGTAGGCTACAGTCCATGGGATCGCTAAGAGTCGGACACGACTGAGCGACTTCACTTTCTCTTTTCACTTTCATGCATTGGAGAAGGAAATGGCAACCCTCTCCAGTGTTCTTGCCTGGAGAATCCCAGGGACGGGGAGGCCTGGTGGGCTGCCGTCTATGGGGTCACACAGAGTCGGACACAACTGAAGTGACTTAGCATAGCATAGCATAGCATTGGTGAGTAGAGAAGCTGAAAAAGGGAAACTGGATGGCCTAAGGAGTAGTATTACACTTAAGCTGTGATCGTCCTGAGGCCCACCCTTTTGTCTCAGCAGGACACCCTTTACCACAGATATTGCTAGATCAGCACTGTCCAATAGACCTTTCTGTGGTGATGTAACTCTTCTATAGCTTTGCTCTTCAATACAGTAGCAGTTTCCCACATGTGGCTACTGAGCATTTGAGATGTGGCTAGTGCAACTGAGGGACCGAATTTTTCATTTTATTTCATTTGCATTGATTTAAAATTGCTACATGTGGCAAGTGACCACCATGTTGTACAGCATGGTGCTAGATAAGTATAACTCCTGTGTTAGACCTCAATCCCACAGTCCGTTTTTTGTCTTTAACAGTATTTGCAGGTATAATTGGAGAAGGCAATGGCAACCCACTCCAGTGTTCTTGCCTGGAGAATCCCAGGGACGGGGGGAGCCTGGTGGGCTGCTGTCTATGGGGTCACACAGAGTTGGACACGACTGAAGTGACTTAGCAGCAGCAGCAGGTATAATAGATCACTTACATTAGTATCAGTTTAGTTTCCTTTATATTTGAGATGATCCTTAATCCTACAAAGAGATTAAAAAATGACTGTAGGCGACTTCTGTGTGGAAATGAGGTGATTAAAGTTGCTTCAGTTGGGTTCAGGAACTAGCCCTCCCCTTGCTCCTTTTGGAATGTGACCAGGACACCTACCAACATCTTATTCATACCCACCTGATTTGCCTCATGCAGACTTTTTTGTCCTGTTGTTCTCTGGTCTTCCATCCTCATGTCACAGTTTGATTATATACCTTGCAAAAATGTGGATCATCAGTATGCAAGAGACAAGACTTGGAAATCCAAATCACTACGGTAATGATAAACCCTTTGAGTTGAGTGGGATAGAAAAGTAACCTGATACATAGCTGTTGGTAATTGTTTACCATGAAGATATTCACTGCTGGACCATCCTTTTGACCTGTAGGTAAGTATGTAAGTGTTAGTCGCTCAGTCGTGCCTGACTCTGTGACCCTACGGACTGTACTCAAATCTCTCGCATCTAAATAAGCTTCAGTGTGCAGGAATTCCCTGGCATTTCAGTAGTTAAGAGTTGGTGCTCTCACTGCTGAGGTCCTGGTCAGGGAACTAAAATCCCAAAAGCTGAGTGGCACCACCAAAATTTTTTTTTAATTAAAAATGTAAAAAAAGAATACATAAGCTACTATGCTATTTATTTGCACTCTTTCATAGTGAAGTCTCTTAGAAAGTCTATACCAGCTCCCTGCATTCTGGCTTCAGTGCCCATCAGTCCACCAAATCCCTTTCTTCTGAGCCATCAGCAAAGAGCTCCATGTGGCTATATCCAATGAACAGTTAAGGGTGGAATGAAGAGAAGAAGGTGCCAACAATAGCAGAAGACCCCATAGGCATTTGGCAGCAAGAGGGGTCAAGAATTCAAGGGCAGGAATGCAGTACGTAGAAAACGAGAGACCAGAGAAGAGCAGTCATCCTGAGAAGCTGGAGATCAGACAGGGCACAGTGGAACTGTTTAAGAAACTGGAGTAAAGAATAAAAGGAAAAGATAAGCAAGCATTCATAAGACTCAGGATAAAACACTGGAATAGGAATAGAAGCACTGACAGATCCAGGCTGTAAAACTATTGAATTGGTCTCCACTTAGGATCGAACAAGTTCTGAGTCTTAGGCTAAGCTGAGCCAACAATTGAGGGTTTAAGAAAGTCCAAACTAGGTACTTTCCTGGTGGTCCAGTGGCTAAGACTTCTCGCTCCCAGTGCAGGGGGCCTGAGTTCAGTTCGTGGTCTGGGAACTAGATTCCACATGTTGCAACTAAAAGATCAAAGATCCTGTATGCCACAACTAAGACCTGATGCAGCTATATATATATATATATATATATATATATATATATATATATATTTTTTTTTTTTTTTTTCCTTTTTTTAAAAAAGAAAGTCCAAAACAGAAACAGATTATCAGGTCACAGAGCAGGAGACAAAGCAGATAATTAGTATAACCCTCATGCTGTCACTTAACATGAGGTAAGATTTTAACTCATTAAAGCATGCCTGATGTTATCTCTAACCATGAAAGTCAAAGTGGCTTGAAAACTGAGCCTCAGGATGTAAGATGTACAAAGTTGGTATATTTTAAATAAAGCTAAAGTCTTGCAAATTAGAATTAGTCTGACTCTGTGGCATTTTAAAACACTAATGTGGTAGGAAACATGAAAAATTGATTGATACCTTGACTATCATCCCATTGTCAAGTGGCTTTGCAATAAAAGGCACATCATGTTGTGTGAGGCCTTCCCAGGTGGTACAGTGGTAAAGAATCCACCTGGCAATGCAAGAGACACAAGAGTTGTGAATTCAGTCCCTGGGTCAGAAAGATACCCAGGAGTAGGAAATAGCAACCTGCTCCAGTATTCTTGTCTGGGAAATTCCATGGATGGAGGAACCTGGTAGGCTACAGTTCAAGGAGTCCCAAAGAGTCGGACACAACTGAGCAGCACACACACACACACACACACACACACACACACACATCTACTTACATGTATAAGAGAAATCAGAATTATACAGGTCAAAGTTGTGTTTTCTGGAAAGCCAAAAACATGACACATTAGTTTCAGTGGTATGGATGGAGGAGGCTGGACTAGAATAACAGCACTGTACCCTAAAGTGTGGGCTTCCCCAGTGTCTCAGTGGGTAAAAAAAATCTGTCTACAGTGCTGAGCCATAGGTGATGCAGGTTTAATCCCTGGGTTTGGAAGATCCCCTGGATGAGGACATGGCAACTCACTCCAGTATTCTTGCTTCGAGAATCCCATAGATAGAGGAGCCTGGTGGGCTGCAGTCCATAGGGTCACACTGCATCAAACACTACTGAAGCAGTTTAGCACACATGCACCCTAAAGTGTCAACACTCAGGAGACACCACTAATAGCCCTTGAGGGGCTCAAAGAGCCCATGAAGCCCATCAGCCAGGAACAGGTGTGGACAGTGCCCCATGCTGTGTGGCCCACTCATGGTAAGACAAGTCAACCTTTAACAGTAGTCATAAGTCCAAATTAGAAACTCAATCCTGAGACTTCCCTGGTGGTTCAGTGGCTAAGACTCCAAGCTCCCAATTTGGGGGTCCTGGGTTCGATCCCTGGTCAGAGAATTAGAATCCACATGGAGCAGCTAAGAGTTCACATGCTGCAACTAAAGATCCCATATGCCATGCAGCAACAAAGATCAAAGATCCCGTGTGCCACACTAAGACCCAGCGCAGCCAAATTAAGTAAGTAAATAAATGTTGGAAAAAAATCTGAGTCCTTTACTTTACTAGTTGATGATGGTGAATATCTTGCCATGTCTGGTGTGATGATGGACCCAGGCAGCAGGGGAGACAGTTCACAAAACATATTTCCATCCGCAGCTTGATTATAATCAATCCCATCAGAGACTAGACTCATTATGTGTGCATTCACCTGAGTGACCCAGATGGTGGTAGCTTTCGATGAATGATGTCGGAGTCATGATCTCTGAAGAAGATTTAGCTTTGGGATCAGGGATCAGGCTTGATCACTCAAGAACTTTTGTGTAGCAGAGTTTTGTTAAAATATAAAGAAGGACAGAGAAAGCTTCTAACATAGACATCAGAAGGAGGATGGAGAGTGCCCCCACTCACCAGTCTTTGCAAGGGAGCTATATACCTTATTACAGTAAAAGGTCTTACCAGACACACTCTCAAAACAATCCATCTTAACAAGATTAGTCAGAAGGTTCTTGTTAAGGAGAAATATGTCCTAGAGCAAAATACATTGTTATATTGACCAAGACAAAGCAATGTAGGAAAAAAGTTTGTCCTTTTCTCCTCGAGAGCCTCAGACCCTTTTCTCTTTCTCGGGGGCCCTGGATTCCCTCCTCAAGGGCCCTCGACCTACCTAAGGATGAACTTTATAAATGGTTAGATAAACATTTATGATTTATTTCCACAGTTTCCAGCTCCAAAGAGAGATGCCTAACCAGTCTAGTTTTCAAGCGGCAGACCAAATAGGTTGGCAACAGCCCAAGAGGCAGTAAAACTACAGGAAGGTTGATCAAAGGGATTATTGGTGAGAGCTATGAAATGGCCTTGAGTTCTGCCCACCAAGAGGACTGACAACAGCCATTTTTGGCTCTGCATCACTGGCAATGAGACTGAATGGCTGAATCAGCCAGGGCGAGAGTTGAATTTAGCTGAACCACAGTGAACCAGGGCCAGACATTTAGGGAAATCTCTGTGAACTGAGAGCCACATGGAACCAGCAGCTCTGCTTCAGTTGGCAGAGTAGGGGGTAAAGTTTTCCCCAGAGGGATATCTGCCACTTTTTCATGTAAAGTAGAGATGTTGAGACCAGGCCAGCCACATCCTTAAATATACCATTGCCAAGTGAGGATTATTAAATCCTTCCCACTTTGTCAGAAGTTGAGTCCAAGTTGTAGCATGTCTGACTCTTTGCAACCCCAGGGACAGTAGCCCACCAGGCTGCTCTGACCATGGGATTCTTCAGGTAAGAATACTGGAGTGGGTTGCCATATCCTACTCCAGGAAGTCTTGAGTCCAAGTTGCTGTTGCTGCTGCTAAGTTGCTTCAGTTGTGTCCGACTCTGTGTGACCCATAGACAGCAGCCCATCAGGCTTCCTGTCCCTGGGATTCTCCAGGCAAGAACACTGGAGTGGGTTGCCATTTCCTTCTCCAATGCATGAAAGTGAAAAGTGAAAGTGAAGTCTCTCAGTCGTGTCTGACTCTAGCAACCCCATGGACTGCAGCCTACCAGGCTCCTCCCATGGGATTTTCTAGGCAAAAGTACTGGAGTGGGGTGCCATTGCCTTCTCTGGAGTCCAAGTTGACCTACCCCAAAATGTGAATATTAAGCAAGAGTGTCTGAAGGCCTCCATGTGTTAGGTGATTAGTTTCAATAGGAGCCCAGTAGCATGCTGATACGACTTTTTTAAAAAAGAAAAGTGTACCCAGTAACCATGTTAGGAAGGTGGCAGGCCCCAAACCCTAAGGGGTGCCGCTGAACACAGGCTGCCTCCACCACCATCTCCACCTGCCTACTGTTTCCATCTGACTCTGTGGGCGTCAGCCTGCCCACATGCATCATTTGTCTGCAAAGGCAGATCACTGGTTCAGGTACCTTGAGAACACTCAGATTTAAAACCTATATCTAGGGACTTCCCTGGTGGTCCAGTGGCTAAGACTCTGCACTCTCAGTGCAGGGGGACTAGGTTTGATCCCTGATCTGGGAACTAGATCCCACGTGCTGCAACTATGAGTAGTAAAGATGATGAGTGCTGCAACTCAAAGACCTGGTGCAGCTAAAACAGATCAGTTCAGTTCAGTCATTTAGTTGTGTCCGACTCTTTGTGACCCCATGAACCGTGGCACGCCAGGCCTCCCTGCCCATCACCAACTCCTGGAGTCCACCCAAACCCACGTCCATTGAGTTGGTGATGCCATCCAACCATCTCATCCTCTGTCATCCCTTTCTCCTCCTGTCCTCAATCTTTCCCAGCATCAGAGTCTTTTCAAATGAGTCAGCTCTTCGCATTAGGTGGCTAAAGTATTGGAGTTTCAGCTTCAACATCAGTCCTTCCAATGAAAACCTGGGACTGATCTCCTTTAGGATGGACTGGTTGGATCTCCTTGCAGTCCAAGGGACTCTCAAGAGTCTTCTCCAACACCACAGTTCAAAAGCATCAATTCTTCGGCCCTCAGCTTTCTTTATAGTCCAACTCTCACATCCATACATGACTACTGGAAAAACCACAGCCTTGACTAGATGGACCTTTGTTGGCTAAGTAATGTCTCTGCTTTTTACTCTGCTGTCTAGGTTGGTCATAACTTTCCTTCCAAGGAGTAAGTGTCTTAATTTCATGGCTCCAAGCACCATCTGCAGTGATTTTGGAGCCCAGAAAAATAAAGTCAGTCACTGTTTCCACTGTTTCCCCCTCTATTTGCCATAAAGTGATGGGACCAGATGCCATGATCTTTGTTTTCTGAATGTTGAGTTTTAAGCCAACTTTTTCACTCTCCTCAAGAGGCTCTTTAGTTCTTAACTTTCTGCCATAAGAGTGGTGTCATCAGCATATCTGAGGTTATTGATATTTCTCCTGGCAATCTTGATTCAAGCTTGTGCTTCTTCCAGCCCAGCATTTCTCATGATGTTCTCTGCATAGGAGTTAAATAAGCAGGGTGACAATATACAGCCTTGGCGTACTCCTTTTCCTATTTGGAACCAGTCTGTTGTTCCATGTCCAGTTCTAACCGTTGCTTCCTGACCTGCATACAGGTTTCTAAAGAGGCAGGTCAGGTGACCTGGTATTCCCATCTCTTTCAGAATTTTCCACAGTTTATCGTGGTCCACACAGTCAAAGGCTTTGGCATACTCAATAAAGCAGAAGTAGATGTTTTTCTGGAAATCTCTTGCTTTTTCCATGATCCAGTGGATGTTGGCAATTTGATCTCTGGTTCCTCTGCCTTTTCTAAAACCAGCTTGAACATCAGGAAGTTCATGGTTCACGTATTGCTGAAGCCTGGCTTGGAGAATTTTAAGCATTACTAGTGTGTGAGATGAGTATAACTGTGTGGTAGTTTGTGCATTCTTTGGCACTGCCTTTCTTTGGGATTGGAATGAAAACTGACCTTTTCCAGTCCGGTGGCCACTGCTGAGTTTTCCAAATTTGCTCACGTATTGAGTGCAGCACTTTCACTGCATCATCTTTCAGGATTTGAAATAGCTCAATTGAAATTCCATCACCTCCACTAGCTTTGTTCATAGTGATGCTTCCTAAGGCCCATTTGACTTCATATTCCAGGATGTCTGGCTCTAGGTGAGTGATCACCCCATCGTAATTATCTGGGTCATTAAGATCTTTTTTGTACAATTCTTCTGTGTATTCTTGCCACCTCTTCTTAATATCTTCAGGTCCATACCATTGCTGTCCTTTACTGAGCCCATCTTTGCATGAAATGTTCCCTTTATATCTCTAATTTTCTTGAAGAGATCTCTAGTCTTTCCCATTCTGTTGTTTTCCTCTATTTCTTTGCATTGATCGCTGAAGCAGGCTTTCTAATCTCTCCTTGCTATTCTTTGGAACTCTGCATTCAAATGGGTATATCTCTCCTTTTCTCCTTTGCTTTTTGCTTCTCTTGTTTTCACAGCTATTTGTAAGGCCTCCTCAGACAGCCCTTTTGCTTTTTTGCGTTTCTTTTTCTTGGGGATGGTCTTGATTCCTGTCTCCTGTACAATGTTGTCACGAACCTCTGCCCATAGTTCATCAGGGACTCTAACAGATCTAGTCCCTTAAATCTATTTCTCACTTCCACTGTATAATCATAAGGGATTTGATTTAGGTCATACCTGAATGGTCTAGTGGTTTTCTCCACTTGCTTCAATATCAGTCTGAATTTGGCAATGAGGAATTCATGATCTGAGCCACAGTCAGCTCCCGGTCTTGTTTTTTGTTGACTGTGTAGAGCTTCTCCATCTTTGGCTGCAAAGAATATAATCTGATTTCGGTGTTGACCATCTGGCGATGTCCATGTGTAGAGTCTTCTCTTGTGTTGTTGGAAGAGGGTGTTTGCTATGACCAGTGCATTTTCTTGGCAAAACTCTATTAGCTTGTTCTTTTCCAAGGCAAACTTGGATTCACGGTAATCCAGGTCTATGCCCCGACCAGTAACGGTGAAGAAGCTGAAGTTGAACAGTTCCATGAAGACCTACAAGACCTTCTAGAACTAACACCCAAAAAAGATATCCTTTTCATTGTAGGGGACTGGAATGCAAAAGTAGGAAGTCAAGAAAAACCATAAATAAATATTAAAAAAAAAAAAAAATAAGCAAGCCTCCTTCCCCACCCCACATTTGCTAACCATCCAGTACTAACCAAGGAGTCAAGACTCCAATGTGCAGACTTCGAAGCAGAGTCTGGTTTCCTGTTCCATGAAGCCAGATGTGGGCTTTGGCAAGGCTCAACATCTCTGAGCCTGTTTACCTGTAAAGACAGAGTAACAATTCCAACCTCTCACAAGATGTTTATGAGGATTTAATGGAGGCTATGTTTTCAAGGTTTTTTTTTTTTTTTTGGTAAATTGTAAAACCCCATGCCAATGTTGACATGTCAAACATGATCATGATACAAAATGGTTTATGATAAGTGCTAATTAAGTGGAAAGAATAAATGTAATTTCTGTTTAGCAGATTAAAAAAAAAAAAAGACATTGCTGAGAAACCAGATAAGCAGCCAAGGTTAAGTAGAACTTTCCCTGGGCACAGTCCTCTCTGCGCCACATGCATGCTGTTATCATCTAAGTCACAGTGTGTGTTCTTCCCCTTTGTCTTTGGTTTTCTAAGGTGCTATGTGCCTCCAGGTCTCCTTCTGGGGGCCCATGAAGGTCTCATTTTTCCCCTTTGGGCTCTAGGTGATGGTGGTTGGCGATTGTGTGTTTTTGTTGTTATTTGGTTGCTAAGTCCTGTTAGACTCTTTAGTGACCCCATGGACTGTAGCCAGGCTCCTCCATCCATGAGATTTTCCAGGTAAGAATACTGGAGTTGGTTGCCATTTCCTTGTCTAGGGGATCTTCGCAACCCAGGGATCAAACCCAGGTCTTCTGCTTTGCAGGTAGATTCTTTACCATCTCAGTTACAGTGATGAAGAACCCGCCTGCCAGTTCAGGAGAGGTGGGTTTGATCCTTGGGTCAGGAAGATCCCCTGGAGAAAGGAATGGTAACCCACTCCAGTATTTTTGCCTGGATAATTCCATGGGCAGAGGAGCCTGGTGGGTTAGAGTCCAAGGGGTCACAAAGAGTTGGACACGACCGAGCTACGAACATATTCTTTACCACTGAGGCACTTGGTTAGCCCAACTGTGTGTTTTCATCAGAAATAATTCAATCCCTTTTCTTCCAAGAGTGAGTTAAGACTGGGAATGAGATCCTAGCCCTGGGTGGGACCAGCTTCTACAATCGGTAGGAGGGATGGGCTAGTGGGATGGGCGGATCCTTTTTCTTTTAAGCTTCCTAGATTGTTTTGAACTCTTGACTTTGGAGGTCCCACAAGCAAAGCCAGGCAGGGTATGTGGTGGGTCTGCGGAAACCGATGAGGAGAGTGGGGTCGGGACGGGGTCCTGGCAGGGCCGGGGCGGGGTCGCGGGCTCCCGGTACACTTGTACTGGGTTGGAGCGGCTAGCTGCTGGCCCACCGGAAGTCCTACATCCTGGAGCCTCAGTCCTCGGCAGCGGCGGGTGAGTAAGGGCAGCGGGGAGTTGAGCTCGCGGTGGTTGAGGCTAGTGAAAGGTTTGTCCTGCGATCTTCCGCCCCTGACCTCGGCAGGCGAGGGGAGCATCGCGCCCCTAGTCCTGGAGGAGTTTCCAAGCCCTGAGGGCCCCTGGGGAAACCTGGACTGGTCAGGGTGTGGTCCGGTGCGGCGACCACTCACTCCCTGGGGATTCGGCCAAGAGCACGGGCTGCTAGCACGTGTTGAAAAAGTCGGGGTCCCAGTAAGGAGGTTTCGGGGCAGACGGGAATCGGGCAGTGCAGTTCCCGTCAGCGGGACCGGTTCAGTGGGAACTGAGGAGCGGGCCACGCAATCGTGAGCGAAACTCTCCGTCCCTGCCCGCGGGAGCCTCCGAGGCTGGGGTCCGAGGCCGGGTGCACAGTGGCCAGAGGTGCGGAGGTGAGCGCCATGGGCCCGCGATCTGACCGGGCAGAGCTAGGACCGAGCAGAGACCCGAAGGCCGGATGAGAAGGGCGAAGGCCCGAGGGTCGTTCTGCTTGGCCGGAGGGCAGAAAACTCCAGTGGCTGAAGCAGCGCCTTCGGGGCGGCAAGGGCGGACCTCCGAAGCCTGGAGCGGGTGTTGGGGATTTCAGTGGTTCTCAGAATCGCTACAGAAAACCCTGGACGGGTTTGGGGTTAGAGATCGGGTGGACTCAGAGCACTGGAAAATGGCGACACATTTCCCTCGAGGGGTTTACGTTCTTGGAAGGGCGGGGACGGGCCCTGAACTGATAAACAGGTCTGCGCCTAGAGTCGTAAATTATCCCAGCCGCCTTGCACTAGCCGGCCAACCGGTTTGAGCTCTGGGGCGAGTGGATGTAGAAAGTACTGTCGAGGTCAACGTGTCAGGGGCAGGCTGCAGCGGCCAGAAATTCAGACTCCATAGTCATGCTTTCTCCCCAAACCAGACAACCAGCCTAGAATCTGGACCGAGCGCCCCTGGCCACCACCCCCAGCAAATGCTTTTGAGAAAGACTTACAAGGGTGGGTCTTTCCTGAGGGAAAACAAGAGAGCCAGAACTTTGAGGACACGATTATAGAGACTTTTGAAGTGTTACTTTTACTGTGTTCCACGGGCTGCTGCTGCTGCTGCTAAGTCGCTTCAGTCGTGTCCGACTCTGTGCGACCCCATAGACGGAAGCTCACCAGGCTCCCCCGTCCCTGGGATTCTCCAGGCAAGAACACTGGAGTGGGTTGCCATTTCCTTCTCCAATGCATGAAAGGGAAAAGTGAAAGTGAAGTCACTCAGTCGTGTCCAACTCTTAGCGACCCCATGGACTGGAGCCTACCAGGATCCTCCGTCCATGGGATTTTCCAGGCAAAAGTACTGGGGTGGGGTGCCATTGCCTTCCCCGGGCTAGTAGGAGAATAATCCAGACCTGCACCATCTCACCGCTTGATTATGGATGGGTTGAAGCTAAGGGAGGGAGGGACCAACTTCACTTCATTTCCTAGGAAATGCACCTTTCCTGTCAGCTTTCTTTTTAGCAATCCTATTAACTTCATTGTTGAACACCCCTTTCCTTTCTGGCATTTTCAATTCTACCGCCTTTCAAAAAAGTGAAAGGAAGAACGTCAACAGGTTTTTAAGTCTTCATTCTTTTCATTCCATTCATTCCATCTGGAGGGAGGCCTAGCGGGGTGAGTGGCAGTCCGTTGGAGGAGGTGGGAGTTCCGCCAAGTTTGGGCAGAGCAGGAACTTCCCCGGTTGGACCGCAGCTCCAGCGCTGGCTCCCTGGGAGCCCTGTGTAAGTGTTGGTTGTTGGGCTGTTACCGCCCCCGCCCCCCCACCTTTTTATTTTAACAGTCGTTAAACTAACTCTGCTGTGGGGCAAGCAGGATCCCCCTAGGGGATCAAGCCTGGACTTCTAACCACTGGGCCAACAACGAAAGTCCCTTCCTTATCATTCTTTACAAGGATCTGTATGTATTAAAAATTCACAGAATCATCCTAGATGGGATCTTAGAGAATCTCCTTTAATCTTATTTTCCAGTAAAACCACATCAGAATGAAAACACTTGCACAAGGCTGTTTGTGACAGAACCAGGGCTGGTTACCTCAGGCATATGCTTTCTTTCCACAATACCATACTGCTACCCTAGAGGGGGCTTTGGGACAGCGGGAATCTTGTCCTCGGTGATAAGAGTCCAGGCTTTGAACACTAACTCTGCTGTGGACTGGGAGCATCCCAGAGCAACTACCTAGCATCTCTGTACTTTAGATTACTTAAAATGAGGTTATTAATCATTACCTCATGAGGCAATGCTGAGAGGTTTTAGGTACAAATAATAGGTTCAATAACTCTTGGTGTTTCCTGACCAAATTAGGAAGCTGTTGTTCCTCACTCCCCCTCTTACTGATAAGTTTCGTTTCTCTCTGATCTCAGGTTCCTGGAGGTGGGCAGCAGCTAGAAGCAGGGTGAAGCAGAAGGCAGATGACATCTGCAGAGCTGCAACCTGGCATTATTGAATAGTGACTGCTGAGGCAAGGGGGACCAGGTCCCTGAACTCTGTGGCTGAGGCTTGAAGGGAATCAAAGGTGTTCTCAATTGTGAAAGAGGAGAGTTTGGACAGCAGAACAAAAAAGGAAGATAGCCGCCTGGAGCAGATATCTTTGACACAGGAGGCCAATTCAAACCCTTTGCAAAGGCCTTTGCCAGGTCTGTCCAGCTCCTCAGTCGCTGGAAGGTAGATAGCCCCAGGATGGAGCCTAGTCAGCCTTGGGGGCCAGGCCAGGCATGGACAAAGCTTAAAAGAGACAGCATGGAAGAGAAGGTGTCTGACCAGCCAATGCCAGTGGAACCTGTACAGAAGCTGCTCCCTCAGGTGGATGAGGAGGGTCTGCCGAAAGCCTGGAAGGGAGAGTGCTGGTGGAAGGCGTGGGTGAAGGTGAGGAAACCAAGTGAGAGGAAGGGAGGGAGGGCCCGGTCCTGGACTTCAAGAGCTCCTTCATCCATTTTCCTGTCTGCAAACCAAATGGAATCTCAGAGGGTTCCAAGCTGTAAAGCATCCAGGAGAAGGGGCTCTGAGTCCTTTTTTCAGATTCCACACCAACCTGGAATCCTTCAAGGACTACTTGCTGAAATTCATCAGAGTGGCAGCCTTTCATCCTCCCTACTTGCATTTGTACATACCCCTCCCTTCTCCCCCTGCATTGTTCCCCCTTCCTCTCCACCCTTCCTTTCCTGTCTGTACATTAAAGTTGCTGACTTTGTACTTGTCTTTTCCTATTCCTATTTCTTCTCTCCTTCCGTGGTTTTCCTTTTCTCTTAGTGATCTGAACCTTTAGACTGGATGTCTGTCTGTCTGTATACAAACTCCCCAAATCTTTCCTGTTCTTCCAGAAGCCAGTCACCTTTGAGGATGTGGCAGTGAACTTCACCCAGGAAGAGTGGAAATGTCTAGATGCCAGTCAGAGGGTCCTCTACCAGGATGTTATATCAGAGACTATCAGAAACCTGATGTCTGTGGGTAAGAGACTGGGGTTCCTCACAAGCTTTCTGTCCCAGGCCTTTGGAACATCTGGTTTCCCTGGATAGGTAGATCAGTTCACAATTATCTTCACTGATCCTTGGTTTTGGTTCTTTATGTTCCAGGTGGGAAAGATCTGGGTTACTAGGCTCAGGGTGAAGGAAGGAATGAAAGCTTGCATGAAGGCAAAGATAACACTTGTAACATGATAACAGTGTTTTCAAAGTATGCAAATCTGCCTATTCATCCAGCCAGTATTTACTGAGTCGTATATACCCGCACTTTGTTGGATTCTGGCCTTTTATGTGTCTCCTCCCAGCACTTAAGTGTCCCAGATTATGGCTCTTAAACCACAGATATGCAAGAAGGGAGCCTGTTGTCCCCATGAGGCTTGAAGGGGCTGAGCCTGGGACCTCAGCTCTTCCTTTCCTTCCCATTCCCCAGATGGAATGTTTCTGTCTAATCTAGATCTGATCGCCAGGCTTGAGCAAGAAGAGAAACAGTGGGAAGCAGATCTCTCTTCCCCGAATGGAGAAGGCTTTCATTCAGGTGAGAATTGCAAAGGAGAGAAGAGGGTGAAAAGGGCCCAGGATGCCTCAGGAGGATGGAAATGCCTAAGAGGAACAGGGCTCTGTATACCTGGTCCTAGCTTGCATCCTTCCTGCCTGGACATCATCTGCTTAAGTCCCCTGGCTTTAAGAAGTTGAGTATCTGAGCCACTTGGGACAAGTGAATATCTTCAGTTTCCAGGGAGTGAGAAATTCCATGTCAGTTGCTTATGGCAGCGATAGTCTCTTGATTAAAAAGTCCTTCCCAAGAGAAAAAGAAAGGGATGGGAGATAAGCTTGATGCTGAGTTGGACTAAGGATGACCTGTTCCTGAGAGTAGAATAAGGACTTGAGAGAAATTTAAGTCTGAGCTGACCCCACTCCTGGTTTGCTGAGACAGTTCTGGTTTATGCTTCTCACCTTAGCTTGATTCTTAATAGCACCTCTGGTCATCCAAGTGTCCCAATCTTTATGATATATTATAAGGTCACCTGTGGGTATCTGGGGTGTCTGGGAGTATGATCAATGTTGCAAATGAGAGGAATTAACACATGCATTGTAAATAAACTATACTTCAGTAATTGAAAAAAGAAAATGAAAAGAAATGGATTTCAAGAAATGTGGTTAAAATTTTGATCTCCGATATTGTTGGAAGATTCCAGTTAAATTTTTATTTGCTTTTAATTTGAAAACCCAAAAGTTTATTCTTATCTCTGGTCTCTGAGGTGTAAGAGTGAGGGTGAATGTCGGGTGGGAGAGGAAGCAGTGTGGACTGAACAGACAGCTGTGTCAGGGCTGTTATGATGAATCCCATCATTCTTCCTCATTCCCTCCAGGAGGCAAGGAGGAGGAATGCCAAGAACAGAGTCAGAGTTTGGGAGATGAGGGGACTGTTGATGACAAGAAGGTCTCCCTTGCTCACAGAGGCTCGGACCCAACCTCTCCTCCAGCTGGGTCCCCGGACAAGACACCAGCATTGCCAAAATCCTGGGCTCGGCCAGCCTTTACCTGTCACACCTGTGGCAAGTGCTTCAGCAAGCGCTCCAGCCTCTACAACCACCAGCTTGTTCACAACAGCGCCCAGTGTGGGAAGTCCTTCCAGAACCCCAGGGACCTCAGCTCTGGCCGGCGCAAGCAACTCAGGGAGAGGCCCTTCCGCTGCTCGCTCTGTGGCAAGACCTACTGCGATGCTTCTGGACTGAGCCGTCACCACCGTGTCCATCTGGGCTACCGGCCCCATGCGTGCCCCTTCTGTGGGAAGTGCTTCCGGGACCAGTCTGAGCTCAAACGCCACCAGAAGACGCACCAAGGCCAGAAGCTGGGGGCTGGAAACCAGAAGCATATTGTGAGGACTCTGGATACCAGAGCTGGATTACAGGGCCTGGCAACAGGGAACCATGCACCAGTGGCTGGGATCCAAGGACCCACACTTAAAACCAAGGGTCCCAAGACTCAGTCCCAGCCGTCAATAGACAGGAACCAGGTACCTGCCACCAAGAACCTGGTAATCACTGTGAGAGCTCAGGCCCCAGTTATTACAGCCCCAGAGCCTGTGACCAGGACCCTGGCAGCCAACATGCAAGCCACTCGCCTGAACACCAAGTCCAACTCTCACCCAGAGAAGCCTTCAAGACTCAAGGCCTTCTCTTGCCCTCACTGTCCCTTGACTTTTAGCAAGAAAACCCGTCTCTCCAGTCATCAGAAGGTCCACTTCACAGAGCAGTCCAACCGCTGCTTCCACTGTGGCAAGTCCTTCACTTTATTCTCTGGGCTGATCCGGCACCAGCAGACTCACTGGAAGCAGAGGGTCTACTGTTGCCCCATCTGCGACGTCTGCTTTGGGGAGAAAGAGGACCTTTTGGGTCACTGGGGAGGCTACAGAAGCAAGGGGCTGTTCCTGGGCAGTCCCCACAAGTGCTGGGCCGTCCTGGGTCAGTGGCTTGGCTTCTTTCCCAATGCCTCTGCTGTGGCAGGGAAGGAAATGGATCTTTCTCCTGGATCCAGACCCTCAGGAAAGGGGAGGAAGGGAGAGGACAAGGCATGCAGAAGAAAGACAGCAGATACGGCAATGAAGATCTTGGGAGGGAAATGAATGGCCTGTCCGCCCAAGGTCTTTCTCTGTTTGGTTTTCCAGAGGAATGACCTCCAGGGTAAGGAGACTGGGATAAAGGAAGAGAGGTGAAAGGATAGTGGAGGACATACAGAAAGGAAAGGGGACAAGAAGTGGCACTTGGAAACTTGTATTGTTATTAATTAGCACCTAGCTTGTTTCTTTGTGTCTGATAGACCATCAAGTAGTAATTGTTCAAAAAGACAGTGGATCTCCATTAGGTATGAAGATGAGAGGGAAAGAATGAGAGAAGGGAAAGTCTGAGGGGCCCATCTGGATGGGGTGTGGAAGTAGAAGGGAGGTGTTTGAAAGCAGGCATGTTGCTCCGTTCTCATCCCTTGCTCCCCTGGCTCCTTGTTGAGATGGAGCTCTGGCCAGCACTCCATGGGTTTCTCCCCACAGGTCCTCACTCTGTAGGACACTTGGCTCTCTCTTGGATATTGTGGACTTTTCCTGCACCTTCTCTTCAACCCTTCACACCCCTCAGCTCTGCCTACCAGGGCTGAGATTTTGGAAGAAATGACCACCATTTGCAAAGCTGATGTGTTGTAATTTGCAACGAGAAGGTTCCTGGTCTCCATTTCATGGCAGAGACCCACTTGTCGGTGTTACTCTGCAGCACAGGTGTCCCCTGACAGAAAGAACACCTGCCTGGCTGTAGCCCGAGAGGACTTCAGGTGGAAGACAGACCAAGGAGCGGAATGATGTGGGCAGCAAAATGAGGGGGAGGAAGGAAGGAACTGGGGAAAGGGACAGACAAGGTAAAGACAGAAGAGAAGTCGATCCTGTTTGGAATTCAGAGCATTCCTGGAAATGCAGATTGCAGTGTCCCCGCAGCGAGGAGGGAGGCCAGTGAATGTGCAACTCAATGGATGTGACATCCCCAAGGACTGATCATTGGACCAGCCAGGCTCTTCTCCATCCCAGCCAAGATGTGGTATCCTTCAGAAGGGGTTTCCTAGAAGGAGGAGAAAATAAATTGAAAAAGCTGTCAATAGTTCCTGTCATGAAACTGTTAAACCAGAGAGAAGAAAGACCCTGAGGAGCCACCCTGCATCAGAGGTGAGGCCCAGGGCAGCTGCTGTAGGGAAAGGATGAACGAATGGGAAAGGAGGCACTTGGAGTGGGATTCCTGATAGTGGGGCTCCTAGCTGGGGCAGATCAGGCAGCATATTAGAGTGCCTTCAGCTGCCATCCCCTAGGAGGAGACATCCCTCCACCCAGGCTCGGCAGCCCCTTCCTTTCCTCTTGGATTTTGACCCCTCAGTAGCCCCCTCTTCTTCCCCTTGCTGCTGCTGCTCTCTCTCTAATTTGCTCTCAGCTTTTAAGAAAGTGAAGAAAACTTACTTAGCTCTTCAAGAAATTGCCCTGAAAACAAAGAGAAATAGGTGATGAGCGGAAGATGACTGGCTCCTCCCACATCCTCCCTGTGGACTTTGTAGTCATGCCCCTTCCCCCTTCCACTAAGAGACCCCTCAGGTCTCAATAAGTGGTACACTTCTTGGATTCTCTGAGGAACCTGGGGTTGGCCATGAGGACAGAGCAGGAAGGACATTCCAGCTCTGAATCTTGAACGCTGCTCCCATCCACCCTCTTTATGCTTCCCATTAAGGGCTGGCTTGATCCCTCCAGCTCAGTGGTCCCATCTGCTGCCCCAACACTGCACCTGCTAGTCTGCGGTGTAGCCAGTTATAGCAGATGATCAAGGCCACCAGGGGTCCGAGAACCGGCACGATGACAAATAGGGTTATCTTCCAGCAGGGCACCATCAGGAAGTGGGGATCTAAATTATTTGCCACAAAACAAACAGGATGAACACGTGTTCCCCTCTTGTGTCCCACCCACCCCCTCCATTTATTATGTCGTTTCTTTGGGATTGAGGGTTCTTAACCTGGGTGCCAAAACAGTTTGGATAGAATCCAGGGAGTTCATGAATTTGCATGAGAAAAGCACTACATTTTTATTTTCACTAACTTCGAACTGAATTTAGCTTTTTCTTCCTGAAAAAGGACCATAACAAATCAGTTATCAGTGGTAATTCTGACTTTATCACCAATGGAAACAACATTCCCATCAGAGTTGTTTCTGAAGTCTCAAAATACTGTTTATCAATATTTTGAAATACCAGATTGTTAGACTTGCCACTACATTTTATTATTTAATCTATAGTTTTGTTATTTAAAGAAATATTGGTTACTTTAATCACAAATTTGTTTATATTTTGATAACTTTCAAAACAATGATTTTCTTTGTAATCATATGTGTTGTATTTTATGTTTACATTTCAAAACATTCTGGGAAGGGAGGGGTTCATGAAGCTTCACCAGACTGTTGAAGAGTACGGAGTTAAGACCTTTGTTATTTGAATCCTGTAAAACAAAGATTTTGGCCCTCCCCTTTCAGTTGGAGACTGTGTGTGTTTTTTTCTGCACACCGATTAAATGCCAGGGTGGAGCCAGGGACACCTCCAGCCTTCAGAAGCAAAGGCTGTTGGGGAAGGCTTCTCAGGGCAGGGACCATATTAAAATTTCTGCAACATCCACTCAACAGGTATTCGGGTGCCCTTCTGTTGTGGGCATTGTCCTTAGGCACTAGATGATCTGCGGTGAACAAAAAGGACAGAAACCATATCCTTGGGCCAACCTTTTTTTTTTTTTTTTGCTGTGTGGCATGCAGGATCTTAGCTCCCCCACCAGGGATCAAACCTGTACCCCCTACAGTGGAAGTGCAGAGTCTTCCGCAGTGGACTGCCAGGGAAGTCCAGGCCAACATTCTAGGTGGGGGTGTCTTCACTTCCCCCACTAAGTCTTCCCCGAGGAGTCAGTTACTTATTCTGTACTCATGAAAACTCATTTTTCCTCGTGATTTGTCAATGATGTATATGTACTTTCATTCACCAGTTAATTTATGTGTATGTATCACTTCCCCAACTAGACATCAAATTGATGTGCAGAGGCTCTGTTTACCTCTCTCCTTTGTAATTCCTGAGAAAATAAAATCATGTACATAAAGTATTTGTAATTCCTAGAATGAGTTAACGTTTAGTAGCTGTGTTATAGTACCACACATGAAAGTGTGTGCTTGTGTGCTTAGTCATGTCCAACTCTTTCCGACCCATGGACTGTAGCCCGCCAGGTCTACAGTGGGGTTTTCCAGGAAAGAATACTGAAGTGAGTTGTTATTTCCTCCTCTAGGGATCTTCCTGATCTAAGGATCGAACCCACATCTCCTGCATTGCAGGCAGATTCTTTATCACTGAGCCACCTGGGAGCTTTAAGTGTCATTAATTAATAATGCTATTATCTAACCAATCCTAGATGCAGACGATGACATTCAAAGAAAGAACAAGAGAGGGAGAAAACCAACTGGGAGCCGGGAGTCGTTATGTCCCCAGGTGACAGGAGTCACGTGAAACACCAAGCTGACCTGGGGGGCTGCCAGAACTTACCAAAAGTCCGGTGGAGATTCTCTGAAAGAAGAAAAAATGCAAATGAACTTAGTAGTGCAATGATCCTTTCTCCTCTGAGCCTTTGTTATTTAATCACTTTCAATTGTTTGTAGATGTAAGTTGTGCACAATGATGGAGGAAGGGGAGCTGTAGGATTTTACTTCTGCTCTCCCTGAAGGCAGGGAAGAGGAATGAAACTTTGTACGACTGGTTTTAGGAGTTTTAAATAGTGAAGTTCTTGCTCTAAGGGAGCACAGGGTATTGGGACAGAGGCAGAGATGGTTAGAGAAAATGACCATTTCAGTTATGAGGAAGGTCTGGGGAGGGAACGTGCCTGGAACTCACCTATCTCTGCCCAGAGTTTTCCTAAAATAGAAAAAGGCAACACTGTTAATTCTATCTCAGGCAGTAGATGGAGCCCCTCCCCACCCACTGCCCTGGACCTTTGTGCAGGCTCTTTTCTCAGCAGCCTGGGAGCATCCTTAGAGTGAGAACCAGATTTGAATCCCGGGCTTCAGGCTCATTCTTTGGCTATTGCCCGGGTTAAAGAAAGTGGAGAACCTCAGTAGACAGCAACGTCCACCAACACCCCGAACCAACCATTATCTACCCCACTGCTCTCTGCTCCTTTTCCTGCTGGTTCTGGGGTCACATGGGTACTCCACCCTGCTGGGTTGTCAATTTGTTAATCTAAGGCTACTTCCCATCTGAAGGAGGAAAGAAGGAACTAAACATTTAGTTGAGCAGCTGCTTTGTGACTGGCTCTGTATTAGGCACTTTACATAACACTATCCCCTCCCTTCTTCGTTTTGTGAATGTTGAGCTTTCAGCCAACCTTTTCACTCTCCACTTTCACTTTCATCAAGAGGCTTTTTAGCCCCTCTTCGCTTTCTGCCATAAGGGTGGTATCATCTGCATATCTGAGGTTATTGATATTTCTCCCAGCAATCTTGATTCCAACTTGTGTTTCTTCCAGTCCAGCATTTCTCATGATGTACTCTGCATATAAGTTAAATAAACATGGTGACAATATACAGCCTTGACGTACTCCTTTTCCTATTGGAACCAGTCTGTTGTTCCATGACCAGTTCTAACTGTTGCTTCCTGACCTGCATACAGATTTCTCAAGAGGCAGATCAGGTGGTCTGGTATTCCCATCTCTTTCAGAATTTTCCACAGTTTATTGTGATCTACACAGTCAAAGGCTTTGGCATAGTCAATAAAGCGGAAATAGATGTTTTCTGGAATGCTCTTGCTTTTTCCATGATCCAAGGGATGTTGGCAATTTGATCTCTGGTTCCTCTGCCTTTTCTAGAACCAGCTTGAACATCAGGAAGTTCACGGTTCACATATTGCTGAAGCCTGGCTTGGAGAATTTTGAGCATTACTTTACTGGCGTGTGAGATGAGTGCAATTGTGCGGTAGTTTGAGCATTCTTTGGCATTGCCTTTCTTTGGGATTGGGATGAAAACTGACCTTTTCCAATCTTGTGGCCACTGCTGAGTTTTCCAGATTTGCTGGCATATTGAGTGCAGCACTTTCACAGCATCCTCTTTCAGGATTTGGAATAGCTCCACTGGAATTCCATCACCTCCACTAGCTTTGTTCGTACTGATGCTTTCTAAGGCCCACTTGACTTCACATTCCAGGATGTCTGGCTCTAGGTCAGTGATCACACCATCATGATTATCTGGGTCGTGAAGCTCTTTTTTGTACAGTTCTGTGTATTCTTGCCACCTCTTCTTAATATCTTCTGCTTCTGTTAGGTCCATACCATTTATGTCCTTTATCGAGCCCATCTTTGCATGAAATGTTCCTTTGGTATCTCTGATTTTCTTGAAGAGATCCCTAGTCTTTCCCATTCTGTTGTTTTCCTCTATTTCTTTGCATTGATCGCTGAAGAAGGCTTTCTTATCTCTTCTTGCTATTCTTTGGAACTCTGCATTCAGATGTTTATATCTTTCTTTTTCTCCTTTGCTTTTCACTTCTCTTCTTTTCACAGCTATTTGTAAGGCCTCCCCAGACAGCCATTTTGCTTTTTTGCATTTCTTTTCCATGGGGATGGTCTTGATCCCTGTCTCCTGTACAATGTCACGAACCTCATTCCATAGTTCATCAGGCACTCTATCAGATCTAGGCCCTTAAATCTATTTCTCACTTCCACTGTATAATCATAAGGGATTTGATTTAGGTCATACCTGAATGGTCTAGTGGTTTTCCCTACTTTCTTCAATTTCAGTCTGAATTTGGCCATCAGTACATGGGAAATAGATGGAGAAACAGTGGAAACAGTGTCAGACTTTATTTTTCTGGGCTCCAAAATCACTGCAGATGGTGACTGCAGCCATGAAATTAAAAGACGCTTACTCCTTGGAAGGAAAGTTATGACCAACCTAGATAGCATATTCAAAAGCAGAGACATCACTTTGCCAACAAACATTCGCCTAGTCAAGGCTATGGTCTTTCCTGTGGTCATGTATGGATGTGAGAGCTGGACTGTGAAGAAGGCTGAGCGCCGAAGAATTGATGCTTTTGAACTGTGGTGTTGGAGAAGACTCTTGAGAATCCCTTGGACTGCAAGGAGATCCAGCCAGTCCGTTCTGAAGGAGATCAGCCCTGGGATTTCTTTGGAGGGAATGATGCTGGGGCTGAAACTCCAGTATTTTGGCCACCTCATGCGAAGAGTTAACTCATTGGAGAAGACTCTGATGCTGGGAGGGATTGAGGGCAGGAGGAGAAGGGGGCGACCGAGGATGAGATGGCTGAATGGCATCACTGACTCGATGGATGTGAGTCTGAGTGACCTCCGGGAGTTGGTGATGGACAGGGAGGCCTGGTGTGCTGTGGTTCATGGGGTCGCAAAGAGTCGGACACGACTGAGCGACTGATCTGATCTGATCTGATCCCCTCCCTTCTAGGAGGGAGGGTGTAATCTCTGCCTGACACAGACAAGGCAACTGACTTGGAGGAGGGTTCTGGTCATTGAGCTGCACCCAAACCCAGGCTGCCCAATTCCACTGTTGCTGCTAAGTTGCTTCAGTTGTGTCCGACTCTGTGCGACCCCATAGACGGCAGCCCACCAGGCTCCCCCATCCCTGGGATTCTCCAGGCAAGAACATGAGTGGGTTGCCATTTCCTTCTCCAATGCATGAAAGTGAAAAGTGAAAGTGAAGCCACTCAGTTGTCTCCGACTCTTCACGACTCCATGGACTGCAGCCTACCAGGCTCCTCCGTCCATGGGATTTTCCAGGCAAGAGTACTGGAGTGGGGTGCCACTAGTCAGGTCCTTTCTCCTGAGCCATGTGGATGAAGAGGTTACTGAATATCTGGGATGAGGTCATGGGGAGAGAAGACCCCACCAATATCACCCCTTTATATACTCCAAACCGTCCTTGCTGCTTTAGCCTCTTAGGAATGGGAAGGGGAAGGAGGCCCTATAGGCTTTGGCTTTGGGAACACTTGGTGGAGGGAAGTCTTGACATGAACGCTTTTGGGCACAAGAGGCAGCTTCAGACAGCTGGACCCCAGTCCTCGGTGTTGGATGGAGAAGGAGAAACACCTACTATGTGGTAGGGACTTTTACTTACAGTATCTTTGCTTAAACCTAATAACACAGACCTGCCAAATTCTGACACTCATGTTCTCCCAGAAGGATGAGCTGCTATGAATGGTACAGGGGCCAGAAAATAGGGGTTTCAGTTTGAGCTCTGCCACTTACAAGCTGTACCAGCTTGAGTAAATCTCTGATCTGCTCCAGGCCTCATTTGCCTCCTCTGTAAAATGGGGTTATTGCATGTCAGCCCTACCTCTTATGGAAGCTAAAGGTCCTGTTGCCCAAATGATATTTACATTCAGCAAGATATAAAACTTGTCATTATGGAGTTCTGAACCCCAGAAGTCCCTCAAAAATAGGTATCGGCTGACCAAGCTCCAAGAGGCCAGGCACTTCAGGGATGGTATCCCACCAGCCACCCTCCAGCCTTTACCTCGGAGTCTGCGCTGCAGGCACAGGAAGACGAGGCCCACGGTGATCTGTAGGAGGAGCACTGGCAGGACCGCGATGAGCACCAGCACGCCGGGGTTGATCCAGTAGAAGGGATCTGAAAGGCAGAACCAGGGAGGCCCAGTGCTCATCCTCAACACCCAGCCCAGCGCCCAAAGATGACTCAGAACTGACATCTGAGCTTAGGCTTAAAGGAAAAGTGGTTGTTTCCAGGCAGGGCCGGTGGTTTAGAATGACAGGAGTCTATATATTGGGCAAGTCTTGGAGAGTTTTGAGAACCACACAAGGGACTTAGATCTGACCCTCAAGGTCACGGGGGTACTCTGAAGGATTCCTTGATGAGGAGTAACAAGATCTGACACACTGACTGCAGGATGGGGGCAGGGGTGGGGAGTCAATTAAGAGGCTATGATAATAGTGAAAGTAAAAAACATCAGCCTGAACTAGGACAGTGTAGGAAATCAAGGTGAACTTAAACAGGAAATAAAGAAGTCTTTTTAGTAACTTTCAGAACTGAAATGTAGTGTTTCTTTCAATTATGTTTGTAGGTAACACTCTGAAACAATATGAACAGAACCTGAGACTTTGTCATCCCCAAAAAGCACAACTATTTTCATATCACAGTTGGTGCAGAAATCTCAAAATATCACCTATGTTCACCGTTTTGAAATGACACTCTGATCAGGGCCACCCTGTATCTTATTTAGGAGAAGGCAATGGCACCCCACTCCTACTCTTGCCTGGGCAATCCCATGGGCAGAGGAGGCTGGTAGGCTGCAGTCCATGGGGTCGCTGGAGTCGGACACGACTGAGAGACTTCACTTTCACTTTTCACTTTCATGCATTGGAGAAGGAAATGGCAACCCACTCCAGTGTTCTTGCCTGGAGAATCCCAGGGACGGGGAGCCTGGTGGGCTGCCGTCTCTGGGGTCGCACAGAGTCGGACACGACTGAAGCGACTTAGCAGCAGTAGCAGCAGCAGTATCTTATTTAAAAGTAACCTGGAGCAACACAATTTTGATAACTATTTGAGTACAGGTATGTTATTCATTTCAAATATCCTTCTGAGAAGAGGTCCATCAAATTTACCAGTCCAACAAAAGGGTGCATGACACAAAGAAAAGTTCAGAACCTCTGTTCTGGAGATTTTGAGAAAGTGGAATCCGTGCATTTGGTAGATGTGGACTGGAAAGGGTAAAGAGAGAGGGGGTAATCTTTGCCTTTCTGGTGCCATCTAGTGCCCATTTTAGAGTCTGCCCTTCAGCGCCTCAAAGCTCTCCTGGAGTAGTCTCAGTGTGCAGGGACTATGCTTTTCATTTTGTTCTCTGCTTTAGGGGGCTAAGGCCTTCCCTTGTGGCTCAGTTGGTAAAGAATCCGCCTGCAGTGCGGGCGACCTGGGATCGATCCTGGGTTGAGAAGATCCCCTGGAGAAGGGAAACGCTACCCACTCCAGTATTCTGGCCTGGAGAACTCCATGGACTGTATAGTCCACTGGGTCACAAAGAGTCCTACATGACTGAACGACTTTGACTTACTCACTTAGGGGGCTAAATAAAGATACTGACATCAGGGTAGGCATTAAGTCCAGCAAAAAACCTCAAACTGGTTTCGTAGGTAAAAATGCCACCCTTCAGGCTGCAGTTTCAGGTTCTTGTCTGTTACTGTGTCCCCCAGGGGAAAACACAGTCAACTCTGCTTTCAAAGATCTTATCAGAAGTAACCTGGAGCAACATGATTTAGCAATTACATACTTTAGTTCCTTTCTTTGTACACCTTTTATATTTTAACAAAGGGTTAGAATCACAAAATGAGAGAAAAGCAAATATTGTGAGACTTCTGATGTAAAGTGAAAAGTATATAGCATCACCTATGAAATATGCCTGACAAAACAGATCAAATGAATCTGAATCTGAGAGTGCATATTCTAATCGATGAGTTCACAGGAAATAAAGATATGGAACACCGTGCTGAACAACATGGGAATGAAATCATGGAGAGCTCTACAGGGCGAATACCTGCCTGTGGATCTTGTTTGGATTGGATTCAAGCAAACCAACTGCAAAAATGTATTTATAAAATAATCAGAAAAATGTGAACACAGACTGGGTATTAACAAGAATTTTTGTTAAAGTTTAAAGATGTAACTAATATTTTGGTTATGATTTTGTTTTGTTTGATGAGTTTTTCTGTTTGAGACATACATTCTTGAAGATTTAGCAAATGACATGATACTGCTGTCTAGGATTTGCCTGAATAATTCAACTGGGGAGGAAGTTGATGAGTGTGGTTGAGTGAAACAGGTTGTCTGTCCCTGGTTCATAACTGCTGCAGTCAGGTGATAGGAACTGGGAGGCTCATAAGAATCTCTCTACTCCTGGGACTATCTTGCTGCTGCTGCTAAGTCGCTTCAGTCGTGTCCGACTCTGTGCGATCCCATAGACGGCAGCCCACCAGGCTTCTCCGTCCCCGGGACTCTCCAGGCAAGAACACTGGAGTGGGTTGCCATTTCCTTCTCCAATGCATTAAAGTGAAAAGTAAAAGTGAAGTCTCTCAGTCGTGTCCGACTCCCAGCGACCCCATGGACTGGAGCCTACCAGGCTCCTCCATCCATGGGATTTTCCAGGCAAGAGTACTGGGGTGGGGTGCCATTGCCTTCCCCGGGGACTATCTTACAGTTTCATAATGAAGAGTTTAAGGAAAGGTTTAGAGACAACTAGTAACAAAATCGTAAAATTGACAAGAAAAATGTAAAGTTGGAAAGTGAGATTAGAAACTCTCCAGTACTCTTGCCTGGAAAATCCCATGGATGGAGGAGTCTGGAAGGCTGCAGTCTATGGGGTCGCTAAGAGTTGGACACGACTGAGTGACTTCACTTTCACTTTTCACTTTCATGCATTGGAGAAGGAAATGGCAACCCACTCCAGTATTCTTGCCTGGAGAATCCCAGGGATAGGGGAGCCTGGTGGGCTGCCGTCTATAGGGTCGAACAGAGTCGGACACGACTGAAGTGACTTAGCAGCAGCAGCAGCAGAGAAAAAGGGAAGGTAATTACACCTGAGAATCCTGTGGACAGAGGAGCCTGACGGGCTACAGTCCACGGGATCGCAAGCGTTGGGCATGACTTAGTGACTAAACCACCAATTACACCTGAAATTTGGCAATCACATGCTTACCGCATTTCAGTCCTAAATTTGTCTTGGCTTCCTGGAGCCACAGGCTAGGTGAGTGGTCCCTTATAAAATACTTTTTTTTTTTTTTTTTTTTTAAGACTCAGGCATGCAGATTATGAGACAGGAGGAAGTGGGTTGGATTATGGAAATCCACCCAAAGGAAAACTTTCTCCCCAGGGAGGTTTTTTTTTTTCCTGAGGGAGTGGGGTTGGGAAATGTATTGGGGGAGGCAGTTTTTGAGCAAGGAGGAAGTTATTGAACAGGAATGAGGAAAATCAGCCAACTGGAGAGGTCCTCACTCTTAGACTCCCTTGCAGGTAAAAATCTCCCAGTAAGAACAGCTGTATGAAGAACAGTCTGTGCCACACAAAGCTATTTTCACATGCCTGAAATCCCTCTGTAGAAGCAGTGCTTTGTTATCCCACATACAATGCCATCTTGTGGTCCCAGCACTGCGATAGTGGCCCTTGAGACACAAAAGTGATCGATTGTCTGATGTTTGTGCTGCAGGTGGGGAGGAGGGAAGGAAAATGACCTGAGGTTCTGGCCTCAAAATATTTTTGATCCTCGATTAAATAGCAATTAACTTTCAAATCTCCCCCTCCTTGTACACATCTTAACTCCTCAGGGATAGATAAAACAAAACAAAATTTCAAAGTCATCCATCCCACAAAACATACTGCAATGGAGGTAAAATCTATAGGCAACATCTCTTTCTATGAATATATTCAGACATTTGTTCTACTTGTTTAACTCATTTGCAGTTATGTTTATCAGGGATATATTCTTCAAAAATGTACCTCATCTAATAAAACACCACAAACACATCAATTTGTTGTAATAGGATTTGATCAATTTGACTTCTTAGGAATAGGGCTCTTATTCATAACAAATAAAAGACAATACAAAGCAAAACAAGAAGGGAAGAAGTCCACTTGGATACTTTGATTAACTTTTAGATAATTCATATTCCCCTTGAGTAGCACAAAATAACACAAAAATGGATTATTCTGGATTTTGCTGCTTGCATTTATCATTTTTTTCTATTTAAAATAAAAAAATTTCCCTAGGCATACCCACAAATATACACATTATATATATATTTTTATATAAATGATAAGTATGATGATATGGATAAAATTACAGTCATTTTTCTTTTTGTTGGATCACACCCTATCCTCCTTTCTTTCCCCCAAAGTGAACCATATTAACTTTCTTACTGATGTCTTTTTATGTTTCTCTTATATAAAACATAAGGTTTTGTCGTGTTCCCTATATTCTATAGCTGTCTTTTATTATCCAACAATACCTTGTGAAATGCCTCCAGGCTGTCTGGTATGGCCCTAAAGCAATTTTTTACATGGCTCTATGATATTCACTATATGGATAACAGTGTTTACTCAGTCACTCCCTACTCTTGGGTATGGACTCTGATTCTGGCTTCTTTCTCATGTAGAGTAATGATGTAGCAGACATTGTGGGCATATGAGTTCCCACGTGCTGATGTGTGTATCTCTATGAAGTTAATTCCCAGGAGCGAGCTGTTTGGGTTGAAGGATCTCATCTCAACTGAGAGAATGGGGGTCAGAGGAAGGTCTTGACCATCAAACAGATGATACCTACTGATACACAGACTACTCACCTTCCACTTTCAATTCCATCGCTGCCTCCTCTTGGTAAGAGTGATCTCGGAAGAAGCAGGTAAAACCTCCTTCATCTGAGAACCTCACATTCCGGATCCTGAGGGTCACCTTCCCCTCCCCAATGGTCTCTTTTAGCAGCTGTGTGCGGCCCCGGTATTCAGGTGCCTGCTCTTCGTCTTGGTCCTTGCCACTTCGGTAGAGATGAACCACCCTGGAGAAGGGGGGCCGATACCATCCCACCTCCATGCCTGTAGCGTTCTTTCCTGGAGATATGCGACAGGGCAATTCCACTTCATCCCCCACCAGCGCCCGGATGGGGTGCCCTGGTCCTATTACTCTGAACTGTCCTGTCCAAGACACCAAAGAAAAGAAACTGAGGGTCACAGGGAACCTGGACAAACAAGTCCTCCGTGGGAAGGAAGGGCTGCTTCAAACAGGGAAAGAAGGAGCTTAATTTTTAAATGGAATTCTAGAGCCAGGGAAAAGCTCAGTTTTTCTTAAAGGTCTCTGTTGAGAGATACGGCGAGTTCCCTGCTTAGATCATTCTAGCCAGCGGCCATGCCAGCCCCTAGGAACGCGGCCAAACATTGCTCAGTTTTATGGTCCCACGGGCCTTCCTGTTCAGACTTGGCCAGATTGATTCTTATTTTCCCCTTAGTGGTTTTGCTTTGGTCACTTCACTGCTATCACCTCTCTATCACTTCTCAGCTCTCTGTTCTTGTTGGTACCCTGGTCCCAAATTCTTCTCTGAGATCACCCTAGAGGTGGCTCTATTTTCTTCTTCATTTCCTCTGTATCTTCAGCCCTCTCTATAGCTCCTGGACCCTGCCATACATGCTCCTAGTCTGTTTTCATCTGTGGGATGTATCTCCTCGTCAGACTGGAAGCAACTGGGAGATGAGGCTGCTTTCTCCATTAGACCTGCAAGGATTTCCTGAAGGCATGCATAGGCCCCCTCTGTTAGGTGGCTCCTTGAGGTTGGGAATGTGTCTTCTGAGAGCAGGGCTACTCTGTAAAAACTTATTAGTGTCTGATGGTGCAGAACAGAACTCTCGGAACAGAACTCTCAAACGTGACAAGACACTTAAACATTTATCGAGGTTTACCATGGGACAAGTGTGACTAAGCATGTTATAGGTTTCATCTCACTGAACCCTGACAGCAACTCCAAAAGGTAGTTATGATATTCCCTGTTTGATAGGTGAGAAATCAAAGCTGGAAAGATAAGTAAGAACCAAGTTCAGGGAAAGCCCTGAGTTAAGGTCACGTGATGGAGTTGGGGTCCCTTCTGAAGGCTGTAGGGAGGCACTGAAGGTGTCTGAGGGGAACCATGTCAGCACATCTATGTTTTGGAAAGATCACTTGCACGGCAACTTGAGGATGTGTTGAAGGAAGTGAGCCCAGAAAACTAGCCTTTCTGTTCTCAGAGTCTCCCCAGGGCAGGAATAAAGAGAAATCTTACCTGCAGAGCTGGAAGTCAACTGGAGGAGGAGGAAGAGGAGGGAGGGGAGACAGCTGGGCAGAGAGGAGCTCAATAAACTGGCCATCTCCACTGTCGATGGGGACAGAGAGCCCCTGCAGCAGGGTCAGGCCAAGGAGAGGCCCTTGGGGTGCATGTCCCCACCCCTGAAAAAGTCCTAGGGGAGGACCGGGGAGGGCAGAGCTGCCCTGGCCCTGTCTCCTCCCCAGCAGAACCACAGCTGTGCTCCTGGGCGCAGCCCCACGTCATCTCTGCCAGGACTTACACAAAAGGGCTACAGAGCCAGGGCATGACCAGGGCTTGCCTTCCCCACCCCCTCAGAGCCGGAGCAGAGGCTGCCTGGTACTGGGCCTTCCTCCCCCACTCCCTCCTGGCGGCCAGCCTTCCAGGGGGCTTCTAGGATCTGACCTGTTGGGATGAATCACTCACTGGACCTCAGGCTGAAGCTTGTCCAAGTGATCTGCAAGATCTCTTCAACCCCTCACCTCCAGGCGCTAATCAAGGGAGAGGGATCTGTGTTGGATTTTTTTTTTAAATGAAGAAGAAACATTTAGACTTAGTTTCCTATTTCTACCATCTACTGTCATCACCAGGCCATTCATTTCTCTTGATGTCTGACCTCTCTCTCTCTCACTGCAAATCTAAATGTCCTTCCTTATGTTCTGATGTGTTGCTTGGATTTAGTTAGCTTCTCCCTCCCAAAGAATGTTAATACAGTTTGGAAAGTCACAAGTCGAGTGTCACGAGTTGATTGCCACCTGTGCTTGGAGAGGCAGGTGTGAAGAAAGTATTATAAGATCTGCAAAGTCAGTGACTGTCAATCAACACAGGCATTGAGGACAGACCAGCAACCAGGATGCATCCTCCAGCCAGCACATCACTCTCCAGTTTCCTCCGTGTCACAGGAAAGTGAGATCTGGGATGGAACCTGCATGGAACAGACCATGGGGTCGCAAAGAGTCGGACACTGAACAACCAAATAAACAAATAAAAATCCATTTTCCTTGCACTGGATGCTCAGAGTCCAAACCACCGGATGGCTAAGGAAGTTGCTGAGAGCTAGGATTTGATGTTACTCTACCTCTGAAGAGCTCACTTTCCTTACCTCCATGCCCTCAACTGCCTCACATCTTTGTAAAGGGGGTGGATTTCTGGAGCTGGGGTGAGCAGTCCCTTGGATGACATGGTCTCTGGACAAGGGGAGAGGATGGGAAAACAAAGCGGGTGGTGTTGCCATTTACAGAAATCACTATAGGAGCCTCTTTGTTTGCTGAGCATGGAGCACAGTGTGGTCGTGTCTAACAACCCTGTGTGTTGGTGTGGCTGGTCATGACGGTCAGCAGTTAATTGTTACTTTAATTCTGTGTGGCATATGTTATGTGCTCTTACAAATATTCTTCAGTTGTTTTTTGCTCTCCTCAGTAGTTTCCATTTGATCCACACCTCTCACCAGGTCTGATAATAGTCTGTGTACAGAGTCATGTATGCAAAGTGACATGCTATAAATATGTTAATGTATATGTTAAACAACACACTATCCATATGTGAGACAGTAAGCACTCAATAAATGGGAGCTTACCTAGATGTTCCCTAATAGCAGTACTGTGTAAGTTTTTCTAGAGAATGTGTAAAATATAGATCATGCACTGTTCTGCTTCTTATGTTTACTTAATAATGCATAATCCCACATTAATATATAATATAACCCTCTTGAACTTTTGAAAATGGATTCTTATTTGTTTATTTGGTTGTTCAGTGTCTGACTCTTGGTGACCCCATGGTCTGTCCATGAAATTCTTCAGGCAAGAATACTGGAGTGGGTTGCCACGCCCTTTTCCAGGGGATATTCCCAACCCAGGGATCGAGCCTATGTCTCCTGTATTTCAGGCAGATTCTTTATCATCTGAGCTACCAGCTACTAGGTTACATATAAATGTATTCCATTAACTTAAATTAATAAATATTTAGCAGAAATGATGTGTGTCAATCCTTATATTAGGCTCTGATTGTAAAAGTTTCAGCAGGACAAAGAAAAACGTTTTTTTTTTTTTTTTTCTTTTTTGGCCTGTACCATGAAGCTTGTGGGATCTTAGTTTCCTGATTAGGGTTGAACCTGGACCTCCCGCAGTGGAAGCCTGGAGTCCATGCCACTGGAAAGCCAGGGAATTTCCAAGAAGATTCTAGCTTTCTCTATGGTTTCATTCTTGATATGTCACAGTGGCTTTGTTTTTGTATTTGCTATTAAATGTTGCATTTCTTAAGGCATCATGGTGAATGCAGGCCTTCCCATGTGCCTATGGTCCTGTCCCTCTACTGGGCACAACACAAGTGTATGCCTGACTCCACTTCTCTCCTGTGCCCAGGCTCCTGCTGGGGGGCACTGAGGGTGGCAGTAGTTCCTGGGGGCAGTTGAAAACATCTGAAAACCACTCCTGGGGAGATTAAGAAGCAAGATCAAGCTTGAATCTAGGCCCCAAACCCTCAGCACACATTCTATTACCCCATTGGACTTCTCTTACAAAACACAAATTGAAAGAAAAGTGTTAAGAATTTCAAGATAGTGACATAGAGGGCAATTCCCTGGTGGCCCAGTGGATAAGACTCTATGCTCCCAATGCAGAGGGCCTGGTTTGGTCCCTGTCAGGGAACTTAGATCTTGCATGCTGCAGCTAAAACCCAGAGCAGCCAAAAAAAAAAAAAAGAGATAGTGACACAGAGCATTAAAGCCCAAACACAGTGTTCCATCCTAACCATGGGGTCCTGTGCAGCTGCGCTGGTTGTTCACTGCCTTCTATACAGGTGCAGTTGTTAGCTCAAAGAGCATGTGCAGTTGCAGTTTTAATAAATTGCCCTGCACAAAGCTGTATACTCTGTACATGTGAATATACTCTAGCTCAGCTTTCTCCTCTGCAAGTGGAGGAGAATGACATCTGTCCCATTAGGACTGTGAACAGAATTACAGGAAGGAACCCACGGGAACTGTGAATGGTACACAGTAAACACTCTGTAAGTGCCCTTATTTGCTCTCACTTGCAGTGATTTTTTTCTTCTGGAGCTCCTCCTAGTGGTAAAAATATCTGGAGGAAATTGATATTTTCCGCTTTTGTGGTCTTATTTTCACAGTATGCTGCTGCTGCTGCTAAGCTCGTGTCCGACTCTGTACGACCCCACAGACGGCAGCCAACCAGGCTCCTTCATCCCTGGGATTCTCCAGGCAAGAGTACTGGAGTGGGTTGCCATTTCCTTCTCCACACATGTGCTTAAACTGGTTTGCAAGTTCCTAGGAGACTCAATAACTCTATCATTTAGACTCTATAACTCTATCATTTTAGACTGTAAAATGTATAATTTCTATCCATTTAACCCAATGTTTCATGGGTCTACAGAAGAAATGAGAACACTGATCTGAGTCAAGCTGATGCAGGTATCCAGTAAGTAAGTAAGTCCTTGTAGCCAAAATTTTACGTTTTATCTATCAATATTTCTTCCATGTTTGTGTCTTCTTTGTTATTATTCTGAATTTCACCACCAATATTTTAATTTTTCAAAAAGAAAAGCATTCAGCTTGTTATGAATCAGGTGAGTCAAGCATTTAGGCTTGCTCCCAACCCCGTCCCCCACCCCATAAATGGGAATGAATTTGTGCTGATTTTGAGTTGTCCTATGGAATAGGCGTTAAGCTGTTCTGAGGCTCCTCTCGGAGTAAAACAGGTACAAGTCAGAGCTGAAGTTCAGTTCAATACAAAGGAGAATCTTCTGTCCATCAGACTGAGGGAGAGAGCTGGCATCCCATTCCTGGACGTCCAGCCAACTTAGAATGGCAGGTTAGGCTAGGTAACTCTAAGATGTTTTTCGTAGCTGTACAACCTCACAAGAAGATACATTTTTTTTTTTCTTTCTTCCCCTCTCCTCCTCACTTCCTTCCTACCTCCCTGATGCCTTCACTTTTCGCCAACGTCCACTACAGATGTTGCAGGAGGAGAAGGCCCAGGAGGCGCTCCCAGTCTGCCTCGCAACAGGTGACGTATATGGATTTTGCGCCGAGAACTGGTTGCCAGGAGCCCTTGGGGGGCGGGGAACAACGCAAAAGCGAGGCGCCCTCGGACCGAACAGTGACATTCAGTTCCAACGGGCAAAGCTTTTCTTGCTCTTTCAGTTTAGACCCACCTCCCTTGGTTACCTAACTTCCTCCTCTGCCTCTTTCCTCTCGTTTTGTCCAGCCTGGCTTAGGAGCCCTTAAATGCTGCGGCGCCAATAGCTCAGGAGAGGGAAGATCCAGTTGGCCATTCTGGCACCTGGCCCAGTCCGTGAGAGTACCCACCTGCGAATGGCCCTTCTGTCACTATGCGGTTGCTCCTACGAAGGAAAACGCGGTGGCCGTTTTGGAGCTGAGAGACTGTCTAAAAAGACAAAAGCCCATCATCTTGGAGTCTGGCAATGACAGTCTTTTTTCTTTTTTTTTCACCTACTAGAGAAAACTATACGGAGAGAGAATTCTGTTCGGAATTCTTACAACTTTTTCAGGACTCTCAAAATCCCTACTCTAGAATATGACAGTCTCTCTCTCTCTCTCTCTTATATATATATATATATATATATATATATATATATATATATATGCCTAGATGCTCAAGTGCACATTCTAGCTCCATGCAGCTGATTGATAAACATGCCAGACTCCAGTTTACTACCCTGTGGGAGAATGTTACCTTGGATAGAAAAAGAAACCTCAGCTTCTTTAACTGTAAAATGGGAGTTATGGGATTGATGTGAGGATTGAATGAGACAAGGTATGTAAGGTACTTAGGTCTGTGTCTGGCTCTCAAAGGCCATAATAACACCTTTTGTGCAGGACCTGCCTGGGCATAGAAAGTCTCGCCATGAGAGCAGGACTCTATCTTGTTTTCCCTGTATCCTCCTAGGCTGGAAGAACGAGGGATACATAATAGAATATGGTTGTGTAAAGAATAAATGAAAAACTGGAATTTTCACCTTGAAATTTCCAGCCTTTGTAGTCTCCTCTCTTTCAGGCTGTGGGTTCTGCCTTCAGGCACCTTGCATTGTGATCCCTTTAGATCAGTATTTACACTTTTACTTGGTCTATGATCATACCAACTTGATAATTCAGAGGTTAGTATTTTTGACTTTTGATCTTGAATCCTGGATTAAGGGCTTTGTGTGATGAGGAGCTTTGGGTGTTTGCTTGCCTGGAGGGAACTATTTTGAGGGGTAGGGATGACCCATGATAAATGGCTTTGGTTGCTTTTCAGGGGCCAAATGTGGCTTACCTGGAGCCAGGATCTCCTTGCCCTTCCCCCTCACCTTTGTCATCCCTTAATATTATCCCCGGGACTTCCCTGGTGGTCTAGTAGTTAAGAATCCACCTTCCAAAGCAGGGGATGAGATTTTGATCTCTGGTCGGGGAAGTAAGATCCCACATGCTGTAGGGCAACTAAGCCTACCCACCACAACTACAGCCCGAGCTCAATAACAAAAGAAGCCCACTTACTGCAATGAAGACCCAGCGCAGTCTGTATATATATGTTATTCCCAACCTCTACTTCCACAGCTTCCAAGACTTTCACAGGCACAGGATCCAAGTCTTTCTCTTTATGTCATCTTCCCTCCTGCTCTAGGAAAGGAAGATATGTTTTCCCACCCAGGCAATCCATCTCTGTGTTTATCCCAGGGGATGTTGATGCTCTGAACCCACAGCATCCAGCTGCTCAAGAATCCTTCAAGTGCCAGATGAGAAGACTGATGTCTAGATTTGTTAATCAATCAAGTTGATTCAAACATATTCTTTCTTGTTGAATGAACGTTCAGTTCAGTTCAGTCGCTCAGTCGTGTCCGACTCTTTGCGACCCCATGAATCCCAGCACGCCAGGCCTCCCTGTCCATCACCAACTCCTGGAGATCGTGCAAAGTCACGTTCATCGAGTCGGTGATGCCATCCAGCCATCTCACCCTCTGTCGTCCCCTTCTCCTCTTGCCCTCTATCCCTCCCAGCGTCAGAGTCTTTTCCAATGAGTCAACTCTTCGCATGAGGTGGCCAAAGTATTGGAGTTTCAGCTTTAGCATCATTCCTTCCAAAGAACACCCAGGGCTGATCTCCTTTAGAATGGAGTGGTTGGATCTCCTTGCAGTCCAAGGGACTCTCAGGAGTCTTCTCCATCACCACACTTCAAAAGCATCAATTCTTCGGTGCTCAGCCTTCTTCATAGTCCAGCTCTCACATCCATACATGACCACTGGAAAAACCATAGCCTTGACTAGATGGACTTTTGTTGGCAAAGTAATGTCTCTGCTTTTGAATATGCTATCTAGGTTGGTCATAACTTTCCTTCCAAGGAGTAAGCTCTTTTAATTTCATGGCTGCAATCACCGTCTGCAGTGATTTTGGAGCCCCCTAAAATAAAGTCTGACACTGTTTCCACTGTTTCTCCATCTATTTCCCATGAAGTGATGGGACCAGATGCCATGATCTTAGTTTTCTGAATGTTGAGCTATAGGACAACCTTTTCACTCTCCTCTTTCACTTTCATCAAGAGGCTTGTTAGTTCCTCTTCACTTTCTGCCATAAGGGTGGTGTCATCTGAATATCTGAGGTTATTGATATTTCTCCTGGCAATCTTGATTCCAGCTTGTGCTTCTTCCAGCCCAGCGTTTCTCATGATGTACTCTGCATATAAGTTAAATAAGCAGGGTGACAGTATACAGCCTTGACATACTCCTTTTCCTATTTGGAACCAGTCTGTTGCTCCGAATGAACATTATGACAGGCGTTTTGACTAATCAGAACAATATGGTTCTCATTTTCCCTTGTCAGCAGCATCCTGAGTGGTTGGTGTTGTGAAGTCATGAGATATACTTTTATCTCAGAAAAACGTGTTATAGAGAGGGGAAAAATATTATATTTATATATTTGATTGTAGGTGGTTTTTTTTTTTTAAAATCCTTTAGCCACGGACATTATTGTTTGAATATTTGCAACTATTATTCTATACATAAATTGTAATTTCTTACAAAACTCTATATTCCATATTGCTAGGTCACTTCACTCCTATTTTATACCAGATTTCCATCAAGTAGTTTCCTAAATCACAATCTGCCTGATTATGTGTTGTTGTTGTTGTTCAGTTGCTAAGTTTCACCCAGCTCTTTGTGATACCATGGACTGTAGCCTGTTAATCTCCTGTGTATGAGATTTCCCAGGCAAGAATACTGGGGTGCGTTGCTATTTCCTTCTCTATGACTGTAGGATTTTTAATATGCTCCTTGAAACCATTCTTTCAAGTTGCTGACTTACTAACAACCACAGAAATTCAACCAACTCAGTTAGTCTGTTGATGCTATTCCCTCAAAGAAGGACAAAGATTTTGAAAGGAGACAGTAAACTATTAAGAAGATTGGGGCCTTAAAATTAGTGAGAATGGAATTGAATGTGGAGATATGTGTCTCTATGGGTGGGGTGGGATGGACATCAGGTATAGTAGTTTTGTGTTTGTTATGGCTATGCTTCCAGTGTGGTCTTGAAACATTATGGCTATTTCTATTTCCCCAGCACAGCTTTCTGCTTAACGGGTTAATCAAGGCTACATACTATTGCATTCCAATCAAGGCTAGGAAACGAGACATTTCCTTTTTATTTCATACACTGTTTGATATAGTTTCACAGTGAACATATGGCCTTTAAATAATAATGATTAAAAAACAACAACAACAACAACAAAAAACTTACCAAACAAACAAGCCTGGAAAGGCTCCTTAATTGGGAAAAATAGTTTCTGGAGGAATTTAAGCTTGCCTTGTAACCAGTGCCCTCTAGTGATCAAATTAAGTTATTGCTCTGAGATTGGACACAGCAAGAATGCAGGGACACTGGGTGAAATTTAGCCAGGGTCTTTCCCTGTGTACTTAGTGGAGGACATATTGTACCTTAGTTGGTTGACAAAGTTGTACAGAGTTTATACTCACTGAAATATTAATGCATCAAAGTAAATGTTGCTCAGTTGTGTCCGACTCTTTGTGACCCCATGGACTGCAGCCTACCAGGTTCCTCGGTCCATGGGATTTTCCAGGCAAGAATACTGGAGTGGGTTGCCATTTCCTTCTCCAGGAGATCTTCCCAATCCAGGGATCGAACCTAGGTCCCCTGTGTCATAGGAAGATGCTTTACCATGCATCTGCATCAATGAACTCACATTTAAGAACTTGGTGGTGTGTAACATACCAGCTGCTGCTGCGTCACTTCAGTCTTCGCTAATTGTGGAGGAAATAACTAATTCTCGTTCTTGGGGAGTTTTTTTAACATCCTCAAAATGATTTCTATGACTGTATTAATATTTGCTCCTCACAATAATATGTAGCATAAGAATATTAAATAAAAGTTTTGTTCCTTTTTTTAGATGATGAAATTGAGACCAGAGATGCTGTGAGGGGCCCCAGGTCGCCAGATGATTGTTGTCAGGGTAAGACCTAGAACTCTGAGTTCTAGGTTATCAGACTGGCATTCTTTTCCAGACGTTTCTGCTCCAGTTAGGGGTGGAGATGTGCAGGCTTTGTTTTATATTAGATATTTTATTAAGTTCAGTTGGATATTGAGCCTAGTGGTTCACTAAGTTTTCTCTACCATTTCTGTAGCTTTTAATTCCTTTTCTATACCTTCTTATTATTTTCCTCAAACTGAACTCTGTTTGGAGACATGACTTTTAGCAACAGCATGAAATTTATACATAATTAATTTTTCTTATTAATGAAACCTATTTTAAATTATAACTTCCTCCAGTTTCTAGTCCTTGCTATGAGTGTATGGGTTTGAATAATTCTACCCCAGAGTAAGGAAACTTGATATTTTAATTAGTTCTCATAACAAATATATATTAACTGTTTTCATTTTTTAAATTGAAAAAAAAAAAACCAGAGCCTAAAGTATGGATTTATTTCACTATCTTTCTAGATTCCAGCTTTAAAATCACTTTTGCAGATCATAAGGACTATGGAGGCTGACACCATATCTCTCTTAGGTGTGTGACCCCCCCCCCCCCCCAGAGTGCTTGGCATTGTACTTTGCTCCACAAAAATCTGTTGAATTAAAAAAAAAAATCTACAGCCAATGCATTTTCCTTCACACACCTGTAATACTTTCAATAATAGTTATGGAACAATAGTATTTTCTTATGAGTCTCTTAACAATAATGCCAATGATATAGATAAAAACATTCTGAATCCTTTATTTTTCTGAGCAGACTCCTTGATGATATCCTCTTTTTCAGGCAAGAGTCCCCTTTTGTCTGTGTTCTGCGCTGTCTCTCAGTTGTGTCTGACTCTTTGTGACCCCATGGACTGTAGTCTGCCAGGCTCCTCTGTGCATGGGATTTCCCAGGCAAGAATACTGGAGTGGGTTGCTGTTTCCTTCTCCAGGGGATTTGTCCTGACCTAGGAATCAAACCAATGTCTCTTGCAGCTCCTGCATTAGCAGGCAGATTCTTTACCACTGAGCCACCTGGGAAGTTCTCCTTTTGCCAGTAGTTTGGTAATATTTGGCAACCCCACCCCCCAAATTCATACAGAATTTACCCATTTCTACTCTTAAGGAGTGATCCTGCCAATAAACCCTCACATGTGAGAATGATGCATGTACAGAATTATTCAATGCAGCTTTGCTTGTAATTGCAAAATATTATAAACATCGTAGGGCCTATTAAAAGAGAGCTGATTAAATACAATGCTGGGAGGGATTGGGGGCAGGAGGAGAAGGGGATGACAGAGGATGAGATGGCTGGATGGCATCACTGACTCGATGGATGTGAGTCTGAGTGACCTCCGGGAGTTGGTGATGGACAGGGAGGCCTGGCGTGCTGCAGTTCATGGGGTTGCAAAGAGTCGGACACGACTGAGTGACTGATCTGATCTGATCTGATCTGATTAGCCATTGAATGATGATTGTATGGAGATAGCCATCCAACAGAATATTATTCAGCTATGATAAAGCAAGAGGAAGGCATTTGTGTATTATTATAGAACAATCTCTCCAAACACAATCACATTGTGTCAGAAAAGGGGAAATACATTTGTTTAAATAGCCATAATCTATCTCTGAAAGAATACATAAGAAATCAATTCTGTCCATCATGAAGGCATGATAGAATTTCTTTTCTATACCCATTATGAGGTTTTTGAGCTGAGACTAGGCTGGGGGTTACTTATAGGAGTTGGGGATGGGGACTCCTTTGGGAAGCCTCTGTGGGCTAGGAACTTTCACATCCAAGACTACCTCACTTGATCACCAGGAGACATATATTATTACCTCATTTTGAGAATGAGGCAAGGCACAGAGGGAGCTGTGGTGTCTGGGTACTTCCTGGTGAATCTAGGACCAGGTGCAGTAGCAGCATCCAGAGACAGAAAAGATCTAAGAATCTGAGTGAAGGACTCTGAGAGAAGGCCAGTGCCCTCTCAGGGTTCCATGAAGGGAAAGGAAGCAGCTTCCCTTTGCTTGCTGCTTCAGACATCCTGGGGCTTCCCAGCTGGCTCTTGGTGGAGGATGGAGGGAGGGTATTCTTTCTGGGATGGGGAATCGGAAGGACTCTATGTTTCTGTTTCTAAATTAACCACAAACATTCAATCAATTGTTGCTGTTGTTGTTAAGTTGCTAAGCCATGCCAGACTCTTTGTGACCCCATAGACTAGCACAACAGGCTTCCTTGTCCTTCACTATCTCCCGGAGCTTGCTCAAACTCATATCCATTGAGTTGGTGATGGCATCCAACCATCTTATCCTCTCTGCCCCCTTCTCCTCCTGCCTTCAGTCTTTCCCCAAATCAAGGTTTTTTCCATTGAGTCAGCTCTTCACATCAGGTGGCCAAAGGATTGGAGCTTCAACTTCAGCATCAGTTCTTCCAATGAACATTCAGGGTTGATTTCCCTTAGGACTGACTGGTTTGATCTCCTTGCCGTCCAAGGGACTCTCAAGAGTTTTCTCTAACACCACAATTTGAAAGCATTAATTCTTCAGCACTCAGCCTTTTTGGTCCAATTGTCACATTCGTACATGACTACTGGAAAAACCAGAGCTTTGTGTTATATAGATCTTTGTCAGCAAAGTGATATCTCTGCTTTTTAATATGCTGTCTAGGTTTGTCATAGCTTTTCTTCCAAGGAGCAAGGGTCTTTTAATTTCATGGCTGCAGTCAATGTCCGTAGTGATTTTGGAGCCCAAGAAGAAAATCTGCCTGTTTCCATTTTTCCCCATCTATGAGTGCCTCCTACATTTGTTACTTTACAGGCAAACATTCATTTTCTTGGTCTTCCTTTCTCTTTGAGGCCTGGATCATCCTATAGTAACACTTTACGTACTTACACTGTGTCAGGGTTTCAGTCGTATAGAGTGCTTTATGTTGTTTGAACCTCACAATTATTTAGCAAAGCAAATGAGTGAGGGTAGAATTTTTTTTTCATTTATAGTTAGAAACTAGGGATCAGCGATGTCAGGTCACTTGCTCATATTGGGTGCTGTTTGCTAGGGTGCTGTTGCTGGCCGATCTGATTCTTTGATTCCAGGTTGGTTTTTCTTTTTCCACTTCAAATTCTTTTCTCTTTTACTTGTGTTTGGCTGCCTTTCCCTCATCTAAAATATTTCCTTAAATTATATCGCCTGTGAAGCTGTCTCATAACTGAGAAAAGTACAGACGTGACATATCTTATATTTCAAGTCTTTCTTCTTTCTCCGCCAAGCAAGGAAGCATAACACTTGACTGTCTTTTTGTTCTCCTCCACCAAAAAAATACATGTAAAAAAAGATGATGTATAAATAAACAAAATACATAAATGCACCTCACAATATGGAATAAAAATGTTCTTGTAAACTATGTTCATGTAAATTGAACAATTCATATTTTATTAGATAAATCTGAAGTCTAAATTTATTCTATTCTAAGTATTTTTGCAATAAATCAGTTCTAGTTCTAACATTCTTTTTGAGCTCACCTGAAGAAAGATCTATCTGCTGCCCTGCCTCCCCACAAATAAAAGTAAACCAATCTCCTGAAAAACAAACAAACAAACCAAAAAACAAAAACCACCACCAACCACATGCAACCTAAGGCTGTAGTAACTCCCAGATAGACTTTGGAGATTGCATGACCCTTCAGTGCCCACAGGAGGAAATTACTCAGGAGTTAAAATCAAGAGAAATGGTTGGGGACTTCCCGGGTGGTTCAGTGGTTAAGAAACTACCCTTCTAGTGCAGACAGTGCAGGTTCCATCCCTGGTGGGGGAACTAAGATCTCAGGTGCCAAGCGGGTGGCCAAAAAAAAAAAAATAAGTTGTAGGTGCGCAGCCCATCCTAGGTATGCTTCTCTTTTGAGCCATTTCATTCTCCTTCCCAACCAGTACATCCACATTTCTCCCTCCACTTTAATCTCGTTTACCTTGTGCTCTTTCCTCATAGGCCCCTAAAGTAGCAGCTACATCATTACCCCCAGTCCCCTCAGTAACATGTTGGTAATAGGATAGGAAATTCAGGGATACTTGCTATTTAAAAATTTCCCCACAATGGCTTCAGTTGGTTTGGGTTTAGGGAGGGAGACTTCAAAGGGTGACTGTTTTCAGATTTAGGACAGTGAGCACAAGAGGAGGATGAAATAAGACACCCTGTCTTGCCTGCCGGCTGCTTGACAGCAACCAGGGACAATAGGGTCACCAGTCCTTTCCCAAGGTCCACTGGGTCTCCCTCTTCTTTTCATTTGTCCCCTTCCCCTGTCCTACTTGTAATTAAAGAGACAGAATAAAAATGTGTTCCAGATACAGAGAGACGATCTCCACCTTTGTCCCTATTTCACAGCAGCATCCTAGAATAAGACCAAGAAGACTGATCTTTGGAAGGGCACCTTCCTTAAGAGCAGCAGAAAGGGCAGGAGGACCAGCTTCCCAGTAGCATCTTACTGTACTAGCATAGTACATGGACCACCACGAGTGCTGCCATGTGGGTGAAAACTTATACGTCACCAGAAACTGTACCTAAAATGCCATTAGAGGAGATTTGAGGGTGATGGGAAATGAGCAGAGATCCTGTCAGGCTTAATACTGGTGAGGAAGCTTCAGTTTACTAATCCAACTAGAATGGGCTATGCACCTACTGGACACTAAAGGAAGGGTATGGGCATCCCAGCACCATGGACCGCATAACAACAGCACCTGCAAATAAGGCAACTAAGGAGAGAGATTGCTACAAGTTGTTTAGTTGCTGAGTTGTGTGCATGGACTGTCTCATGGACAGTCCTCTATCCCAGGCAAGAATACTGGAGGGGGTTGCCATTTCCTTCTCCAGGGGATCTTCCTGACCCAGGGATCGAACCTTTGTCGACTGCATTGGCAGGTGGATTCTTTACTGCTGAGCCATTAGGAAGCCCATAGGTAAAAGGAAACATCTCAGAAAATACTGGAGAAGTCTTTCTGAAGAGGGACCCTGCCTGTGTTCCTGCCAATCCCCTGGCTCTGTCTATGCTCAGGTGAATCTACTCCTAACAGAAATCTTACTCATGTAATGTTTGCCCCAGTGGTTCCATCCACAACAGCATGGCTGATACACAGAGGACTCCCAGGAAGTCAGGCCCTTGGGTGCTTTCAAAATACCTCCCACAGCTGGTCATCAGGCTGAGCAGGGTCTTTGGAGTCAGATAAACAGATCTTCTGATCTCAGCTTATTATGTGTGAGACACTGGGCAGATTATTAAATTCACTTGCTTCTCATTTTCCAGCTTATAAAAATGGAAATTATATCTATACCAGAGAATGTTATAAGGAGCAAGTGAGACAGTCTAAGTAAATCATACAGCCCCAAACTGTTAATAATACAATAAATGCTATTATTGTGATCCTGTAACTCACAGGATGGAAAGACCTACATGTATGGAGGGTGTGTCACCATTACGGCCCAGGGAAGAAAGTACCTATTTCACCAATACCTGCAAGGTCTTCGACAAACTACAGAGACCATGAAGAGGACTTCCCTGGTAGCTCAGCTGGTAAAGGATAGCTTTCAATGCAGGAGACTCTGGTTTGACTTCTGGGTCGGGAGGATCCCCTGGAGAATGGATAGGCTACGTACTCCAGTGTTCCTGGGCTTCCCTGGTGGCCCAGATGATAAAGAATCTGCCTGAAGTGCAGCAGACCTCGGTTCGATCCCTGGATTGGGAAGATCCTCTGGAGGAGGGCATGGCAACCACTCCAGTTTTCTTGCCTGGAGAATCCTCATGGACAGAGGAGCCTGGCGGGCTACAGTCCATGGGGTCACAAAAAGTCAGACACGACTGAATGACTAAGCACACAAAAAATGCAATCAGGCCAGCATGGTTGGAGCATGGTGAGTGACAGAAGGAAGGACCAAAGGCCTGGGTTTGTTGCCCAGCTCTGCTATTTATTGGCTGTGTGACCTTGGGGAGTTCATTTAGACTTTCTGAGCAGCAGTTCTCTCATCTGACAAATGGAAATATTACCACACTGAAGCATTTGAAAGGACTGAGAGATAATGGGAGTTCTTTGTAAATGATACACCAATAAGGTATTATGTTTCCATGCTGCTCTAAGTGTAATAAATACTGAAAGCATCTGAAGGTGTGGATGAGTCATGTTGGTTTTTAGAATTTCAGAATTATGTTTTGGAATAATAGGGAAGAGTTAAAACTCAGCAGGTGTTTGTTTACTCTAGGCTGCTAAAAGCAGAGCTTGCTTCACAGCTGTTCGAAGCTTTCTTTCTGCTAGGCTTTGAGTGGTATGATATGATTCTCTGGACCAGGGCAGGACCCATCTGCCCCACTGTAGTAGGGTCATGGTTTCCATATAAGGCCTTTATGGAAATCCTCAGTGGTGTTTTTATGGTATAGTCATGGTGGTGGTAGTTTAGTCATTAAGTCATGTCCAACTCTTGTGACCTCATGGACTGTAGCCTGCCAAGCTCCTCTGTCCATGGGAGTTCCCAGGCAAGAATACTGGAGTGGGTTGCCATTTCCTTCTCTAGGGGATCTTCCCAACCCAGGGATCAAACTCAGGTTTCCTGCATTGCAGGGAGATCTTTACAGACTGATCCACCAGGGAAGCCCTTTTTCTATGGTATTTCCATAAGCAGAATTGCTAGTCTGTATGTATACACACACACACACACACATACATAACTGAATCACCAGAAACTAATACAACATTGTAAATCAACTATACTTCAATAAAAATTAAAAAATAATAAAAAATTAGTTTGTTGCCTCAGATGTGTTCATTTGACTCTTAAAAACATCTATTTGTAAATATTTTCTCATACGTATATAATGGGTTCCACACAACCTTTTCTGTAATTCCAAAATCCACAATGCTATTAAAACCAAAAATTTTGTTTCTAAACTCATTTGGTGGCAAAACCTGGCTTGACTTGCCTCCATTTTGTGGCAAAGCCAGAGGTAAAGCTATTTATGGTCTTTACTCAACCTAGTATTATGAGTCATGCATTTTACTGCAAAAACATAATTGTGCTTATTATGGGCTTGAGACCTGGATATACATATCAAATAATGGAGTTTTCAACATTCTATGGTTTCTAATAGAAAAATCTGGGTGATGTGTCTTTTTACTCTGAATATTTGGTTAGTGTCCTAGAGTGCTCCAGTACTTTGGCCATCTGATGCAAAGAGCTGACTCATTTGAAAAGACCCTGCTGGGAAAGATTGAGGGCAGAAGGAGAAGCGGATGACAGCGGATGAGATGATTGGATGGCATCACCGACTCAAAGGACATGAGTTTGGGTAAATGGTGATGAGTTTGAGTTTGGTGATGGACAGGGAGGCCTGGCATGCTGCAGTTCATGGGATTGCAAAGAGTCAGACACGACTAAGCGATTGAACTGAACTGAACTGAGTGTCCTAGAGTGCTTAGCATTAGTGAGAATCATGATAGATATGTGATTCGGATATTTCAGAAGAGAAAAATCTGTTACAGCAAAATGAACAAGTAGAATCTCTACCAATTTCATACATGCATTCTGATGCATGTGCTTTTTGAAATGGTACGATTAATTATGCATACCTGGTATATATTCGTACCTGGTGTATATACTTAATTATATATATTTAATTAAACATGATACTTCCTTATCTTAAAATCCTTAAAAATCCAATCATCTCATAGTTCCATGAGTAGAAATACTTACCAGATTTGTTTGTGAGAACAGAATATTTTCTTGATCTGCTAACATGACCTCACATACCTTTTATAAGAGAGACAAACTAACCACTGTCTTTTTTATTGCTTAGGTTAACCTAGTATTTCATTTGTGTTCATTCATTATTATAGAAGGGCTTATTTATGGAGAAATTATTTGCAGAGGTAACTCACTGTGTCACCCTTATAGTCTGGTCACTATTGGCCCAGAGCTGCTGAAAGACAGTGGTCCCCATGACCTCAGAGCATCTTGTGGGTACGGGAGGTAGGTACTGGGCCAGACATTTACAATGTGGCTTTTTAATTTCATTGAAGTTTTGTGAATTCCTGATTGGATTCCAATGTATATGCCTGAGTGAAGCCCAGCATGCAAATAACTCATGTCTGAATTTTAAATCTTTGTCCTATACATTTTTTCTAAACAGCAAGAGCTGTGCAGGACAGAAAACCTAGCCTGAAGGTAATGTAAGAGGGTACAAATATCCTCCCTTCACACTGACCGCTGCTGCTTCAGATGGGAAGACAGAACTGAAATGCAGTGTGATCTTTGATGAAGGATACCTTGGGGTGAGAATTGAATGAGAGATGTGCCTTGAAACTAAGTCTGGATGCACTGGAGAGTCTTTGGAAATGAAGTAAAAGACTTGGAATTCAAATATTGGCTCTGCTGATTTTGTAGCTCAGTATCCTCTGATTTGCCTCTTAACTTCTCTAAATCACAGTTTACTCTCCTCCAAAATTAAAACTTCCCTTGTGGCTCAGCTGGTAAAGAATCTTCCTGCAATGTGGGAGACCTGAGTTCCATCCCTGGGTGGGGAAGATTCCCTGGAGAAGGGAAAGGCTTCCCACTCCAGTATTCTGGCCTGGAGAATTTCATGGACTGTATAGTCCATGGGGTCCCAAAGAGTTTGACATGACTGAGTGACTTTCAGTTTCACCTCTCACAAAATTAAAACATTGCCATCTATTTTGCATGGTTGTGTGAAAATTATATTAGATGCCCCAGGAAAGCATCTAGCAGATCATCAATTAACTGAGCTACTTTGGAGAAGGCAATGGCAACCCACTCCAGTACTCTTGCCTGGAAAATCCCATGGACGGAGGAGTCTGGTAGGCTTCAGCTATGGGGTCACGAAGAGTCAGACATGACTGAGCAACTTCCCTTTCACTTTTCACTTTCATGCATTGGAGAAGGAAATGGCAACCCACTTCAGTGTTGTTGCCTGGAGAATCCCAGGGACAGCAGAGCCTGGTGGGCTGCCATCTATGGGGTCACACAGTCGGACACAACTGAAGTGACTTAGCAGCTTGGTTAATATGTTTTTAGGGCTTACGAGGTGTTAAGTTCTGGGCTTTTTCCTCTCAGGGCTGGACAGAACATGAGGCAGATGAGATGAAAGAATCTGGAAGTATGGGAAATAAAATGAACATGGAAATTGGTCAGGTAATTGGTCATGGAAATTCTCAGTTAATCTGAGTGGGAATGCCACTGTCTCTATAAAAAAATAGTCCAAAACTGAGAAAACTGCCTTTGGTGTTGCCAAAGGCCTAAAGAATACAGGAGCGATGGAAGGATGGAATCAGGTCCGAGGACTTTTCTAGAAGAGATGAGTTCTGAGCTGGATGTGGAAGAAGGAAGTGGATTGACTGTGGGAAGGAGGGGTTAGGATACTCAGCTGTGACTGGGGAAGGACCTCAGTAAATTCCTGAGGAATATGACCAGGAAGCTGGGAAGCCATATTGGAGAGTACAAAGGTGTGAAAGGAAGACTTGCAGCTACTGGTGGAAAAAGGTGAGTGGTTTGTATAGTAAATATAATTGGAGCCTCTCTCCACACCCTCAGATGCCTCTGCCCATTGAATAACAGATATTGGCTAGACTGCTTCAATATGCTTTTGAAGGTTAAAAAAAATAATTAAAAACAAGTATGATAAGTGTAATATTTGAAAACATTTGAAAAAAAATTGAACCAATATGACCAAAAAAATGTATCTAATAATTTTATGGCCTGAGAGGTAATCATAGCTAATATGTGGATGTATTTTCTTTCAGCTTTTTAACACATGTATACCACAATTGTACACATTTTGTATTCTGCTCCCCCCTCAAATTTGCTTATTTTCCCATGTAAATGTCATTAAACACTCTTTTAAACATGTTTTTATAACTATTCCTTTGAATGAATAACATTCTAATTTATTGAATCAACATTCTGTGATTTGGACATTAAATTAAAGTTATTTCCTTTTTGGGCTAGCATCAGCAGTGTGGTGATAAATATCACCAAGATAATTTTCAGTTTCATAGAATCTTAGACTCCTCTTTTCTGAGGGGTGGGGGATTCTGTCCTTCCACCTTCAATTCATTGTAGTAAAGGACTCAGGACTTCAAGGAAACAGAGACATGTTTCCAGAGTGAGAGTTTAGGGAATTCCCCGGTGCTCTCATTGTCTAGTTCCTTGGCTCGATCTCTCCAGTCAGGGAACTATGATCCCACAAGCTGTGCATTCATCAAAAAAGAAAGGGAAGACTAGATGAAGACCTTTTGGGCTTCTGGAAGAGTTCCTACTCAGATGCTCCCCTACAGGAAGGCCCTGCTGGGAGTGGGGAAGGTGTCCTCTGGGCTCTCAAGCTTGCCAGGACCAAGAAAGAGCATGGAGACCAGACAGCTGACCTAGCCCATAGACACAGTAGAGTCAGGAAACTCTTCTTTCAAAGCAGTCTAGGAAAATTCTCATCCATATGATTTTTTTTTTTCTTTGCTGCTGCCAATAACTTGACACCCACATTTTTGATTCTGCCTGGCTGAAAAAAAAGCACATCTTTAGAGGAGGGGTCGCTATCATTTTGAGAGGTTAGAAATCCTGCCCCTCTCTTTTCTTCTCTTCTGCCCTTTTTGTAGCTCAGCAGATCTCAACCACTCCCTAAAGGACGGTTTGAAAATTTGTGGGCTTTCTTTTTGTAAGTGTTGGAGGGGGTCACTGAGGGCCCTAATGGGTAAGGCAGGGGAATAAGACATCCTTCAAAGTATAGCCTGCAGAGTAAAGAGCTGTCCTTCCTCTAGATTCTCAAGTATCCCCTAGGACCTTCATGTAGGTGATAACTTGTATTTAATTATCTGAGCCTAGAATTTAATACAGTTAAAAAAGCAGCTTTAATATACAATGAACTTTCTAGGAATGCAATTACAGTTCTGTGTGAATTCAGGGAAGATTGACTTTGCTACCAAGAGTTGTTCAACATTTTGTTAAGTCACTTCATTGATGGCAACATGCTGGAGGTAGTTGAGTCACCAACTCAGCACCTGTATCAACCGGCGTTTGTAGCAGTTCCAGCCCTGTGATTCTATGGATAAGTGCTAGCATCTGCCTACTTCGTCATGACTTCAACACTCACACGTTAAAATACTGTTTATGTTCTTTTACTACAAATTACTTTTTTTTTTACTTTCTTATGCTACAGTCAGGGAAGCATTTTTTTTTTTTTTAAAGTTCTGTGTGTAGGTAGGTTATTTCCTTTATGAGTTTCAATTCCTCATAGTAAAGGATTCATGACAAGATGTTTGAAGGGTTGAAGGTTGAGAACTTCAGTTCTAATCAGTCTCACAGTATTTAGCTTTTCCTCACCCCTTCCCAGCACAAACCAGAAAGAAATTCCTCCCCTCCACCCCCCCCCCCCCAACCCGCCCCACAAAAGAGCCTTCTGTCTCCTCTGGCAGCCCAAACTCATCCCCATGAACCATACACACACGTGTGCGTGCACACATTTTTTCCTCCACCAGACAGACAATAGCTTGGAGCCTCTGAAACTGTCAAAAGGCCTGCACTTGCCCCGCTGTCTCTAGAGCGCCCAGTTCTTCCTTAGTCAAGAAATATTGATTGCTAGGCCCTGCTGGAGCGGAGATAATGCTGGCTTCTGCCCACTTGAAGGTTCTTTATTCTCCGGTCTTTTTTCTGTCTTTCCCCCCCACCTACTTCAATTTCTCTCCTTGACGTTACCCTCCCCGTCTTTTGCTTCCAGTCCTCCTTCTGCGTTCCCTCCCCCGGCAGGCAAGTAGCCTCGCTGCTGGACCCGCGGAGCCGCTCTGGTCTCCAGCTCCGTCTTCTCCATCCAACAACTCCTGTCGCGCTGAGGTGGCTCCCGGCCTTCACCCCCGCCCCTCCCCGCCCCTCCGCTGTCTGACCCTGGCTTCTCCTTTCTCTCCCACCCGTCTCGTCCTGCTCCCGGTCGTCGGCTTCAGCCTCTCCTGTCTCACCCCGACTAGGGCTGCTTCTCTTTGTGCAGCCGTCTTTCTCCACCTGCATCCCAGGCTCCCTGTCTCAGCGCCAGCTCCTCGGTTTTTGGCTCGGGCCCCCTTGCCCCCTCCCCCAGCTCCCAGTGGTCTGGCCCGCGGGTCCCCGCGCGCGTGTGTGTGCGGGTGCACTGGCGCCCCTCTCCCTTACCTCCGAGTCCCGCTCCCCCGCCGCCCGCCCCCCAGCGCTGTGGGCGGTCCAGGGCGGGGCCGGGATCCGGGGCGGCTCCCGGGGTTTGGGTTGTGGGAGGTGCCCTCTCCCCGGTCTCCCCCTCTTCCCCCCGCCCTGTCTCCTCCCGCACCCTCCTTCTTCCCTCCGCCCGGGAGCTTTCCCGGTCCCCGGCGCCGCCTCCTTCCCTCCCGGCTCCCCGCTCCCGCGGCCGCCGCCGCCCCGGGGAAGGAGAGACGGGGGTGGGGTTTGGGGGAGGTGAGACCGGAGGGAGAGACCCTGGCCGGGCTGGAGAGCGGATTCGCGGGGAGGAGGGTCGGGAGGAGGGGAAGGTGGAGCAAGGGAGGAGGGGGGAGCCAGGAGGAGCGGCCGGGCCTGGGGCCTTGAGGCCCGGGAGAGCCGGGGAGCCGGGCCGGCGCGCCGAGGTAAGAGCCAGAGCCCGGAGGAGGCCGGGCTTGGAGAGGGGCGCGCGGGGAAGGAACGAGCCGGAGGCTGGGGGGCCGGAGGAGCTGCGGGGAAGGGAACCGGGAGCCGCGAGGCGGCAGATCCGGGGAGCGCGGGGGCAGCCGGGCTCTGGCGAGCCGCCGGGGCCCGGGGAGAGGAGGTGGTGAGAGGTGGAGTCCCGGGAGGGTGGGGGGGCCGAGGGAGGCAGGAGGAGGGTGGGGACAGGCTCTCTCTCCTCCTCTCCCCCCACCCCGCGCCGGGCTCCGCCCCCGCCTCCTCCGCGGGGCGCACTCCCGGTCCCCGGGCTGAGCCGGGTCGGAGCCCGCGAGGCGACCGGAGGGAGGCCAGGCCGCCTCCCGGGTCCGATCCTCTCTGCCGCCTCTCACTCAGATGCTGCTGCTGCTGCTGCTGGCGCCGCTCTTTCTCCGCCCCCCGGGCGCGGGCGGGGCGCAGACCCCCAACGCCACCTCTGAAGGTGCACCCTTCTCCGGCGACCTCGGGCACCCCGCCACCCTACTCTCCCTTTCCTTGCATCCCCCCCTACTCTCCCGTCAGCCCTACACGGCATCGGGGCCTGGCAACCCCGTCTGCTCAGCCCCACTTTACTCCTCCTGACCTCCTTTCCATCATGCTTCATTATTACCCAGCACCCCCTTTCTTTGCCCCCTATTACTACACTAGGCCACCTTTTGTGACCCGCATTGTCCCCCCCGCCCCACTTTCCCGGGCCCACATTGCTACCTCAGTTCCGCTTTTTCCTTGGTCCTACATTGCTGCCCAGGTGGCCTTGGAAGACACCCCTCTCCTCTCACCCTCATTCAACCAGATTCTCCTTTAGTCTTTTCTTACCTAACTCATTTGCATATCATACCCTTTCGTAATTTCTTACTTTTCTCCATTACCCCAACCAGCATCCTTCCCTTTCCACTTGTGGGCTCCCAGATAGCCTTCACCCTGGCCCATTCCGCTGTGCCCTTTAGCCCAAGGCTCCCTACTCCTCCCCTCTCCCACCCTCCAGCACCTCATCCCAGCACCTGTCCTCCACCTGCCCCCTAGACCCCGCCCTACGCTCCCCTGCCTCCGGCTCCTGACTCTGCCTTTTCCTCCCCCCCCCCCCATCCTTCTCTTTGTCTTTCCCTGTGGACTCACCCCCCAGGTTGCCAGATCATACACCCGCCCTGGGAAGGGGGCATCAGGTACAGGGGCCTGACTCGGGACCAGGTGAAGGCTATCAACTTCCTGCCCGTGGACTATGAGATTGAGTATGTGTGCCGGGGGGAGCGCGAGGTGGTGGGGCCCAAGGTGCGCAAGTGCCTGGCCAACGGCTCCTGGACAGATATGGACACGCCCAGCCGCTGTGGTGAGTAGCCTCTCAAAGCCCCTCCCCTTTTCGAGCCAATTCTTCCTGCCTCAAACTTGGCATCATTGCTGGCAAGTCAGCACTTTAAATCCAGTGTAACTAAATTCACAAGTACATTTATGGAATGACTACTATGTAAGAGGGGCTTTGCTGTGTGCAATTGCAGGCAGTAAAGTTAGCAGCCTGCAGGTTCCATTTCATCCTACCGTCATTAGGCCACTGACCATCTGAGGAAATATCTTGTGAGTTAGTCTCTTTGAGGATTACCAGTGGCAGTTTATGCAAAAACGTTCTAAAATGATTTCATCCCATTTTGGAATACCTGTCTCCAGTGGAGAGACCAGTACCCCCCGCCCAATTAAAACCCAGTGTAACTGGAGTATAAGCCAACTATAATAAGGCAAATTTGATTGTGCATCTAAAGTTACATACATCTACACATCTCAAAGCCAGACAACCGCCCACTTTGAAGAGATCCCATTTTATGTGCTTATAGCTCCATCTTGGGTTCCTATGATGGAAATGCTGTTTCTTTCTTTTCTGAATGTAGATGCTTACAGGGTTAAGGGTGGACTGGAAACTAGAGAAGCTATCTTTTTAATACCTGATTTCCCTCAGAGTAGGATGCTTGTGGACTCAAAGTTGAGCCCCCTCCCTCTCTCTAAGGGGAAGGAGCCTTCTTCAACTCGCCTCTCTCTTTATTTTCCTGTCTCCACAGTCCGAATCTGCTCCAAGTCTTACTTGACCCTGGAAAATGGGAAGGTTTTCCTGACGGGTGGGGACCTCCCAGCTCTGGACGGAGCCCGGGTGGATTTCCGATGTGACCCCGACTTTCATCTGGTGGGCAGCTCCCGGAGCATCTGTAGTCAGGGCCAGTGGAGCACCCCCAAGCCCCACTGCCAGGGTGAGGGGAATAGCTGCCTGCATGCAGCGGATGAGGACGCTTGTCAGAGGATGGGAGTGGGGTGGGAATGGGTGGTGGGGAAAACAGGGTGCTTTGGGGAGGCAGAGGTGAATGCTCCACTCTTTCCTCCATCCACTTGCCTCAGACTTCCTCCTGAAGTTCCCCATTTCCACTTTATGCTGAGGGCTTCCTTCTTTTACCTTTCTCTTGTTAATATCTTCCCCATGCTTTCAACCCTTGGGACTCATATTTTCTTCTTTCCTTTATGAATCTCACCCTCCATCACCCTTCTTAAGGTTCAAATACTACAGTTTCCCCCAGCCCCAGTCCCTTTCTGTAAACTTAACATTTCCTATGCATGATCCTCTTCTAGAATTGATCTCTCTCCATTCATTATATGCCTGAATTATTGTAAAGACTCAGCAATAAACCATATGTCATATTTAGAAAAATTAATAAGATTGAAAAGAATATCCAGGGTGGAAAATTATCAGGGTAAAAGTTAAAAGACTTCAAAGTGGGGGCAGAATTGTCAGAACATTAAGAACAATCCAGGGATTGGGAAGGAAGAGGACAGTCTTTTTTCTATACTTCCCAGACAACCTCCATCATTCCCAAGGGAATCTATCTTGTGTCCATTACCTGTTTCTCCATCTTGTTCTGCAAACTTCCCACTTTCCTGGGCTCCCAGATTCTCTCTCTGCAATCTTCTCTCCTGGGATGCAGGCATACCTCACGCTTCCTCTACCTTTGTAGACCCTCTGCCTCTCGAGATGCCTGGACCTGGCTTTCCTCATTTAAATTATTCTGTTTGTGGTTTACCACTCCTTTCTGGGAAGTGGGAGTCCCATCCAGGGATGAATTAACTATGACGCTAACAAAATTTAAGCTCCAGGGTTTCTTACTTACGCAGGCCTCTTGTGCTCTAAAAGAAAAACGTAGAGGGTTTAATAATGTGTTCACGTGGTCACAAGGTTTTGTAAAAACTGCCAAAGTAAGATATTTTAACAGCAGTAGCTTCAAGTCAATTGGATTTGTAATTTTTTTCTCTTAAAGAGAGACCCCCAAATTTTATAATATTTAGGCTCCACAAAACCAGGATCTGCCCATGTCTTAGCTGTTGGCACTCCTGTCTCATATTCTGTTGTCCTATGAAAAATAAAAGAAGAAAACCACAAATCCTGACCCACAGCCCCACTTGCTCTTATTCCCAGGCACCCTCCCCTCAGAAACGCAGGCTTCTGCTCCCCCCTGGTCTTCTTCGGCATGGACAGGTGTGGGAGGGGGCTGGGGATCAGGCCTGGGAAGCCGGGCGCCACTGGTAACTCTTCTCTGATCCCCGTCTTTCCTGCTGCCAGTGAATCGAACGCCACACTCAGGTGAGATCAGAAACCCTCATCGCGTGCACTGCAATCCTCTTACCCCTCACTCTTCACCCTCCACCTCCAGGGATTCTGCCCCTTAGGTTGTGGGTTCTCATCCTTCGCATCCCTGTCCCACCTTCCCCTACTCACCCCAGTCCCCAGTACGCGTCCGGCCCTTTCTTTCCCTACCTGTTTCCAGCCTCCAGTCCCGGTTTTCTGAGAGGCTGCGGTCCCTCCCATCTCCCTGTCTGGCTGCAACCCCCCTCGGCTCCGCCTCCTCCAGACTCCGCTTCTGCCAAATGGCAGAGCCCCAGCAGGGGGCGGCAGAGTGCTGGGAGACCCGGAGCATCCACCTCGCCTGCCCCGGTGGGGTTCCTTCCGACCTTCTCTGGAACCTTTCCTGCCTGCCCCCTTCCTAGGATTTCACCTGCTGACTCCATCAGCCCGGCCCACCCATATCACCCACTGCCAGACCTCACTCTCCCTTACCTTCAGCGCCTCCCCACATCCTTCCCTTCCCTACGCCCTTTCCCTTCTCTTTCATCTCAGTTCCTTCTCCCACCACCCTTTCTCTGTCCAGACTCTGTCCACCCAGCTCCGTGTTCCCTTGCTCTGTCCCCATCATCCGCACCCCCACCTCCACGCCCTTTACCCCAGCCTTCCCCTCCCAGCTCTCCCTTTCTCTCCAAAACCGTTCCCATCGCCCTCTTCCCCACCCCTCAGCCCTTCACCCCGTCTATTCACACCCCATTAAGACGCTCAGGCGCCAGCCCCTTTTCTTTCGCGTCCCTCTCTCGTCCTCGCGTCTCCATCCCTAGCCCCTCAGAGCTTCAGCCTCCCGCGGTTCCCTCCGCCCACCCCGCCCTCCTGGCACACCCCTTCCCCTCTTTCCTCCTCCCCAACGTTCCCTTAGGTTGGGACCCTCCCCTTCCCCGTCCGTCCCTGTCACCTGGGGGTCGCGGCCGCCCTCTCCTCCCCTCCCCTCAGACTGAGGTTCCCTCAGCCGCTCTCGCCTCGGTCCCCGCCCCCTTCCTCCCTCCCGGACTCGGCCCCCCAACCCCCCTCCCCGCCGCCGCGCGCCGCCCGTGACGTCAGAGCCCCCTCCCAGCCCTGCCTCTCCCTCCTCCTCCTCCCCTCGGTCGGTCAGTCAGTCCGCGAGGAGAGTCCGCGGTGGCGGCGGCGGTGGCGGGAGGCAGAGCCGTGGGGGCCGTAGGAAGCCAACCTTCCCTGCTTTCCCGAGACCCTATCTCCCTCCTCCGCACAAAACCAGGGATGGAGGCGCCTCCCCGAGAGCCCCTCAGCAGCCCTCCCCAGGAAAAGTGTCCCCCCTGAGCTCGTCCCCCTCCGCAAGCAGCTCCCACACCCCCGCCCGCCCCCTGCCATGGGTCCGGGGGCCCCCTCTCCCGGGGTGGGGTGGCCACTGCTGCTCCTGGTGGTGCTGGCGGCGGGGGTGACTCCGGTGTGGGCCTCCCACTCCTCTCATCTCCCGCGGCCTCACCCGCGGGTCCCCCCGCACCCCTCCTCAGAACGGCGCGCTGTGTACATCGGGGCGCTGTTTCCCATGAGCGGGGGCTGGCCGGGGGGCCAGGCCTGCCAGCCTGCGGTGGAGATGGCGCTGGAGGACGTGAATAGCCGCAGGGACATCCTGCCGGACTATGAGCTCAAGCTCATCCACCACGACAGCAAGGTAGCCCCGGACCCAGGGGAGTGGGTGGGTGGGGGGGTGGCGGCTTGCGGGGGGCAGGGGGCCTGCTGCACGTGCCTTAGTCTGAGTCCCTTCTGCGATTGCCAGGCAGACCCCTCCTATGTGTGACTAGCTGGAGATAGGCGGCGGGATGTGGGAGCTTGGGGAGAGTGGCAGAGGCTGGAGGTTCAAGATGAGGGTTTAGGGGTTCGAGGTGGTTAATCACGCTGCAAGGCAGACCTTTCTGTTCTCCGAGACCCCTGGAAGTGCCCAAATGGGGGGTAGCTGGAGAAACTGGTGATGGCTTTAGGGAACAAGCCGATCTGGTTCCTCCCGGGAGTAAACTAACCCTGGGGTGGGTTGGGGGATGGAGGGAATGGAGCTGGATCAGGGGTTTACATTTACCATGGTAACAAGGTACATCTTGGCAGCAGGTTGGAGCGGAAGGAATAGGGACCCAATCAGGAAAATGTTGAGGGGCTTGAGTGCTCTAGTTTATGTATCACAACAAACAGCACAGAAGCTTGGGTCCCCACCTGACTCTTTCTTATCCCTTCATCTGCAACCCTGTTGTGGATTCCTGGATCGTGGAATTGTTTTGTGGTCTACTGTAGTCGGGAAGGGTAATAATGGTCAAGAGATGGGCAGAGGCGCTAGGAAAATGAAGGGGACTAGAGGTCTACACAGGAGCCCCCACAAGAGCATGGGGATGGCAAGAAGTCAGAATGCAGGGAGGAGAAAGAACAGTAAAGAATGGCAGTGGGGGAGGGGGGCCAGCAAGAGGAGTGGTGACAAGGTGAGACCCTGGGGTGTCTGGTAGAACTTGGCTCTTGAGTTTGTCTTCCCTGCAGCATTGTGGCCTTTTAAGATGTGAGAAGGGAAATGGAATGTAGGGTTAGGGAGAGGGGGAAGTGGGAGAGGGGGAAAGGTCCAGGGGTAATAGGGGATAGTTCTGTAAGATTCCTTTCCCACCCCAACCCCCCCATGAATGACTAGGAGTATGAGGGAGAATGTGGCCCAGGCAAGCAAGGCGATTTGGGACTTCAAATCTATCATTTCTCCCAGAAGGCCCCAGAGACTTAAGGGTTTGGGGGAGAGTGAAAGAGCACAGGGGTGGGTGAACACCTGGTGATCTTACACCTGGGGTAGACTGGGCATTTATAGTCGTTCTTTGGAACGGCAGTGTACACCTAGAAATACCTGTGTGAGGGAGGAGGGGGCAGAGGTGGAGCTGAAGATGGGATGCTTGAGTAGGAGAGGGTACAAGGACTCTTCTGGAACTTTGAATCTCTTCTGACACTTTCACAGGGATTCTCAAACTTCAGTGTACCTAAGCCTCACCAGAGAAGTTTGTTAAGAATCCAGATTCTAACTCCTTGGTCAGGGATGAGTCCCAAGGGTCTGGATTTTCACCAATAAAAATCTTATGTGGCTAACCCCAGGATGCCTATAGGAAGGGTAGCAGGACACAGGAAAAGAACGTTAGTGTAGGAGAGGCAGGATGAGAAAGAGGGTCAGATCCCATGGAGGAGTCAGTTTAGAAGAGTGGTAATTGGCTATAGGAGTGGGAATCTGGGGAGAGGGACAGGGAGGGATGGGTGCAGGCTTTAGGATAAGGCATCGTGGGGAGCTAAGGAAGCCCTGGGTGTGAGCTCCAACTCATCCACCATGACAGGTGATTCCTGGAGGTGTTGGGGAGCAGATGGGGACCTGAGAGAAGGGAGATGGAGGAGAAAATAGCAGAGGCGGCGAGGGGGAGATGAAAAGGCAGACAAACTGGAATGTGTCGTTTCCTGCCTGCAAATCCGGATCCTTGCTCCTTGGGAGAGAGAGGAAGACGGATCTGGTCTATTGGGGAGAGGGTGAGAATCATGTGGCCAGGGGAGTGTGCAGTGTTGGATAGAGTGTGGAAGGGGGAAGGAGTGCAAGAGAAGGTAGGGAAGGAAACAGGAAACAGAAGGAAAGACATTAGGGTCCTGTACATTGCCCTGTTTGTCATATCTTATGTGTTCTTATATGTCCTCATGGTTCCTAATAACCTCCCCTCAGACAAGAAAGGGAGGACCACTGAGGACCCTTGGGAGAAGCTGGGGGCAGGATCTGGAGTGATAGATGCAGGAAGCTGGGACGTGAGGATGGTAAAGATACACAAAGATGCCCAAGTGGGAGGGATGCAGAACCTTCAAAACGTGCAGTTGAGCAGGCACTGAGTGCTGCCCTTAGCAGGGGTAGGCCTGGGTGGGCAGCAGGGAGTTGGTTCTATGGGCCAGCCTCCCCTGACTCCCCCTTCTCCAACTTCCCACCGTGTCCCAAATGTCAGGCCTCAGTGGGAAGTGAGCAGGCCCTAGGGGGCCTTCTTTATTTCCTTCTACCTGCCCTGCCCTCCATTACCCTCCCCAGTCCACTGTGCCTCCTGTCTGTCCCCTCTGCCCTGGCTCCCCACTGGCTTCCATTTCTTCCCCTCTTCCTTTGGGGCTCCAGCAGCTTCTGAAATGTCATATTTCAGCAGGAGGGGAACAGGCAGTGGGAGCCCCATAGCTGGCTGTTCCTCCCCCCACTTCCCCTCCGCCCCTCGAGCTCTCTGCATTGTTTACTTTCCCAGCTCTGTCCCTCTCTTGCAGGCACCCCTGAAAGCATCTGGTTTCTCAAGCATCCCATTCTATTTATTCTCCCCAGCTCTTCCCTCATCCTTGTTTCTCCCCACCCCCTTCTGCCCCTGAATGTCTTTTTTCCCAATGCACCCGCCAAATGTCAGAGCCCAGCAGGAGGTCATGAATCCACTGAGCCAGGACCCCCTGGGGGTCTGTCCCTGTTCTCTCCAGTTTGTGTGCCTCTAGCCCTGAAAAGAGAAGAGGGAGGAAAAAAACTAGCAGGTAGGAGAGGGAGAGAGGTGAAGGAGGAATTTTCATAATATGGCTTTCAGGAGGCTGTCTGGGGACTTGGGTGAAAATTTATTCATATTCCTGTAGACTCTTTTCTACTCACAGGTGTTTGGAGCATAGAAACCTAAGGAAAAGGGGAGGGAGGGGTCGTCGAGGGAAGGTGGGCTAGGGGGTGTCTGAGGATGCGCGGAGAGGAGGGAAGGCAGTGTTTGCATGCACGCTGGCAGAGGGCATGCAGGAGAGGGTGTGAGTAAGGTGCCAGGTGGGAGGCAGAGAAGGGTATTTCACGAATGAGGGGAAAGGAGACTCAGGAAAGAGAAGAAATGGGGATAATAAGAAAAGAGATTCAGCAGGGGGATGGGTAACTAGGCAAGTGACTAGGTTGTTGGGGAAAAGAAGAGAGTAGGAGTTGCAGGGAGGGGAGGAGCCCTGGGGGAGCTTCCCATCACCCCTTCCATCCTCACCCTCGTGCAGTGTGACCCGGGCCAAGCCACCAAGTACCTGTACGAGCTGCTCTACAATGACCCCATCAAGATCATCCTCATGCCTGGCTGCAGCTCTGTCTCCACGCTCGTGGCTGAGGCTGCCAGGATGTGGAACCTCATTGTGGTACGCGGGGTCCTGAGGGCCAGAAGGTGGGGCTGTCCCCTCTTGGGCCATTTACAAAAGAGGGGGGTGTATTGAGGACCACAGTGGCCACGCTTCCAAGATTAGAGTCGTTTGAAGACCTGAGCTAGTTGGCCTGCTAGCAGCAGTGGTCTGACAGGGCTGCTGCTGACCTGCTCACCGTGAGAAGGAATGAAAGGCAGATGAGTGAAAGGGTACCCTGAGGGAGGGGGCTTTTGAGAATCACTTTTCCTTGGGCAGAAGTAGGGAGGCTTGGTGGGAGTGAGGGAGAGAAGCCCAGAGTCAGGGAAGGGTGGAAGGAGCTCTCTTAGTGAGGCTGCCAGGAACACACTGGGACAGAAGGCTGTCCCTCTTCTCGTAGCTTTCCTACGGCTCCAGCTCACCGGCCCTGTCGAACCGACAACGCTTTCCTACCTTCTTCCGAACTCACCCGTCGGCCACACTCCACAATCCCACCCGGGTGAAACTCTTCGAGAAGTGGGGCTGGAAGAAGATTGCCACCATCCAGCAGACCACCGAGGTCTTCACCTCGGTGAGGATGGATGAGGTGATGGGGGCCTGGGCTCAAATCCCAGCCCAGAGGGATGCGACACGGGATTCCTTTTAGGGGCGAAGACCTTGGTTCTTTATCAACAGAGGACACATTCTGAGTGGGTTAAGTGCATGTTATTCCTGTAATCAGAGGAGTGAACCAGCTGGGTTTTCAGGACCCTCTCCAACTTTTTGATTTTAGAATCTTTAATTTTTCCCTGCTTTGATGCTCTATCCCCCAGACAGATAGGCTCCAAGCAACCCAGTTCTATTAAAGTAGGTTCATTTTAAAGTTGAAGTAAGATGAGGGAGAGAATATGAAACTAGAACCTGGGGAGGTAGTAGATTCCAGAGGCACTCCAGGGGAGGTGGTGGGCGTGTATGATGGGAAGAGAGGGGATAGAGAGGGAGCCGGGGGTGGGGAGGGAGAGAAGAGAGAGGCAGACAGACACATGCATGCACATGGTTGGTAATTGACGCAGAGGTGCAGACGTGCAGGGAGAGGTGGGGGGGGAAAAGGGAGACTTGAGGCGGGTAGAAAGGAAATACCTGGCTCTTTACCCGAAGAAGACAGTCTGCTCCCTCTCTTTAATTCTATTCTTTGGGTCCTCTATTCACTCTCGTGTTCGGTGACTCTTTAATCCTCCCCCAACCTTCTCAGTGACTCAGGACATTCTCTGATCCTTTTGTCTATCTGCCCACTTGCCTCTTGAGGTTGACATCATCCTGCCTAGACCAGACCCTGCCTTATCTTTTCCTGGTTCTTCTGTTTTCCTTTCACCAATTTTTGCTGTCAGGCAGGGGTGGGGTGATGGGGTGACTTCCCTGGACACAGAGCCTCAGGAGGGATTCACCAAGCACCTTCTCAGTAGGAAGCCATGTCCTAAGACCCCAGAGCTCTCCTTCAAACTCTTCCCACAGGGGACAGAGCTGTTGGTTCAGAACCGTTCTTCCTTTGTTCTGAGTATGTGGTCCCAGGTGACACCTCCAGGCTTTACTCCATTGTGCACCCTGTGCTTTCTCTGTTCCTCATCCCCTCCCAAGACTCTGGACGACCTGGAGGAACGGGTTAAGGAGGCTGGAATCGAGATTACCTTCCGTCAGAGTTTCTTCTCGGATCCAGCTGTGCCCGTCAAAAACCTTAAGGTGGGCTGGTGGGGGCTGGTGGGCCCAGCCTGTAAGGGTCTGGGTGGGGGGAACAGTAGTGGATGGGAAAAGAGGCAGACAGGGATGGGTTGGATTTTTTTTTGGGGTATTGAAATATAATTGACACACAATGTTGTATAAATTTAAGAAGTGTAATGTGTTGATTTGGTACATTAATCTATTGCAGTTTGATTACCATTGTAGCGTTAGCTAACACCTACATCAAGTCACATAATTTTGATTCTTTGAGGCAGAAGCATCTCCTGGGGAAGGTTAGCTTCATCCTGTAGTTGACATTTATCCACTACTCATCAAACAGAACCCTGCACTGAGTGCCTTGGGACAGGAAGTCAAAGCTGTGAAAGTGCTTGCCTTGGCCCCTTCCTGCATTCCTCAGGAGCTCTGTTCTCTCTCCATTCCATAGCGCCAGGATGCCCGGATCATCGTGGGACTTTTCTACGAGACTGAAGCCCGGAAAGTTTTTTGTGAGGTGGAGTTGGAATCTGAGAAAGGAGGGGTGCTGGGTGGGCTCTTTGCCTTGGGTGTCTCCTGGGCTCTCCTCTTTGCCTCTCTGAGCAAATGATCAGAGGATAGGATTAATACAAAATTCCTGTCTGTTGGCTCTGACTCCACATCTTGGCCTCTCACACACGTGACACTCTCTCCAGGTCTCATTTTCCTATCACTTTGTGTTTCCAGAGGAGCCGGAAGAATCTCATCTTTCCTGTCTGGCTGGAAATTGCCACTCAGAAATAGAGGCTGGGAGGCACTTAGAAGGAGAAGTAGTTGAACCTTCCCTATTACCCCTAGACTTGTAGATTTCTCTTTTCAATGCTCTGCTTTTCTCTGAATCCAAAGAGGCTGAATAGTGTCATGTGAGATAAGACAAAGCAGTGAAACGAAGACCCAGCCCCACTCCTCCTCTGCACTCAGGTGTACAAGGAGCGGCTCTTTGGGAAGAAGTACGTCTGGTTCCTCATCGGGTGGTATGCTGACAATTGGTTCAAGATCTATGACCCGTCCATCAACTGCACAGTTGACGAGATGACCGAGGCGGTGGAGGGCCACATCACCACTGAGATCGTCATGCTGAACCCAGCCAACACTCGCAGCATTTCCAACATGGTGAGTGGGTAAGGACTTAGAAGGTGGCCTCTGGGGAGGAGGAAGGGACTGAGGGAGTCTCTTAGGTGGGGAGCAGGTATGGGGCTTGGAGGTTTAGGAGGGCAAGGGGCCTCTGCTCACCCTCAACTTGTACATTGTGTTTTCTATGGATTCCATCTCTGCCATGACTTCCTTGGGCAGGAAAGAGAGACTTAAGAGAGTGGCACATTCAGCGGGCCCCTGATGAGTTGCAGGGCTGTTACCATGGAAACAAGGAGCAGTTGGCAAGAAGTCAAATGAGGGAGAGGTATTAATGACAATATAGATGCTGCATCTGCAAGCACACCTTTATAGGAGCGCTGTTCCTGGGCAAAAATTCATTTTATTTTCTTGGTAACTTCAGAGCACTTTAGAGTTGCTTAGTATTCACTCTTGATTGATACTCAATTAGCTTGGCTCCTGATGCTTTTTAAAAAATGATTTTCTTTTAGAATTTTAAATGCAGAAGGGATTTTTGAAATCAGTTAGCTGCAGATAGCTGGTTAGTGACAGACCTTGGGCTAAAAGACATACTGGTTGATGTGGGAATCAGCCTAGAGGTTAGGGGCACAAGTGGGTAGGGTGTGGTGTGGTGTGGCGGGGAGCCTCCTTTCTGGTTCAGGACTGCACTAGAGAGTATGAGAATCTTGGCTGAGCTTGATAGGGAAACCTATGTGTCTGCTTATTATTCAGGTATAGCCCCAGATCTGGAATACCTGCCTTGGAGAACATTCTAGGAGCACGTGAATGACTGTAAAACCACATGAATATCTTACTTATTTTTTATTTTTTGGCCATGCTGCGAGGCATGTAGGATCTTAATTCCTGGATGAGGGATTGAACCCGTGGCCCTTGCATCAGAAGTGTGGAATCTTAAACCCTGGACTGCCATGGAAGTCCTGAGAATATCTTATTTTTAAGATGCTGTAGTAATAATCACTTTTATATAGTAAACCAGGAGCTTAGACACTCCTGGTGATGCTCATAGTGATATTCTGATGTAGATTTTTAATTTCTATCTTATAGACCAAGAAATTGAGACTCAGAGAGGTTAAGTGATTTATCACAGGTCACCAGCTGCTGAGTGGTGAAGCTGGAATTGAATTCTAGTTGAATCTAACTCCAAACCATCTGCTCTGTCACCTCCCATGGAAAAACCTTGAAGTCTCACTAAAAAGCTTGTCCTTATATCAGCTAACACTGTTTAGCAGATGACAGTTCTTGAGCAAGAGAGAGATAAGATTCAGGAAGTTTATTCTGGCAGTGGATTGTGATGGAAGGGTAAGTTACCATGTGTACTTTAATCATGGATACTGTGCTGTGACATTTTCAAGGGATCTTGGTTGAAAAATTATGATAGAAAAATTCTGCCAGGTCGTTTCCATGTAGATCACCTGAGAGGTGAGTTGTCCTGAGACCCTGGGGAAGTAGAGGAGGTGGTAACTGAAGCCAGAAAAGCTGGTTGGTGCCCTGAGCCCAGGACCTGCCAATAGTGCCTTCTGCTCCTCTGCCCTAATCCTAAACAGGGATTAGGTTGAGGGTATATAGGCCCCTGGGCTTTTGAGTTGGAGGATCTCTTTCTGACTCTTGGTCTCTAGAGAAAAATGGGGCCTGCCTTTGAGGTCTAGAGTCACTGCTAGGCCTGCTTGGTAGCCTAAAATGCCAGATGAAGAGGCCAAGATTTTTCAGAGTGTAGAAGCCATCTTAATAATTAACTAGACACAAGGTTACAGATGGATCAGATAGGACCAAGAGAAGTGGATCAGAAGCAAGGATGGAGCCTATGACCCAGATCCGAGGAGATTTAGAAGAAAAGCAGAGTTGCCTTCTCTCTGTAAGGAAGGCCTTGCATTTAGATCAATAGTTCTCAAACTTTAGCCTGTATCAGAACCATGACTGGGCTCTTCCCTTGGAAGTTCTGATTGAGTGTGTCTGGAGTGGGACTGGAACTTAATACATTTCAACAAGTTCCCTGGGATGTTGATGCTACTGGTCTGGGGACCACACTTTGAGGCCTGGTAGTGTGGTGTTTTTCAATCAGAGGTTACAATATTTAGGGGAAGTTCTGGTTGTCACAACTGGTTTCTAATGAGTTGGCCACGAATACTACTTCTTCTTTTTTAAAAATATTTATTTGGCTGTGTTGGGTCTTAGTTGTGGCATTCGAACTCTTAGTTGTGGCATGTGAGGTCTAGTTCCCTGACCAGGAATCGATCCCCAGTCCCCTGTATTGGGAATGTGGAGTCTTAGCTGCCGGACCACTAGGGAAGTCCCCAGGAATACGTCTAAATAACTTACAATGCAAAGGATCATCCCCACAACAAAGGATTATCCTGCTCAACATGTCAATAGTGCCGAGACTGAGAAATTCTGATTTAGAGAAAGAGTTTTTAGGAGCCATATATGGGAGAGTGGATTAGAGTGGTTTTGGGGAAAAATAGCTCCAGGTTGGAGCTGTATTAGAGCTCAGGTATGAGGCAGTATACCTGGGGATAAGATATGGGGACTTCTCTGGCATTCCAGCGGTTAAGACTCCAAGCTTCTAGTGCAGGGCGGGAGGATTCCATCCCTGGTCAGGAAAATATCCAACATGCCACCAGGAGTGGCCAAAAAAAAAAAAAAAGAAAAAAATTAAATAAATAATTTTAAAAAGAGTCTGGAAAATTAAAAAAAGATTGTCAGTAAATTCTGGTTGGGATAGAGGAGTTGGGTACAGTAGAAAATAAAAATGTACCTCAGGATATACATTTTAGATCACCATTGGACATCTATTTTCACATATAGAGACTGCCAACAGGGCTGTTAAAAATTTAGGATCATACATTGGTACTTGGGTAATTCATTAATAATTCACTAATTTCTATGGGTTTTGTGGAATTTTTTTTTTTTGTTTTCCTTAAGCTACCTTATAACATTTCTATTTGAAAATGTATAGCCATCATTGCTGACTCAGAGGGGAGAGACTTTTTGGTAATTTTAGTCATGCCTGGGGCAGTGGTGCTCCCCGTATCCAAGTGTGTTAGTGGTGGTGACCTGAAGCCAGGGGAGTATGAAGATCGGGGCTGGGGAGAGTGACATGCAGAGCAGATGATTCCCTTCCTGTCTGAGTGATTTTTGGATGCAGGGTTTACTTTGAACTGAAGGCTGGATGGGCTTGGAGGCTGACAGGTTCCTCAGGCTAGTTGCTATCTGCTGAGCAGGTGCTATTGGAGAAAGACATTCCAGTTTACAGGGTAGTTGGAAACGAATAGACTTTGAACGGATTGGAATCCCAGGTCAGCCATGTGCTAGCAGCATACCTGCAAGCAGGTGAAACTGTTCTGTGTCTCAGGTTCCTTGTCACTTTCTAAAATGAGCATATATAGTATTTACCTCATTGGGTTATCTGAGAACTAAATAAGTTGATATATATGAGGACAATAATAAGAACAATGTAGATATCTGCTATAATTATGAACGTTATTCTGTATAAGAAGTGATATTAATGAAACTTTTCAGCACAAAAGTATTAAGAGGACTCGGTGATTTGAAAGAGTCTAAGATGATCCTAAGGTTTCAGTCCTATATACTGGGGAGTGTTGAAAAAAAAGCTTATTCTTAGATATTTTTAACTTGAGATTACTGATTATATAGTTACAAATGCCTTAGAGACAGAGATTCAGGACTTGAAATATTGAGCTGGAATTACAGATTTGAATATTGGTAACAATGATGAGGTTGAAAGAGAAAATGTAAGGTTATACTCAGCATTTTATAATGTTGTAATTTCATCCTTGTAACAACTTTTCAAGGTAGTTAATATCAGTCCCACTTTACAGCCGAATAACTCCATGTGCTGTGCTTCGTTGCTCAGTTGTGTCCGACTCTTTTCGACCCCATGGACTGTAGCCTGCCAGGCTCCTTTGTCCATGGGGATTCTCCAGGCAAGAATACTAGAGTGGGTTGCCATGCCCTCCTCTAGGGTATCTTCCCATCCCAGGGATCAAACCCAGGTCTCCAACCCAGGTCTCCTGCATTGCAGACAAATTCTTTACCGACTGAGCCACCAGGGAAGCCCGAATAACTCCATAGTGAAATCTAATAACTTGTTTGAGATTAAATAGCAGCTTGGTGGATTATTTGGAATTAGAAGGCATCTTTCCATTTATCCATCCAATGGACATTTTTCTTAAAGATGGTTTTTTGAAAAATAATTTTATTTATTTATTTTGGCTGTGCTGGGTCTTCATTGCTGTGTGGGTTTTCTCTAGTTGTAGTGAGCAAGGACTACTCTCTAGCTGTGATGTGTGGGCTTCTCATTGTGGTGGCTTCTCTTGTTGTGGAGCATGGGCTCTAAGGCATGTAGGCTTCAGTAGATGCGCTCCCAGGCTCTAGAGCACAGGCTCAATAGTTGTGGCACATGGGTTTAGTTGCTCCTTGGCATGTGGATTCTTCCTGGATCAGGGTTTGAATCCATGGCAGGTAGATTCTTTACCACTGAGCCACAAGGGAAGTCCAAAGATGGTTATTTTGGAAGCAGTTTTTAAGTTCACAGGAAAATTGAGAGGAAGACACAAAGGTTTCCTATATGCTCCCTGCCCCACTCCCTGCTTCCCCCATTATCAGCATTCCCCACCAGAGTATTTACAGCTGATGAACCTATACTGCTACGTCATTAACACTCAATGTCCATTGTTTACAGAGGGCTCACTCTTGGTGTTGTACATTGAGTGGGTGTTGATAGATAGATAATCACATTTTATTGCCTTCATCTATAGACACTTGTTGTTTGTCCAGAATGGGTGGGGCATAGTGCTGGATGCTGGGGATTAGGAGCACAAGAGACCCTGGTCCTGTCCTCAGGGGGAGCAGAGCGCAGGCCTGCCTGTCTTCAATCCTGGGCTGTTTCTGCCTTACCACACTGCCCATCCTTTGCATTTTCCATTCCCCCATGTCTCCAGAAAGCTGAATAGAAGGGAAAGTAGGCGGGGCATCTGGAACAGAGATTCATATTTATTCTTCATTCATCTATTCATCCCTTCATTAACGTATGTATGTATGTTGGTCTCCTGCATTGCAGGCGGATTCTATACTGTTGAGCCACCAGGGAAGCCCATGTATATATGTTAACACATTCCAAGTCTAAACAGAGCCATGTGGTGCCCCTGTGTATTAGCTGTGCCTTGTCAAGAGGTAGACACTGAGCCTTTTCTGGTATGGTTTCTGGGAGGTAAGGAAGGGCAGACATGATTTTCCCCATTATGTGGAAGACAGTTCCAAAAAAGAAGCAATTTACTTGCAGTCATTTAGGTAAACAGTGTTACTGCCGGGTATAGAAATTCAGCTCTCTTGATCCATTTTATGACAGAGTTAAAGGAGCTCTTATTCTTTTAGCTTTCTTGGAAAAAGAAGATGTAAGGTTGGGAGGGGTGTGGGTAGGGATTGAATAATCGACTTCAAACGTGTGAAGGGTGTTTCTACATCCCCAAGTCTTCTGAAAACCATCCAAGAGACAGTGAACTGAAAGCACATGAGGATGGCAGGAAGTTAGCATGCTAAAGAAAAATCTTTTTGGTTGACAGAGCGAGGAAGGCTGTGGTGTCACCTTTTCTGGGCTCTTTCAGACTTGGAGGAGCTGTTAGTTCCTGCGTCAGCTCTGTTGGGAGAGTCTGAAGGCTGAGAGAACACCAGTGCTGCAGCTTCTCTCTGGCGGGGCCACATCTTTGCTTTGCTCTCTCTCTCTGCTTTCATTTCATTCTCTCTGCTGTTCATTATGCAGAGCACCTATTTATTAAACTTCTCTGCTTGCAATTCTGAGCTTGCAGTTATGCACACTAAGGCCATCGGAGCCAGTTAACCCCTGCTCTAGTCTAATAGCTTCTGATCTTAGATGCGCATGTATTAAAGATGTTGAATGTACACAGGCTCAATCTGACGACTTGAACACAAACCATCCATTCAAGTCAAAGTGTCAGAGCCAGACTCAGAAGCTCACCCCACTCAATCCTTTTGACCTGTTCTTCCCTTCCTAGACGTCCCAGGAGTTTGTGGAGAAACTGACCAAACGACTAAAACGACACCCCGAGGAGACGGGAGGCTTCCAGGAGGCACCCCTAGCCTATGATGCCATCTGGGCCTTGGCACTGGCCCTCAACAAGACGTCCGGAGGGGGCGGCCATTCGGGCGTGCGCCTGGAAGACTTCAACTACAACAATCAGACCATAACTGACCAAATCTACCGGGCAATGAACTCCTCGTCCTTTGAGGGTGTTTCCGTGAGTTACAGCAACCCCTTTGCTGGCCTCAGTCCTCCCATCCGGAGAGACTTCTTTGAGGTCTCTCTGGAGACATGCCTTCTGTCTCAGTTACCTATCTGCAATAATCAGTCTCAGACCAGGGAAGTAGGAGCCCCCAAGCCAGAAAACCCCACAGAAGTCTAGAAGAGCGATGATATATTCCTTTTCTTCCAACCTCTCCCCTCACTTCTCTCAATCCCGATATTTATGAGTCAGATGAAAATTACAGGATTTTAATAGAGGAAGAAGCCTGAAAGATCCTCTCCTTATTCCTCTTAAAGTGGGGAAATCAGCATCCAGAGGGACTTGGTGACTTGCTCAGGTCACACAGCCAGAGGCCAGGTCCCCTGGTGTTCCATCTGGGGATTTTTCCCATTCAAATCTCCTGGGTGAAGCTTCTTTTCCAAAGAATAATGTTTCTAAAATCTAGGGTATGGGCATCTGGGGTATGTCCTATATGCAGGCAAATGCCATAAATAGAATTCATTCAGAAGCTCAATTACTTCAAAAACATAAGGATTCAAAGAGGCCCTGATGTTCTCGTTTCGCTCTTGCTTTTATCCCCTTTGCCTTCCTCCACATGTTTCTCCCCCTCAGGGCCATGTGGTGTTTGATGCCAGCGGCTCTCGGATGGCATGGACGCTCATCGAGCAGCTGCAGGGTGAGCATAGGGATGTGGGGGGATGGGGAGGTCAGTTGGGGGGCCAGGCTGGGGCTGGGCTAGGATACCGTCTGAGAGGAGAACCCTGGGAGACATGAAGACATTGCCTTGGTGCCTCCGTACCTCCTGCCTGCTCTTCCGTGTTCCCCAAGCTTTTAAGTAATGATGATATTGATAATAAAAAGCTTAGTGATGGGTGAATTTCTTTGAGTTGCAGTGGTTGTGCATGCAAATTGAAAACCACCACCCTAATGGCCCCCATTTTGATTTGAGAAATTTCCCTCTGGTGGGTGACTTGAGGGGTTCATGACTTGTCAGCAGCATATTCATGGACCCAAGGAAAGCTGAATCTAGGAAACATGCTATTTTTAAAGGGAACCTATTGCATTTCCTGAATATGTAAACAATTAGCTCTAATTTTTGTGCAGTACATCTAGTTTGGCTTTTCTAGATGGTATATGCTTATAACTTCACACAGTGAGGTATTTGCGAAACTTGTGAATAGTTTTTCAACTCCACTCCACTCAGACTCTTAGAGCAGGGCCAAAAGAACCATTTCTTGGCCTCCTGTGAAAAGTTTCTTTCTTTTCCTTCACCCGACCTCCTACATCCTCTCAGATCTTTGTAACCAGGACAAGAACGAATAGACTTCAGCCATGGTCCAAGGGCTGTGAGTTGGCTTTAGAAGAAAAAGTTATGGTAACTGGGGCAGCTCTAGAAATCTTAGGAGTGGCTGAATTTTACTTTGTGGCTTTTTAAGAGGCAGATGCAACTTGTGTAAGAAATTAGAAGCCAAGTCAATGGAAGAGAAATTTCTAAAATTAAAATGAAAGCCTCTGGGAAAATAGATCTTGTGATTCTATCAGGAGAGGAAGAATAAGCAGAAACATGTTTAAAGATTTTTAAGCCAGAATCACAGTGAGAGACATTTTCCTGAGGTGTGAGCCCATGGAATGGGTGGCAGACATCCTGTGCAGCATTCTTCCCTGAAGGGCTTAAAGCATATAAGATATTCTTGTTTGTTTGTGTGGGCTTCCCTGGTGGCTCAGCGGTTGAGAATGTGCCTGCCAATGCAGGAGACATGAGTTTGATCCCTGAACCGCGAAGACTCTCTGGAGAGGGAAATGGCAACCCACTCCAATATTCTTCTGGGAAATCCCATGGACAGAGGAGTTTACAGCTTACAAGTCCAGGGAGTCACAAAAGAGTCAGACATGACTGAGTGACTAAACAACAGTTTCTTTGTGTTGCCTTGGAATCCACCCTATAGTGCTTTTCAATCAGATCACTGTTTCAAGTGGCCCCCAGATCCTTCCAAGTATCCTTTGGGGGCTCAGGTGAAGGGAGAATCAGATATGAGCACAGAGATCTACTTTAGGGAAGTGGGAGGTTGAGAATGCTTGGGATCAGCTCGTCACCTACCTGTGGTTACTCCTATCATCTGTCCAGGCGGCAGCTACAAGAAGATTGGCTATTATGACAGCACCAAGGATGACCTTTCCTGGTCCAAAACAGATAAGTGGATTGGTAAGTGGGTCTTGTTTAGAATTTCCTTTAACCCTTCTGAACCATTGATGAAAACTATGTTTGAATGAGGGTGGGGTGGTTGGTACCATGGGGTTGAAATGTCCTAAGGAGATGAACCAGGGGCTGGGTTTCTGGGAAAGGGAATAAAACCTCCAATGTGGGTAGGAGAGACTGGTGCATTTGGAAAGGGTATAGGTGGTGGGTAGCAACGCATTCTTAAAAATAGTACATTCCTGGGACGACTAGGGATTAGGTCCAGGGGGCTGGAAATGAAAACTCCATTTGGGTTTCCCAGAAGTTCTAGTGACCTGATGTATCTGAATCAGCTACTTCAAGCCTCAAGTTGCCTCTTAGCTTTCTTAGGAAGACGGTTACTTAAATTGTAGGAGAGGACGTAAAACCTCATTTAATTGTCTTCTGTTAAAATGTGCTTTTTAAGGAGAGAAAGGAAGCAATTATATTCCTTGTGTGCTTGGTGGGCTAAATAATAGGAAATGGGAAAGATACTCAAGGTAGGCAAAATGAGGACTCTATTCATCAAAAAAAGGCTTGGTGTCTTCAGGAGGGGGAAGGGCACAGCCATGGAAGACAGCTGCCATCTGCCCTACCCAGCTGAAATCTAGTAGTTCTCAGCACTGCTGGAGTTCTGAATTTTTTTTTTTTTATAATTTGAATTTAGGACAGTGTTCTGTATTGCTATAAATGCTTCATGGCCTAAATTATGCTTTTTTTTTTTTTTTAAAGCTCAGCAAATTGAAATTAGTCTTTCCCCCCGCACCCCTTTCTGTGAATTCTGTGACAACTTTGAGCTTCCTTTTAATAATAACTAAGAAACACCTTTGGGAATATCACCTGGCTAGGGTTAAAATCACAGATCAGTTTTTGTTTTTTTTTTAAAGAAAATTCCTCCTGAGGTTAGGAGGCCAGACTCTATTTTGAGGCACTTTAGCATCATGACTCTATGACTGTCTTTTGCAGCTTCTGATTTGAGTTGTAAGAGAACTCATAAAATTTCTTAGTATCCCCCTCTTTTCCTTCCATTTTTCTTTCCTGAAAGAAAGATGGAAAAACACAAAGAACAGAAGGCAACAACAAAAAGACTACAACTTTGGTGATACAGCTCAGCCTCTAGCTCCATCTTCTTGTCTCATTTCTGATTACTTCCTGAGAGCCCCAGAATCAAAGAGCATTTGGGCTGCAGCAAGCCCTGATTCAGGGCAGTTAGGGCCTCCTGTCCTCAGAGTTTAGACCTGGGTGCCCATCAGCAGCTTGGTCCTTCTCCCCTTTCTCCTGTCCCGCCTTCATGCCTTTATCCTTCCTCCTTTCTCTTCCCGCTCCCCTGTGCCATGCAGGAGGGTCCCCTCCAGCTGACCAGACCTTGGTCATCAAGACGTTCCGCTTCCTGTCACAGAAACTCTTTATCTCCGTCTCCGTTCTCTCCAGTCTGGGCATTGTTCTAGCTGTTGTCTGTCTGTCCTTTAACATCTATAACTCCCATGTCCGGTAAGTTTCTCTTCTGACATTTCCCTGTCCTGTCTGCTTATCCAAGATAATGGCATTTACTTGAAGGGATTGAGAAGGAATGTATGAGGCCGTGCATCTCTGAGGTTGCCATTCTGGATTAGTGTTTGCCCAGTGACCACTGGGAACGAAAAGGGGGAAGCCAGGTATAACTCCCATCCCTGCTCCAAAGCAGCTAATAGAAAAATAAAAAAGCTTTTGGGATAAAGTAACATAATTTAGGGCTCTAAAGAGTGTGTGTGTGGCAGGGTCCTTAGCCCAGGAAGCCGTCTGTGGGCCCCCATGACCGAACTGGCTTTGTCTCTGATGCCAGCTCCAAGGCCGCCTGCCTTTGTCTCCTGGTCCTGAGGTTGGGGTCAGGCCGTTGCGGGGTGTTTGGGGAGCTGAGCCTCCCTGGAGAGGAGGGTAATTCTGCTCTTCAATCTCTCCCACCCTTCCGCCTCTGCCCTAGTTATATCCAGAACTCACAGCCCAACCTGAATAATCTGACTGCTGTGGGCTGCTCACTAGCGTTAGCCGCCGTCTTCCCCCTCGGGCTGGATGGTTACCACATCGGGAGAAGTCAGTTCCCCTTCGTCTGCCAGGTGAGGAGGGGGTGGCAGGTCTGCCACAGCATGGCTCTCCAGCCCACCCCCTCAGGAGCGCCTTCTGTGATGCGCCATCCCCTGCCTGTCCTCCTTGTCTTTCCTCCTTGTCCCTAGTTCTTCTCCTGACATCACCCTCTGATCTCTGTCTGGCTCTGTCCCTTCTTTCTGTGCCTCCAGACTTTTTCATTCTGTAGCTGGCTTGTCAGTTCCAAGGTTGCCATGGCATGCCTTGCAGAGAAGGGTGGGGAGGTATTGAAGGCGCAGGAAGGGGGTCTGCACAGAGAACCCTCGGACAATGGTGGCCTGTCTGTGGCGAGGGGGCTGAGAGTAAGAACTGGGGACTTCCCGTGGGAGCCTTAGTTGTGGTTGGGAAGGATGGAGGCGGGGATCTGAACCAACAGCAGGGAGAATTGGGGGGAAGGGACCGCTCTCACACAGGGAGGAGGCCCCGTGGGACTCTTGGCACATGGAAGGTTCTGGGGCTACAGAGTAAGCCTGGCTTCAGCGGTAATATTTGTTTGGTTCTCTCTTATGCTGGTGGGAAATACTGCCCCTCTCTTTCCTGCCCATTCTCACTCTTCTCCTGTGCTCTGTACCTATCCTGATCACACGTCTGTACACATGGCATTTGCACATACATACACCTACAATTCTTCTGAGAGACCCAATACAGTGGGAAAGCAGATAATTAGCAGTGACACACAAGAGGTATCAGAGCAGGGATCTGCTGTGGGAGCGAAGAGAAAGCAGCTGACTGTCCGAGTGGCTGCATGGACGTCACCAAAGGCAGCATGTAAATTGTGAAGGATGCAGGGGCTTTTGTCGGCTGGAGAAATAAAAGAGGGTTACTCCAGGAGTGGAGGGAGTGTCCTGTGGGTAGCAGAGGCACAAAAGAGAGTAGATCAAGGGCAAGGGCAAGCAAGCAAGCAGTTGAGCAGGGCTGGAGCATGGGGAAAGTGAGTGTCTGGAGCAGGTAAAGGTCTGGGGGGAGAAGAGGCTGGAAAGGTGGGTGGGACCATGTTGTAAAGGGTCTTATGCCGCATCTGGAGGTGTTCAGGCTGCAATCTGCAGGCCTTAGGGACCAGTCAGAAGTGACTGGCTATTAAAACCCATTTTTTAGCAAGATTATCCAGGTGGCAAAGTGCAAAGAGACTGTCTGCTGCCCAGTCACCCTCCCCACGCAGCCCCTACCGGCTGCATCCTGCCAGTCTGGTCATCCATTCCCTCCTACAGCCCTGCCCCATCCTGGCACTGCTCACTTGCTGCCCTGCCCTATTCTCTCCTGCCCTCTCTCCTTTCCTAGGCCCGCCTCTGGCTCCTGGGTTTGGGCTTTAGCCTGGGCTATGGCTCCATGTTCACCAAGATCTGGTGGGTCCATACAGTCTTCACAAAGAAGGAGGAAAAGAAAGAGTGGAGGAAGGTGAGCTGCTCCGGATCCTTCAGCCCCTAGTGCCTAGGCTTTCAGGGATTGGGAGGCCCTGTCCCCTACCCCAACATGCCGGTACTCTGTGTGTTGACTCAGACCCTGGAGCCCTGGAAGCTGTACGCCACGGTGGGCCTGCTGGTGGGCATGGACGTCCTCACCCTTGCCATCTGGCAGATCGTGGACCCCCTGCACCGGACCATTGAGGTACCCTTTGAGGAGGCGCTTGGGTCAGGAGGCCTTGCAGGACACACTGGTGGAAGGGCCTTGGGAGCTTCAGGGGGTCTTGAGAAGAGCTGCCTATGGGAGGTGTGTTCCAGCCCTGGGTATCTCAGCAGCTCTCCCTGCTTCCTGGAGGGAGCCCTAGCAGACACTCTGAATTCCTGTGATGAAAGGAAGAGGTGGGGATCTGGGAGGATGGGCAGACTTTCAGACATCGTGAAAATGAGGGAACAAGCACTTATAAGGTGTATAGGCAAATGTTCCCAGGCCTGGAGTTGGATGTGGAATGAGAACTAAGGATCTCTTCAGAAAGAGGGGGCAGAACTGGGAGTCAGTGACTGAGCAGAGGTGGGGAGGGGAGGGGAGGACAACAACCATCTTGCCTGTGGCTCTCTCTCTTCCTTAGACTTTTGCCAAGGAGGAGCCAAAGGAAGATATTGATGTGTCTATTCTGCCCCAGCTGGAGCACTGTAGCTCCAAGAAGATGAACACGTGGCTTGGTGTGCAGGGTGTGGGGGAGGGGTAGGGGAGATGCCCATAAAGGGGGGACTAGAGGGGAGGGAGTGTGTATGGAGTGGGCAGTAGCTTTGAAGGGAGAAGTGTCTGGAAAAAGAGGCAGAGAGCTCATGTCAACTCAGTTTGAATCTCCTCCTGTTTGTCACTGCATTAGTCTTGTGAGCATGGGGAGAGTTGGTCTTTTGCCTGAAGTGCTTAGTGTCCACTGCAGGGATGAGGCAGAGCTTGTGTTCATTAGAGGGACCAGTGATGTGGCCTCACCCTCATCTCCATCTCTGTCTGGTTCACTTCCTGGAGTGAGGCTGGGGCTGTGAGGGGTTAGGCTCCTTTGGCCCTTTTAATATCACTCTGACCACAAATGGCAAACCTGCCCTCAGCGTGGAAAGCCATCTTCCCACTCAGAGGGTGAAGAGGTGAGACGCTGTGTGTTCTGACAGCCGCTCATGACCATTATCATTCTGTGTGATGGGGCTCTTAGTCCCAGGAGGAAGCAAAGAAGTCAGGGCGAGTTGGGTGGACCCGGGAGCAGTGGACAGGGAGGGGCATACTAGGTCAGAGGGGCTGGGTTGGAGAGGAGACCCCCATGTCACTGCCATCAGAAGGAGCACAGAGAAGTGGGGAGTGAGTGGAGGATAACCCTTCCATGCCATCCTAGGGATCTTCTATGGTTACAAGGGGCTACTGCTACTGCTGGGTATCTTTCTTGCTTATGAGACCAAGAGTGTGTCCACCGAGAAGATCAATGACCACCGGGCTGTGGGCATGGCCATCTACAATGTGGCGGTGAGCTCCCTGGACACCTGGCATTGACCGTGGGGACTGGCCACAGCAACCCAGATGGGGGTGGCCTGGGAAGAATGAGGTGCCCGGTGTGGGGTCAGTTGGGTGGAAGTCTTAAAACATTTTCTAATGCCTTGGGTTTGAAAAGCACTTTATAAATGTACAAAGTGCACATCAATCTTCATACAACCACCCAGTGAAGTGGTGATTAGCATCCCCACTAGATAGACGTGGAAGCAGAAACAGGTGAAATTCCTCATCTGTGGTTCCCAAGCTGGAATCTGAATGAGATTTCCTGCCAGGGATGCTCAGGACTGGCTTTTAAGGACTCTATGTGTGTACAGAGATCCTGGGGGCTCCTGTCTGGAGGGAGGGGCTGTCCTAGAGCTGGAGCTGGTTTGGGACAGTTTATCTGGGATTCTTACCAACCTACAGTTGAGGATGATCCTGACTATCATTGTTGTTCAGTCGCTAAGTCGTGTCCGACTCTGAGACCCTATGGACTTCCCTGTCCTCCTCTATCTCCCGGAGTCTGCTCAAAATCATGTCCACTGAGTCAGTGATGCCATCCAACCATCTCATCCTTGGCTGCCTCCTTCTCCTTTGCTCTCAGTCTTTCCCAGCATCAGGGTTTTCCCCAATCAATCAGCTCTTCCCATCAGGTGGCCAAAATATTGGAGCTTCAGCTTCAGCATCAGTCCTTCCAGTGAATATTCAGGGTTGATTTCCTATAGGTTTGACTGGTTTGATGTCCTCGCTGTCCAAAGGACTCTCAAGAGTCTTCTTCAGCATCCTACAATTCAAAAGCATCAATTCGTCAGTGCTCAGTCTTCTTTATGGTTCAACTCTCACATCCCGACTTTGGGTCCTTTTTGAATGGAAAGTTCCCCAGGAACCTGTCCCCATAGACTTTTCTGGGGGAAGAAGACCCTGGCTCTCGTCTACACCAGCAGGCCTGTGACCCCACACATGCTTTGCCCCCAGGTGCTATGCCTTATCACTGCCCCGGTCACCATGATCCTGTCCAGCCAGCAGGATGCTGCCTTCGCCTTTGCCTCTCTCGCCATAGTTTTCTCCTCCTATATCACCCTGGTGGTGCTCTTTGTGCCCAAGGTATGGCTCTGGTTGTCCTCCCAGCCTCTCCAGTCCCTGTGCCCTCCATGTCCCTACTTCCCTTCCTCCCACTTCATCCGTTTTGGGCCCAGCTGCCTCTTGTTTTCCTTCCTTCCAATTGCAACCCACCATGAGCTAATTGCTGACAGTCCCTGCTGGCCCATCCACACCCCCAACTCCCGCTCCCAGATGCGCAGGCTGATCACCCGAGGGGAGTGGCAGTCGGAGGCACAGGACACCATGAAGACAGGGTCCTCGACCAACAACAACGAGGAGGAGAAGTCCAGGCTGTTGGAGAAGGAGAACCGCGAGCTGGAGAAGATCATCGCCGAGGTGTGTGGTGAAGGCAGAGGTGGGGGGCAGGTCAGGGAGGCCCACGTCTCGGGTGGGGTCAGGCTTCCAGAGGTAGAGCTTGAGATCGGGGTTCCTGTGCACGTGATTTACCAAGGGAGGGTCTCAGGAGACAAGCTGCCAGGGAGTGAGTGGAAGAGGACAGGGAAGGGGAGAAGGTGGAGTCGGTCTTAGGTAAAAATCTGGTAAAGTGCGCGCCTCAGCAGGTGGAGGGGCTCTGGAGCGGGACCTGCATTGTTGACTCCGCCTCCTGGAGCTGAGGGCGTGTCCCTGGGCTGGGCGTGGCTGGTTGTGGGGGTTGAGTATATCCTCCAGTGAGAGGGGTCTGGGCAGATATACAGGGTGTTTGCAGTGCCCCCAGCGGGAGTTAGGGGCCAGTGGCATTAATTGGCATTAATCTATTGAGAAGCGGGAGCTCTGTGCTCGGCCATTTCTCCCCTCCCCTCCCACCTTTCTTTCTCTGATCTCAACTGCTGCCCCACTGTTCAGCGTGTGCTTTCAGCTCTCCCTGTTCCTGCCTGATGGTTCCTGTTCCTTTCTTCTGTCCGTCTTCCCCTCCCTCTACCCCACAGTTTTCTCTGCTTCTCCTTCCCTCCTCCCACCCTTTACTGACTTCTCTCTCCCACTCGCCCGGTTGTGTTCTTCCTCCAGAAAGAGGAGCGGGTCTCTGAACTGCGCCATCAGCTCCAGTCTCGGCAGCAGCTCCGATCCCGGCGTCACCCTCCGACACCCCCAGACCCCTCGGGGGGCCTGCCCAGGGGGCCCCCTGAGCCCCCTGACCGGCTTAGCTGTGATGGAAGTCGAGTCCACTTGCTTTACAAGTGAGGGAGGTGTGAGGGGGGACAGGCAAGTAGGGGGAGGAAGAGGGAGAAGGCGGGGGAGCTTGGGACGAAGCAGGGGATCCCTGCCCTAGGTGGGAAGAACACGGTTCTATCCCATCTCTTGTAAATACCTGCCCCGCTTGAGTCCCAGAGTCCCAGGTTCCAGCGTCGTCTGAGTCTCCAGTGCTCTGGGAGCCGGGCCCTGTTCTCTCATTCATTCCTATCATTGTCTGTCTCTACTTCATAATCGGGTTTGTACCCGGCTTGAAGCTTCTCACTCACTGGCTCCTTGGTGCCTCACAACACACACCCCCTCTTCTTTTCCTCTGGTTGCCACGACAACCCGGCAGCCCCCTGGCCTCTGTGCTCTGCTCCCACCGGCAGGGGCCTCCCCAGAGTGCTCTCCCCGTGGCAACAGGGCCTGGCCATTTCTCTCCCCATCCTCATCTCCTTCCAACCCACTTGCCCCTCCACACAGCCACACGTTTTATCCCTCTTGAATTTAGCTTTTGCAAGGCACTCACTCTTTTTGTCAAGGGTCACATCCCTCTTCCCAACACACATCTGTCCTCCCTGTTCTCACTTTCTTGTTTTCACATGCGTTTCACATGTGCTCTCTCCACCCTTCCTGTGGTTACACATGCCCTGCTGTATTCCCTTCCCTCATGGCTGCGTGTGCCCCCTCATGGTCATGGATATGCCCTTGGGAGAGCTGTGTGGGTGGGCGTGTGCCATTTGTACACGTCCAAGTTTACCTGTGCACTTGCCCTATGTGCCCTCTTGTACCCTTTTCTTTTTGCACCTTAAAATCATTGTGTTCTTCCAGCAGAGCCATATGCACCGACCCTGCACATTGTTACAGACTTTCCCCCGATTCCCATCTGGTGGGGCCGTCCACGTCTGGGTCCACATCACACTCGGTTTCTGCTCGCACTCACCCTGTTCTCCTTTGCGCTCTGGAGCATCCTCGGTCCACACTCAAAATCCTCCTTTACAGAAATGTTCCCTTCGGTTTTGTATTTTTCTGAGGGAAAGAAGGGAGAGGAAATGGGGGCAGGTTTGGGGAGCTCCTTGTAGTGGGTAGTTGGTGAGAAGCCTGACCAAAGGAATGCACCCCTGACTGTGGAGGCGGAAGATGGTCCTGTGTGGTGGGAGATCCTTTTTGCACTGTGGTGTCCTTGGGGAAGGAGCTCCCCAAATCTCAATAAACCAGTGAATGGATTGACTCAGCACCTCGTCCATTACTGTGAACCAAATGGGTTTCAGCCCAAGGAGGGAGGCTCTGGGGGCCCCCCTGAATTGATGAAAAGGCACTTCAGTGGAGGGATGGACAGAAGTGTTGATCCATCGAGGGCTTAGCAGGGCAAAGCAGGACACAGTTAGGGCTGAGATTAGTGAGGGGTGACATAACAGGTTAAAAGTGTGGGCCAGAGTCAAACTCCCAGAGCTTCAGATTCTACCACATACAAAAAACATTCCTAATCTCTATTCTCCACGTCCTCACATGTGAAGGTAATAGTCATCGTCCCCACCACCATCTTCACATCCATCCCTCCGCGGAGTGGATGCCAGGACGAGTGCTCACGATGGTTCTTGGCTCATGGAGCATGTTGGGTAAACAAGCCACTGTCACTGTTTAATGAGGTCTCTGACAGTGATGGGCATGTATTGGGAAGCTGGAGCATGTGGCTGAACAGATGTGAGGGCTATTCCTCCTAGGAATTGAGGATAATAAAAAAACATGACCGCTCGGAGGTAGCGGATTAGATGGTCCCTGAGTTCTTCCAGCCTGAAAAGTCATTGAGAACTCTGAGCATCTTGGCAGGAGCTTGCTGTCCACATGAAAGAAAGTCCTCAATGGCCAATGGAAACAAAACAAAACATTGCTCGACAATTTTGTAATTTTTTGTGTCCCCTTGGAGAAGTGTTTTTTTTTTTTTTTTTTTTTCCCCCGAAGCTCAGTTTCTCTCCTTCCCCATAGCACTGATTTTTAAAAAGTGATTTTCATTTTTTTTTTTGAAAGCACTGCAAGGATTGGATGGGCCTTGTCATTTCACCACCCTGTTTAATAGCCAATTTCTGAAGTTTCCCAAGAGCAGGGGAGGTTAAATCTTGGACCAGTTCTTGAAAACCATTCCACTGTGAGTATCCACTTTGGATCACTAGGATTTGAATCTAGTTGCTCTTCATCCCACAATGGAGCATTCTCAAGGCAAAGGGAAGAGGCCTGTGGTGGAAGTCAGCTGGTAGTGTAGAAAAGTGACAGTTGGCTTCAGAAGCAGCAGTGGGAGCTACCTCCCAGCTCTGTGCAGAACAGAAAAGACCAGAGTTACCATCTTGAACTTTCCTTGTGGTCGTTGAAGTCCAACAAAGAGTCGGACTTGGTGTCCGACTCTTTGCAGCCCTGTGAACTATACCCTGCTAGGCTCCTCTGTCCGTTGGATTTCCCAGGCAAGAATACTGGAGTGGCTTGCCATTTCCTTCTCCAGGGGAATCTTCCCGACCAAGGATTGAACCTGCGTTTCCTGCTTGACAGGTGGGTTCTTTACTACTGAGCCACCTGGGAGGCCCTCTTGGCACTTAGCAGGGCTGCAGATTACAGAAGATCAGTTCTACTGTGCCACGGTTAAGCCAGACATTCTTGGCTGGCAGCACAGACAGGGGCCAGGTCGAATGGTAGGGCTAGCGGAGGCCCCTGGTGTGGGGAGGAAGTGTGTGACCACTACTCAGCAGTTCTGGGAAGAGCTCCCTTGGCCTCTCCAGCCCTGCTGGGTCAGGGTGGGCTTCAGCCCTGGGCTTTCAGATCTCCTGACTGTAGAACGTCTTGAACTCTAGACTGTCTGCCGGACTTCAGTGGCCCCTCCTCAGCCTTGACTTGGTCTTTTGCCTCCCTGCCCTGATCACTTATTAACAGGACGTGTTTTGTGAACACTTTGCTGCTATATTAGTTTTATTATTTTTTTCAGTCAATCAGGTTTTGATGGGGAAATTATGGTGGTAGGTGCTTGTCTAGGCCTTGGGGTAGAGCAGTGGGCAGGGCTTCCCTCGTAGCTCAGTCAAAAAAGAATCTACCTGCAATGCAGGAGACCCAGGTTCAATTCCTGGGTTGGGAAGATCCCCTGGAGAAAGAAATGGCAACCTACTCCAGTATTCTTGCTGAGAAATCCCATGGACAGAGGAACTTGGCAGGCTACAGTCCATGGGGTCGCGAGAGTTGGACAGGATTTAGCGACTAAACCACACCAGAGCAGTAGGCAAGATGGGCTTTTGTGGGATGTACATTCTCAAAGTGGAAAGTTGAAGTAAGTAGGCAGGTAAATTAAACAAGGTAGCTTGAGAGAACAGCCAGGAGTGTGGGCACCTCACAGTCATTAGTTCTGCTGCTCGGGACTGTGCCGAGGGAAGGGGTCATGTGCTCATGTCTGTTTTCTGACAAGGAGACTGCAACTGCGAGAGGAAGACTCTGGTCCAGGGTCACACAGTTGATGAGAGGAGACAGCATCCAGGTTGAGTGAATTAGTGTCTGTTGCTGCATAACCTGTTACCCCAAAACTGTGGCTTAAGAGAATAATCATTTATTATGTCTCATGGCTTTGTGGGTCAGGAACTCAGGGGACAGTGGAGAGATTTGAAGGCTGGGGGCTGGAACCCTCAGAAGGGTCTCAAGATGGGGGTTGGCCAAGGCCTCAGCTGGGGCTGTGGGCTGGAACCCCTACACCTGGCCTTTCCATGCAGTCTGGGATTCCTTACAACATGGTGCCTGGGTTCAGAAGCCAAGGGTCTGAGCCAGCTAGGTTGAAGCCCAACTTTTTTTCTGACACAGCCTTGTACATCACATAGGGTCCATTGTCGGGGCAGTCACAAGGCCATGCCCAGATTCAAGGAGAGGAAGAACGGACCTCACTTCATGCTGGGCTAAGCATCAGTCCCACTGTGAAAAGAACACATGGGATGGCATAAATCTGTTGCTGCAGCCTTCTTTGGAAAGAATGATCCACTGCATCTGGTCTGTCTACTCCAAAGCCAGTGTTCAGGGCACCTCACACACTGCCATCTACCCACCCGGGCCCATCACCCAGGCACTGCTTGCTGTTTGCTGCCTTTCAATCTCTTTCTGGGTCTTTGGTTGCTTCTGGATGCTTCAGGGCAGCAGTAGTCCCACACCTAGCCCTTCCTGCCAACTGTAGTTCCTCCTACGGTCCATTGTAATATTAGACCACTCTGGATAGAGTTTATTCTCTCTGGTTTTTGAAACAGGAAATTCTCTTTTTCCTTAGGTTCTATTAACCCAAGGGGAATCAGAGAGTGGGCTTCATATCAGACAGTGCTCTCCCCTCCACCACAAGCAGGGTTGATTTTCAAAATACTTAATCAATGAAGCATCCACTTACACAGCCTGTGGAGCAAGGAAGGAAACCCCCAAAGATGAAAGGGCTGCCACACGTGAACGGCATGGAGGCCTCCTGGGAGGTTGGGCCTCCAGTGGCTGGGACCAAGTGGCAGTAAAGCTAGGCAGGACAGGAGTGTCTGGGGGTGGAGGGGAGGAGAAATAATCTTTTTCTTCTAGAAGCCATATAGGTTCTTTATTTAGCTGGGGCCCTGGAAATGAGACCAACAAAAAACAGATTAACAGGAGAAAAACCGAAGTTTATTACCATGTGCATTGTGCATGCACGTGGGAATAGTGATGAGAAACCCAGAGAGACCATTAGAACTGGAGCTTATATACCATTTTAGGCTAAACAAAGGAAAAGGGGTTTTGAGCTTCTGGGTGGTGGAGGCAAGTTTTGGGAAAGCGATCAGGAAAAGTGTATGAAGTCAGTGGCTTCCATTGTGTCTAACTCTTTGCGACCCCATGAACTGTAGCCCGCCAGGCTCCTTTGTCTGTGGGATTCTCCAGGCAAGATTACTGGAGTGGGTTGCCATTTTCCCTTCCAGGGGATCTTCCCGACCCAGGGATTGAACCTGCATCTCTTAATCTACTGCATTGGCAGGCAGGTTCTTTACCACTAGTGCCACATGGGAAGGAAAAGTGTAGTCAGTAAGTATTGTTACTAAGGTTTGTCATGCAGATTGTCAAGCCAGTTCCCTCTCCTTAGAGTGTTGTTAAAACTCCTTTTCCAGGTACATGATGGGGAAACGCCTTAATAAATGCAAATTTCTTTTATAAAAAGAAAGCCTGTGCTCTGTTTTAGAGCTTTTCTCACAGCTGTGAGTTAATGGCCTTTAGCTTAAATTAATCCATACGCCAAAGAGACGTGTTCTGGGGTGGCATATCCTGGAACCTTTCAGGCATGAGTGATGAATTCTGGTGGGGGCAACGGGGAAGGCTGGCTTCCGTGGGTGCTGGAGGGACACAACAGCAGCTGGGCTTATGCTTCCGGACCTATTCATGGTGCAGTGAGCCCCTCATAAGGGAACTGGAAGTTATACCCTGAGGTTCCTGAATAAGGTCCTTTAAGTGCTTCCAGGGCTTTCCAGGCAGCACTAGTGGTAAAGAACCTGCCTGCCAATGCAGGAGACAAGAGACTCGAGTTCCATCCCTGGGTTGGGAAGGTTCCCTTGGCGAAGGATGTGGCAACACACTCCATTATTCTTGCCTGGAGAATCCTTTGGGCAGAGGAGCCTGGGGAGCTAGTCCATGGGGTCGCAGAGAGTGTGACACGACTGAAGAGGCTGAACTCAAGTGCTTCCAACTCATGTGTCCTACTGGATAGGGAAGTGCCCACATTCACAGGACGTAAATCTTGTAGTCTTTAATTGTCTGCAGGGGTATCCCTTTTTCTACTTGTATCCAATTCAATAGCTTCTACATGTTTCTAAAATAACTTATATTTTCCTTTTTAATTATTTGGCTCCCTGGTGTAACTCCTCACCTCACATCTTTCCATCTTAACGCACAACATACATTAGCTCATTTCCACACAGTGAATTGGCAAATATTTCATGTTAATATTGTTCCCTCTGCTGTGTTTCAAACCTTTCGGAAGAATTCTCTGATACCCACACCACCCACACATTCACACAGTTTATTCTTTCATTCTCTATGCCTTTGGCCTCATACTTGCCCCCAGCTCAGTTGTGTGCATGCTAAGTTACTTCAGTCTTGTTCTATTCTTTGCGACCCTACCCTGGTTGAGTGTAGTCCACCAGGCTCCTCTGTCCATGGGATTGTCCAGGTGACAGGTGAGAATACTAGGGTGGGTTGCCATGCCCTTCTCCAGGGGACCGTCCCGACCCAGGGATTGAACCCATGTCTCCTGCATTGGCAGGCGGGTTCTTTAGCACTGGTGCCACCTGGGGAGCCCCAAGTCAGTTGTGTAGTGGTTACTTATGTTGGAATTGTGTCTCTGACCATCTCAACCTGCTTCAAACACTCTGAGGGTTGTGACTGAGTGAACTTGTGCTGGATTTTCTCCTGGAGTATCCAGTAGATAACTGTCCACACAGACTGAATGCATTTGGAATGTTAGTCTTAAAGCCTCTGTTAAACCATTTATTGAACAAATTAGGTTTCATGAAAGCAGATTATTTATACTTCTTTTAATTCTCTGTTGTATTTCCCCTAGAATCTCTAGAAAGGATTTTCCTGTATGAGGACATTAGAGCTTTTGGGCATGGGTAGCTGATAAACCAGAGAAGGCAATGGCACCCCACTCCAATACTTTTGCCTGGAAAATCCCATGGACGGAGGAGCCTGGTAGGCTGCAGTCCATGGGATCGCTAAGAGTTGGACACGACTGAGTGACTTCTCTTTCACTCTTCACTTTCATGCATTGGAGAAGGAAATGGCAACCCACTCCAGTGTTCTTGCCTGGAGAATCCCAGGGGCAGGGGAGCCTGCTGGGCTTCCGTCTATGGGGTCGCACAGAGTCGGACATGACTTATGTGACTTAGCAGCAGCAGAAGCTGATAAACAGACAAAAAGAGCAGAAATTTCCAGTCCCATTGAGAGAAAGAGGACAGAGGTGATCATGAGAAAAATGTATTACATACGTGATTTGAAAAGTAGAACTAGGGTTGACATCACTTTAGGGTTGAGATTAGGATTATTAAATTTAAAATGGGGGTTTACATTGAGATTGCTGTCACTTCAGTCGTGTCCGACTCTGTGCAACCCCATAGATGGCAGCCCACCAGGCTCCCCCATCCCTGGGATTCTCCAGGCAAGAACACTGAAGTCGGTTGCCATTTCCTTCTCCAATGTATGAAAGTGAAAAGTGAAAGGGAAGTCGCTCAGTCGTGTCCGACCCTCAGCGAACCCATGGATTGCAGCCTTCCAGGTTCCTCCATCCATGGGATTTTCCAGGCAAGAGTACTGAAGTGGGATGCCATTGCCTTCTCCACATTGAGATTAAGATACAATCTCATTAGGAGGCCAAGGAGACAAGAACATTAGTCCATGAAGGCTAAAATGAAGATTAGGATTGAAATAGAGTTAATGCTGCTGTGTTGTGCTGATTCCAGAGTAAATATTGAATCAAAGCCTTTTTGTGTTGGGACTAGAATAAAACTAGGCTTTTCCTTTTTCTTATTTTGTCAGCATGTGCCCAAGAGAATTTGGTATTGTCTTTGACATGGAAAAGCGGGAGACGGCAACTGTGATTAGGATCCCAGAACCCTTGACATATTCTTTAGAGACATTCACTCACTCATTCATTTATAGAACTAATTAGGGGCCAACTGTCTGCAACATTATTGTCTGTACTTTTGGGAGTCTGAAATCTAGTGGAGAACTGAGGAACACACCCCATAAACTGTCCCAAAACTTCCTCCAGGCAGGCTATTGTTTCTTGTTCCCAGGGGACAAGAAGTTCCTTGGAGTTCCTGTAGGATGCTCTTAGGAACTCTCTCTTCCCTCTGCTCTTCCCTTCTCTCTGCTCTTGTTCAGGGAAGCAAACCGCCTTCAGCTGTGAGATCAAATTATCTCTAGATGGGGGTGTTTTCCTCAAAGTTCACCAAGAGCTTGAGACTTCTCACCTGGGCTGGGGAGACACTATTTGTATCCAATCACAGGGTTGAGACCATGAGGATTTGAATCAGTTCTCTTGGGTCCACATATCTGACATGGTTCAACTGCTACTTAAACTCTGCATTTGGGAGAAGATGAAATGGCTGGATGGCATCACCGACTCGATGGACATGAGTTTGAGTGAACTCCGGGAGTTGGTGATGGACAGGGAGGCCTGGCGTGCTGCAATTCGTGGGGTCGCAGAGAGTTGGACACGACTGAACTGAACTGAAGGATATTATCTGTTTCATAGTGTTGTACTAGAGATTAAATGTGTAGGCTACTTTAATTTACCCCTGGGATATCATACTCACTATATAAATACCTAATAATAACAATATGATAATTATCTTTCTGAGCAAGAGCCCAGGACTGATAACCATGGTGGACCACTGCTAGGTCTTAGGTCAGGAGTCTGGGATGTCAGATGTAATATCACGTTATGCCATTAGATGGCACCAAACCCACACTGTCCAAACATTGACTCCTGAATCCTTGTTCTGGATCACATTAATAATCGGTTCCGCCTAATGAAGATAAATGGGAGGACTGAAGGAAATGGCAACCCACTCCAGTGTTCTTGCCTGGAGAATCCCAGGGACGGGGGAGCCTGGTAGGCTACCGTCTATGGGGTCACACAGAGTCGGACACGACTGGAGTGACTTAGCATAGCATAGCATATGAGTACATTGCTGTGTTAGGGGGAAGAAGGTTCTTTCCTGAACAATAAAAATAGAAGATTATAATTTATAATTTAAGAGCAGTGAATATGACTTTTAAAATGTTATCCTTATAGTGATACCTATCAGGGACCATGCAGTAGAAGGATTTCTATGTGACTTTGATCTATCACATCACCCACGATGGTTTCTATATTATTAGGAAATTTGATTCAGCATTATACTGAGAGTCAAAAGACTTCTGCATCCACTTTTAGTTTGTTTGAAAAATATTTATTGGGACTTCCCTGGTGGTCCAGTGGTTAAGCCCCAAGCTTCCAGTGCAGTGGTTGCAGGTTCGATCCGTCATCAGAGAACTACAATCCCACATGCTTTGTGATATGGTCAAAAAAATTAAATAAGGGGACGACAGAGGATGAGATGGCTGGATGGCATCACTGACTCGATGGATATGAGTCTCAGTGACCTCTGGGAGTTGGTGATGGACAGGGAGGCCTGGCGTGCTGCGATTCATGGGGTCGCAAAGAGTTGGACACGACTGAGTGACTGATTTGATCTGATCTGATCTGATTTATTAAATTACAGCCAGGAACCTCAGAGGTCATCTAGGCTCAAAGTCTTCCTTTTACACATGAAAATATTGAGGTAGAGGGAAATGAAGTGACTTCCTCATATCAAGTCACTGGTCAAAGGCAGTTTTGCTAGGTGGAATCCGGGTCTCCTGACCAAGGGTGGGTGTTTCCTCTACCCAGATGACTCTGGATTTAAAGGCTGCTACAGATGTGCTCTGCAAAGAGTTGGACACATGTGCTGATCTGTGTTGCTCATGATCATCACACTAGATGGTAAGCAGGAGTGGCATGGACATTGGACACAGCCTGGAAGAGAGATTCAGCAGACTACAATTCAGTAGTCGGCAGTATATTGGGTTGTATTAATAGAGGTAGAGCACCTGACACAAAGAAGGTGATAGTTGTGATCTACCCAGTGTTGGTTATACCAGCCTGGGACATTGCATCTGTTTTCAGGCAGAACACACTTTCAAAGAAGGAGGTTGGGAGGCTCAAAGAAAAATCTGTCTTCAAATATCTGAAGGGCTTTCATGTGAGAGGAAGATTAGATTTCTACTTTGGCCCGGAGGAGTACAGTCAGAAGCAGGGAATAGCAGAAGAGCACTAGTTTGGAAATCAAACAGGCTTGAGTACACGGGGCCACTCATTAGCTATGACTTTGGGATGATTTACCTTATTTAGCCCAAGTTTATTCATTTATAGGAGGGAGATTCTATCTTCCTCACAGAATTTTCTGGTAAATACTTCAACTAGGGTATACTAATATTTGGCTGCCTTCCTAAACTAAGGGTTCAGATCTGTAAATGAGCTCCAGTGGACACCTAAGCATGTGTGTGCTGCCGTCTGTTTTCTTCCCCACTCCCCATGGTCTGGGTTTTCCTTTGCTTGTAAGGGATACATCACCCTGTGTGCGTTGTCTTTCCCAACTTGCCTGGAGTTTCCTGCTTTAGGGCAACCACAGCACAGAGAAGCACTGCCTCCTGCTGGGCTTCTCCGACTGACCCTCCCTGCAGCCTGTCCTTTCCGCCCTCCTCCTCTGCTGCCTCCTGACTGTAATTGGCAACCTGGCGCTGGTGCTGCTGGCAGTGTGCGCCCATGTACTACTTCCTCTACCATCTGTCCCCGGTGGATATAGGCGTCACCACGAGCATGCTGCCACCCCTGCTGGTCAACGTGCATTGCCAGGCGCTGAGGCTGGAGCGTGGTGGCTGCCTGGCGCAGCTGTGTGCATCACTGGCACTGGGCTTGTCTGAGTGTGTCCTCTTGGCGGTGATGGTTCTGGACCATGTGGCTGCTGGTGCGGTCTGCCATCATCCTGGCCTACCTGCTGCCATGGCCCATGCTGTATGGGGCATGAGGATCAGAGGCAGCCGCAGAAAAGTAGTGGGCACCTGTAGGTTTCACCTGACAGCCATCTGCCTGTTCCATTGATCCGCCATCTACCCCTACCTGCAACCCACGCACAGCTACAACCAGCGTTGGGAAAATTCATTTCTCTTTTCTATACTGTAGTCACATCTGCCCTCAACCCACTCCTTACCACCCTCAGGAATAAGGAAGTGAAGGGGGCAGCAAAGAGGTACCTGGGGGGTGTGGGGAGAGGGCAAGATGCACAGTGAGTCAGGCAGGGAAGGAAGGAGGGGAGTGTTATCCCAGGGCCCAAGGATGGGAATGCCCACTGGAAAGTCAGTCAGTTTAGCCTTCAGGCTGTTCATTTCTCCTTGAGAATCTGTAAGGTTTGTCCTTAAGCAGCCGATGGTTAATGGGGGAGATCCCTTCCTCCCATCAGGAAAGGTTCACATGCTTCTAGGGAAGTGTCTATATCTGTACACATGCAGGTTTAGTGTTGGTGGAGATGGTCCTTGGGCTCTCTCTAAGCCAGTGAAGAGAGAACACATGATTTGAGGAAGAATTTCACCATCCTCAGGGGATGCTATAACCAACCCCCTTACTCCCCCCTCCCCCCCATCCAGAGATTCCATGTGCCAAAATGATGTACGACATGATCATGGCTTTTAGAAGAGACCATGGAAGACCCCGTGGCCTGCTATCAGAGTATCCCCAAATGACAAGAGGGTCATGGATTTTTCCCTGCAAGAGACCCCATGCAGAAGCATAAGCCCTGGGTCTCTCACCTCAGGGAATCAGTCCAACCAAATGTCTACCTGCCCACTTAAATAGTGCCATCCCAGAGCACGTGACTCATAGTTGTGATGAACACCTATGAATGTGCCTTGTGCTGAGTGGGGTTATGTTCATAAACGCTTCTGCAGGAAGTGGTTCTTGAGACAGTTATAAAGAAGGGAAGACACTAGTAGGGGAGAGGGTGGACATATATCAGGTCAAGAGAAAAGCATGCATGTGATCAGGAAGGAGACTTGAAGTGGTGACAGAGGAGGAAAGGAAGGGGATGAGATGGAGGAAGCAGAGAGGGAACGTTCCACTAGCCAGAGTGTGGGCAGAGTGTTGGGATCAACCCACAAACAAATTTCCACCCCCCTCACTTAACCCAGAGAAGACGTGCTAGAGCCTAAGGCAAGCAGGAAAGAGACTGCTCCTCAATACCCCACCTTTCTGAAAGTGTTCCCACCTCCAGCATATCTATTCCCAAAGAGCTCCCACCAGAGGCATAAAATCTCTAGATCCCCAAGGTGAATATCTTGCCATGATCACCATCATCTCCAGAAATAAGAATCATTTAAGTGGGTGTGAGAATAACAGGGGGCTTGGTACCAAGTTTCATTCATACCAAATAGCTTTTAAAAAGTCAAGAGGACATAGTGTAATTGAATTTCTAAGTTATTTAAGAATAAGCCTGCAATCATGTCAGAGTAAGTAATAACTCACTTCGTAATAAACTATTTAGCTCTTCTCTGTAAGTCGAAAGTGAGTTTGGCTCAATGTTTATTTACTGATATGACAGATGGAGCAGTGGGCTAAACATAGATGCAAATACAAATATGAGTAAAACACGAGACCCCCACCTAAAACTTACTATAGTGTTGGATGGAGAAGAAATAGACATTTTGAGATAAATCAGAGGGAACCAAGAAAGGATTAAATTGCAAGCTTCCTTGAATATTATCTCTAATTTGCCTTAAATTTTCATTTATTAGTTTATAGTATATTATGCCTATATAGGACTTCCCTGGTGGCTCAGATGGTAAAGTGTCTGCCTACGCCTATATTATATGAATTCTGCCATTTAGTCAATTATGTTAGAATCAAAAAATCCCTGAGCTAGAAATATTCTTCAGGTTCCCTCTTTACTCTGTCCACTCTTTGAGTTCTATTTATCTTTCTGATTAATTTTGAGAATTTTTCAAAGGATGTGATTAGTGAGTAAGAATAAAAAGGATAAACAGTCTTTTACTCCTGGTATCACTGCACTCCCAGGATGGTCATCCATCAATGCAGAAAAAGTAAATGATTTTTGCTGTACCCCACAAAAAAAAACCAAACAAACATGACATTGCAAATTAGTTATACATCAACCATAACAAATTTGGAATCATCGAAATGGATCCTGCTTCCCAGGGCAGAGGCCTACTTGTCCTACATCACTTTCAAGTCCAGCTCCTTGTTGAAAAAGTTTTTCATCATATCCACCAGCTGCTCCTGCAGGGTCTCATTGTCCATGACCAGCATGGTCAGCTCCTCGATATTAGTCCCGGTCCGTTGCCCAAGGATGGCAATGGCTTCGTTAAAAAGCCTCTTCTGTTTGTCATCTGGTAGCTCCATTATGATCTGAGGAACTGACTTAAGCATTTTATGCAACACACATGCACCTAACATAGCCCCGACTGGTCCCCCAATTGGGCCGCCCGCAAAAGTACCCACAAAGGTCGCAGCCCCCATCAATAGAGGACCCAACACGGGGTACTTGGAGGGCAACTTCATCTTCCTCTTCTCAGAGACGGAGCACAGCAGCTTCATGATGTCCTTCTCTGTGATGTCCTCCGAGTGGGCAGCGAAGCTCTTTAATTTCCTTTGCTCAGACTGGACATTCACCAGCACAATGAAGGACAGAAAACAATTACCTAGAGCACTTGCTACCATTTGCACCCTTTATTCCCCCTTCTTATTGCTCCCACCCTTCAATGCCTGCCTGATCCTCCTCATCCATTACAGTAAGCTGTGTCCCTTCCTTCTTTGGAATTTTCTAGGTTATAAGGCAAGAAAAACTGTCCCATTCCTTTGTGATCATACCTTGTATCCATCCCAAAATATTTCAATGATTTCCCACTTTATTTGCCTATTTCCTATCCATACAAAGTTTGTCAGATGTCCAGATTCACAACCTGAATCGATGTATATACACCACTGATCTTAGGTGTAAAATAGATACCTAATGAGAACTTATTGTATAGCACAGGAACTCTACTCAGTGTTTTAGTGGTGAACTAAATGGGAAGAAAATCCAAAAAAACAGGGGCTATATTTGCACATATATCTGATTGACTTTGCTGTACAGCAGAAAGTAACACGACATTGTAAAGACACTACGTGTGTGTGTGTGTGTGTGTGTGTGTGTGTGTGTGTGTGTGTATACGGGCATGTACACATGTGCTTATTCGTGTCTGACTCTTTGCAGCCCTATGGACTGTAGTCTGCCAGGCTCTTCTGTCCATTTGATTTTCCAGACAAGAATATTGGACTGGGTTTTCATTTCCTTCTCCAGGGGATCTTCCCAACCCAGGGATGGATCCCAGATTTCTTGTGTCTCCTGCTATGGCAGGCAGTTTCTTTACCACTGAAACACCTGGGAAGCCACCTGTGAAGACACTATACTTCATTAAAATTTTAAAAAAAATTAAATACCATCACAAAGTATCCAAAGATGTACACCAGATTTCCAAAAAGAGTTTCTCAGACTTGAGAACCTAATGAAATGCTCACAGGGCTTCCGTTTTGAATATGTTACAAGGAAATCCTGGTTAGAAGATGCATCCTCTGTCTTGTTAGTTTCTTTTTTAATGTCCCAATGGTTTATAGTAATAGCTCATGTTTTATAAGGAGAAGGCAATGGCCCCCCACTCCAGTACTCTTGCCTGGAAAATCCCATGGACAGAGGAGCCTGGTAGGCTGCAGTCCATGAGGTCGCTAAGAGTCGGACACGACTGAGCGACTTCACTTTTACTTTTCACTTTCACACATTGGAGGAGGAAATGGCATCCCACTCCAGTGTTCTTGCCTGGAGAATCCCAGGGATGGGGGAGCCTGGTGGGCTGCCGTCTATGGGGTCACACAGAGTCGGATATGACTGAAGTGGCTTAGCATAGCATAGCATGTTTTATAAAGACACATGTTCAATATAGGTGGAATCAATATAAGGAGGAGAAACATCAACAACCTCAGTTATGCAGATGATACTACTATAATGGCAGAAAGCAAAGAGGAACTAAAGACCCTCTTGATGAGGGTGAAGGAGGAGAGTCAAAGAGCTGGCTTAAAATTTATATTAAAAAAACTAAGACCATGGCATCCATCCCCATTACTTCATGGCAAATAGAAGGGAAAAAGGTGGAAGTAGTGACAGATATCCTCTTCTTGGGCTCTAAAATCCCTGTGGGTGGTGACGCAGCAATGAAATCAGAAGACCTCTGCTTCTTGGCAGGAAAGCTACGACAACCTAGTGTGTTGAAAGGCAGAGACATTACTCGCTGACAAAGGTCCATATAGTCAAGATTCAAGTCTATGGTCTTCCCAGTGGTTACATTCAGCTGTGGGAGCTGGACTGTAAGGGAGGCAGAGCACCAAAGAATTGATGCCTTCGAACTCTGGTGCTGGAGAAGTCTCCTGAGAGGAACTTGGACAGCAAGGACATCAAACCAGTCAGTCTTAAAGGAAAATCAGCTCTGAATACTTGTTGGAAGGACTGATGCTGAAGTTGAAACTCCAGTATTTCAGTCATCTGATGTGAACAGCTGACTCATTGGAACAGTCCCTGATGCTGGGGAAGATTGAGGGCAGAAGGAGAAGAGGGAATCAGAGGATGAGATGGTTGGATGGAATCACTGATTCAATGGCCATGAACTTGGGCAAACTCCGGGAGATGGTGAGGGACAGATGGGCCTGGTGTGCTGCAGTCCATGAGGTTGCAGAGAGTCAGACATGACTTGGCAACTGAACAGCAATAACAGTGTTCAATATTTGGGCTTCCCAGGTGGCACTATGGTAAAGAGTCTTTCTGCTGTAATACTAGAACTATAAAACTCTTAGAGGAGAACATAGGCAGAACACTCGATGACATAAATCAAAGCAAGATCCTCTATGACCCACCTCCTAGAGTAATGGAAATAAAAACAAAAGTAAACAAGTGAGACCTGATTAAACGTAAAAGCTTTTGCACAGCAAAGAAAACTATAAGCAAGGTGAAAAGGCAATCCTCGGAATGGGAGAAAATAATAGCAAATGAAACAACTGAAAAAAGATTAATTTCCAAAATATACAAGCAGCTCATACAACTCAATACCAGGAAAACAAACAACCCAATCAAAAAGTGGGAAAAAGACCTAAACAGACATTTTTCTAAAGAAGACATACAGATGGCTAACAACCATGGAAAGATGCTCAACATCACTCACTATTGCTGCTGCTACTGCTGCTGCTAAATCGCTTCAGTCGTGTCCGACTCTGTGCGACCCCATAGACGGCAGCCCACCAGGCTCCGCCGTCCCTGGGATTCTCCAGGCAAGAACACTGGAGTGGGTTGCCATTTCCTTCTCCAATGCATGAAAGTGAAAATTGAAAGTGAAGTTGCTCAGTCGTGTCCGAATCTTAGCGACCCCATGGACTTCAGCCCACCAGGCTCCTCTGTCCGTGGTATTTTCCAGGCAAGAGTACTGGAGTGGGGTGCCATTGCCTTCTCCGCACTCATTATTAGAGAAATGCAAATTAAAACCACAATGAGATATCACCTCACAGCAGTCAGAATGGCCATCATCAAAAAGTTTACAAATAATAAATGCTGGAGAGGGTGTGGAGAAAAGGGAATGCTCTTGCATTGTTGGTGGAAATGTAAAGTGATACAGCCACTATGGAAGATGGTATGGAGATTCCTTAAAAAACTAGGAATAAAACCACCATATGACCCAGCAATCCCACTCCTAGGCATATATCCTGAGGAAAACAGGGTTGAAAAAGACACATGTATCTCACTGTTCATTGTTGCAGTATTTGCAATAGCTAGAACATGGAAGCAATCTAGATGCCTATCGACAGATGAATGGATAAAGAAGTTGTACATATACACAATGGAATATTACTCAGCCATAAAAAGGAATGCATTTGAATCAGTTCTGATGAGGTGGATGAACCTAGAACCTATTATACAGAGCGCAGTGAGTCAGAAAGACAAAGATAAATATCATATTCTAACACACATATACAGAATCTAGAAAAATAGTTCTGAAGAATTTATTTATAGGGCAGCGATGGAGAAACAGACATAGAGAATAGGCTTATGGACATTGGGAGTGGGGAGGAGAGGGTGAGACATGTGGAAAGAGTAACATGGAAACATATTCAGATCAGATCAGATCAGTCGCTCAGTCGTGTCTGACTCTGCGACCCCATGAACTGCAGCACGCCAGGCCTCCCTGTCCATCACCAACTCCCAGAGGTCACTCAGACTCACATTCATCGAGTCTGTGATGCCATCCAGCCATCTCATCCTCTGTCGTCCCCTTCTCCTCCTGCCCTCAATCCCTCCCAGCATCAGAGTCTTCTCCAATGAGTCAACTCTTTGCATGAGGTGGCCAAAATACTGGAGTTTCAGCTTTAGCATCATTCCTTCCAAAGAAATCCCAGGGCTGATCTCCTTCAGAATGGACTGGTTGGATCTCCTTGCAGTCCAAGGGACTCTCAAGAGTCTTCTCCAACACCACAGTTCAAAAGCATCAATTCTTCGGTGCTCAGCCTTCTTCACAGTCCAGCTCTCACATCCATACATGACCACAGTAAAGACCATAGCTTTGACTAGGTGAACCTTTGTTGGCAAAGTGATGTCTCTGCTTTTGAATATGCTATCTAGGTTGGTCATAACTTTCCTTCCAAGGAGTAAGCGTCTTTTAATTTCATGGCTACAGTCACGATCTGCAGTGATTTTGGAGCCCAGAAAAATAAAGTCTGACACTGTTTCCACTGTTTCTCCATCTATTTCCCATGTAGTGATGGGACCAGATGCCATGATCTTAGTTTTCTGAATGTTGAGCTTTAAGCCAACCTTTTCACTCTCCACTTTCACTTTCATCAAGAGGCTTTTTAGTTCCTCTTCACTTTCTGCCATAAGGGTGATGTCATCTGCATATGTGAGGTTATTGATATTTCTCCCGGCAATCTTGATTCCAGCTTGTGTTTCTTCCAGTCCAGCATTTCTCATGATGTACTCTGCATATAAGTTAAATAAACATGGTGACAATATGCAGCCTTGACGTACTCCTTTTCCTATTTGGAACCAGTCTGTTGTTCTATGACCAGTTCTAACTGTTGCTTCCTGACCTGCATACAGATTTCTCAAGAGGCAGATCAGGTGGTCTGGTATTCCCATCTCTTTCAGAATTTTCCACAGTTTATTGTGATCCACACAGTCAAAAGCTTTGGCATAGTCAATAAAGCAGAAATAGATGTTTTTCTGGAACTCTCTTGCTTTTTCCATGATCCAGCGGATGTTGGCAATTTGATCTCTGGTTCCTCTGCCTTTTCTAAAACCAGCTTGAACATCAGGAAGTTCACGGTTCACATATTGCTGAAGCCTGGCTTGGAAAATTTTGAGCATTACTTTACTAGCATGTGAGATGAGTGCAATTGTGTGGTAGTTTGAGCACTCTTTGGCATTGCCTTTCTTTGGGATTGGGATGAAAACTGACCTTTTCCAATCTTGTAGCCACTGCTGAGTTTTCCAAATTTGCTGGCATATTGAGTGCAGCACTTTCACAGCATCATCTTTCCGGATTTGGAATAGCTCCACTGGAATTCCATCACCTCCACTAGCTTTGTTCGTAGTGATGCTTTCTAAGGCCCACTTGACTTCACATTCCAGGATGTCTGGCTCTAGGTCAGTGATCACACCATCATGATTATCTGGGTCGTGAAGCTCTTTTTTGTCCAGTTCTTCTGTGTATTCTTGCCACCTCTTCTTAATATCTTCTGCTTCTGTTAGGTCCATACCATTTCTGTTCTTTATCAAGCCCATCTTTGCATGAAATGTTCTTTTGGTATCTCTAATTTTCTTGAAGAGATCCCTAGTCTTTCCCATTCTGTTGTTTTCCTCTATTTCTTTGCATTGATCGCTGAAGAAGGCTTTCTTATCTCTTCTTGCTATTCTTTGGAACTCTGCATTCAGATGTTTATAACTTTCCTTTTCTCCTTTGCTTTTCGCTTCTCTTCTTTTCACAGCTATTTGTAAGGCCTCCCCAGACAGCCATTTTGCTTTTTTGCATTTGTTTTCCATGGGGATGGTCTTGATCCCTGTCTCCTGTACAATGTCACGAACCTCATTCCATAGTTCATCAGGCACTCTATCCATCAGATCTAGGCCCTTCAATCTATTTCTCACTTCCACTGTATAATCATAAGGGATTTGATTTAGGTCATACCTGAATGGTCTAGTGGTTTTCCCTACTTTCTTCAATTTCAGTCTGAATGTGGCAATAAGGAGTTCATCGTCTGAGCCACAGTCAGCTCCTGGTCTTGTTTTTGCTGACTGTATAGAGCTTCTCCATCTTTGGCTGCAAAGAATATAATCGATCTGATTTCGGTGTTGACCATCTGGTGATGTCCATGTATAGAGTCTTCTCTTGTGTTGTTGGAAGAGGGTATTTGCTATGACCAGTGCATTTTCTTGGTAAAACTCTGTTAGTCTTTGCCCTGCTTCATTCCATATTCCAAGGCCAAATTTGCCTGTTACTCCAGGTGTTTCTTGACTTCCTACTTTTGCATTCCAGTCCCCTATAATGAAAAGGACATCTTTTTTGGGTGTTAGTTCTAAAAGGTCTTGTAGGTCTTCATAGAACCGTTCAACTTCAATTTCTTCAGCGTTACTGGTTGGGGCATAGACTTGGATTACTGTGACATTGAATGGTTTTCCTTGGAAATGAACAGAGATCATTCTGTCATTTTTGAGATTTCATCCAAGTACTGCATTTCGGACTCTTTTGTTGACCATGATGGCCACTCCATTTCTTCTGAGGGATTCCTGCCCGCAGTAGTAGATATAATGGTCCTCTGAGTTAAATTCACCCATTGCTGCTGCTGCTGCTGCTAAGTCGCTTCAGTCGTGTCCAACTCTGTTTGACCCCATAGACGGCAGCCTACCATATGTAAAATAGATAGTCAATGGGAATTTGCTGTATGGCTCAGGAAACTCAAACAGGGGCTCTGTATCAACCTAGAGGGGTGGGATGGGAAGGGGGATGGGAGGGAGCTTCAAAAGGGAGGGGATATACGTATACCTATGGCTGATTCATGTTGAAGTTTGACAGAAAACAACAAAAGTCTGTAAAGCAATTATCCTTCAATAAAAAAATAAAAAAATAAATGAATCCTTCTGCCAATGCAAGAGACTTAAGAGGCATGGCTTTGATCTCTAGGTCAGGAAGATCCCCTGAAAGAGGGCATGGAAACACACTCCAGTACTCTTTCCAGCAAATCCCATGGACAGGGGAGCCTAGTGGGCTACAGTCCACGGGGTTGCAAGGAGTCAGGTACGACTCAAGTGACTTAGCATGCTCATGTTCAATATCACTTGCTCCTCTGTGTTTCCTGTGTTTTTAAATTTACCTGTTGCAGAAAATCATCTCTTGCTTTAATCAAATCAGGGTTCCACTTACAGAAAGTAGGAGGCATATCTTACTTCAAAATTTTGAATGTGGGAACTTTAATCCCTATCTTGTCACTGGAATGCTTCAGAGGACCTCTTCCAGGGTTCATTCAAAAATATCTTCCTAATGTAGATGCCACAGACATTTCTTTCCTGAAGTCTCACTCTTCTGTGCTAAGCATTGCCCTCATGCCAAGTTCCTTCCGAGTGTTTATATTCTTACGTCAGTTAACAGCTCAGGTCATAAAGAATATAGGATAACAGAGTTATGTGAACCCCTTTCTGGGGACTAGAAGGAGATTTAAGGGCCCTGGATCCCTAAACAGAATAAGGGAAATGGGAATCAAAACAGTATTTCCATAGTTTGAAGTTTTGCCAGCCCTGCTGAGCACAAAGGCCACTCCCACTTCATACCATGTACCCTATCAGAGGCCAGGGAAAGGTCTCAATACCAGAGAACTCAGGGGCACAACAACCAGGTCCTCTTCAAAGAAGCTTACTCCACATTGCATAAGAGTGGAGTATGCCTGTCTCCTCCACTTCCAGATGTCTTCCTGGCCGCCCCATCTCCCCAGCACTGTCCCTCATGCACCCTGAGAGCTCTGTCATGTCTCAGAGGTCCTCTCTCTTTCCCCTCCACAGTATCAAATCCCAACTTACACCAGGGGCGGCAGCCATCTCTGTGCTCAAGGGAGTAGAAAGAGGAGAGAGAGCAAAGGAGCTGGCCTCCCGTTTATAGAAGCAGCTAAAATCCTCTGCCTGTCTGCGGTGTGTGTGTCAGGCTTTCCTGGACCTTTTGTTCTTGCAAGTGCTGGAGAATTTACTGTCACTTTCTCTACATTGGATTCCGTTAAGCAGAAATGTCATCTAATCAGGCATGTCTCCTCTCAGCCAATCCATTGCCCTCCTTGTTCCTAATGTGAGATGACCCTTGTGTGTTGGAAATTGTTCTGTGCTTAACCATCCACCACTCCAATCCTGACTTATATGTAGCTCTGAACCCTCAGTGGCTTGAAGACTTTGAACACTTGGTGGTCCTTTCCAGGTGTTATCAGCTGAAATCCTGATAAACATTTACAAACCATGTGACCTTGGGCCTATTATTTAATCTCAATTATCTTCCTTTTTTACTGTATAAAATAGAAGTAGTAACCAATTTTCAGATGACTAAGATTAGAATTAATATATGAAAAGCAGTATAAATTTATACTCCAGTCTGTCTTTACCTTGTGTAGAATCCTCAAAAAATCTCTTTTCTGATGTGAAGTAAGGATAATAGTTATAGTTAATAAGGATAGTTAATAAGGATAAATACATGAATGAATTATTAAATGAATGAATAAGGAAGTGAATAAAAAGTGAGAAATAACATTTACCTAGTACTTACTATATTTCAGAAGCTGCAGAAGATGTTATTAAATGGTAACTCCTTAAAATTTAGCATTCTGCCAGTCAGAATGGCTGCGACCCAAAAGTCCACAAGCAATAAATGCTGGAGAGGGTGTGGAGAAACGGGAACCCTCTTACACTGTTGCTGGGGATGCAAACTAGTACAGCCACTATGGAGAACAGTATGGAGATTCCTCAAAAAACTGGGAATAGAACTGCCTTATGATCTAGCAATCCCACTGCTGGGCATACACACCGAGAAAACCAGAATTGAAAGAGGCACGTGTACCCCAATGTTCATAGCAGCACTGTTTACAATAGCCAGGACCTGGAAGCAACCTAGATGTCCATCTGCAGATGAATGAATAAGAAAGCTGTGGTACATATACACAATGGAGTATTACTCAGCCATTAAAAAGAATACATTTGAATCAGTTCTAATGAGGTGGATGGAACTGGAGCCTATTATACAGAGTGAAGTAAGCCAGAAAGAAAGACACAAATACAGTATACTAACGCATATATATGGAATTTAGAAAGATGGTAAAAATAACCCTGTATACGAGACAGCAAAAGAGATACTGATGTATAGAACAGACTTTTGGACTCTGGGACCGGGAGAGGGCGGGATGATGTGGGAGAATAGCATTGAAATATGTATAATATCATATCTGAAGCGAGTCGCCTGTCCAGGTACGATGCCCGATAACAGATGTCTGGGGCTGGCACACTGGGACGACCCGGAGGGATGATATGGGGAGGGGGTAGGGAGGAGGGTTCAGGATGGGGAGCACATGTATACTGGTGGCAGATCCATCTCGATGTGTGGTAAAAGCAATACAATATTGTAAAGTTAAGCAAAATCAAAAATAAAAAAAAATAAAAAAAATTTAGCATTCTAATGAGGTAGGTATTAGTATTTTTGTTGATAAGCACACGTCCTATTAGTAGTAGCTGGTAAGCAAGTGTTCAGATGTGAACCTCTATTTCTGCATTCCTTGTCTTCTCCTGTTGTGCCTCAGTGGGAAGGAAAGTGAGGCATGTGTACACGTGTATGTTTTTTTTATTACAGCACAGGTACAAGTTGAAGGAAGGAAAAGAGAGAACGGAAAGTGGAGGATGCATGGAGCCTTAGGATGATTAAAGCAAGAAGCGTTTGGGAGGTCTCTGTGTGGGCAGGAGCATCCCTGGGTGGTGAGCCCCGCCTGGAAAAATCTATGTGTCTCCATTGGGTGGTGGGGAACAAAGAGTCCGTGAGTGCAGGACTCAGAGCCTGGAGGAAGACTGCACCCTGATGCAAAGGTAGAGACAACTGCTCTCCCAGAAGCGTGAGTGACAAAAGATAACACTGTAAGGCAATTCCACAGCACAGTAGAGAAACTGCTGCTGGAGCTGGGAATCTCCAGTTTACGCAAGATCTGGATTCCAAGAAATGGTGTCTTTAGAGGAATGAGAATAACAAATCTGGACTTTGATCTCTCTTTCCCCTCCTCCCTTCTTGTGTGAAATTACCTCCCAGCCCAAGTCCGGGAGAAGGGGAGTTCTAAACGCCCCAATGTCACTTGCTGACCACAGGTTCTTCCTGGGATCTGACTCTTTTTTACCACAGCGTCCATCTGACATTTTCCCATCAATGTCACAAGAAACTTTTTCAGAGGCAAAAAGATCTCTTTTCCTTTGCCCCTCTAACAAATCTGGGAAATCAGCCAAGGTCAAAGATCATGCTGTGGAGATCTTGGCAGATTTTAAAATAAATGCCTTGGATATTCACAGCCTCCCAGCTCTGCCCTAGCTGATGGGGTGGTCTAGGGCTCGTCACTGTCCCCTCTAGGACTCCCTGGAGCAGGCGTCTCTTTTCCATCTCTTTCATAAATGCCCATGAAAGAGGTTGTAAAACTGCTTTGGGATCAGGAATATTGCTTCAGAAATGCCAAGCAAACTCAATCAAAATGCACCTGGAAATTCTTATATAATGATGGTTAGGGGAAAGTCTCTGCAGCACTGTCCCTCAGGCACCCTGAGAGCTCCTTCATGTTTCGGAGGTCCTCTCTCTTTCCCCTCTACAGTATCAAATCCCAACTACACCAGGGGAGGCAGCCATCTCTGTGCTCAAGAGAGTAGAAACGGGAGAGAGAGAAAGGAGCTGGCCTCCCGTTTATAGAAGCAGCTAAGTTGGAAATCCTTGCCTGCCTGCTGCGTGTTTCAGGCTTTCCTGGACCCTTTGTTCATGCAAGTGCTAGAGACTTTACTGTCACTTACTCTACATTGGATTCCGTAAGCAGAAATGTCATCTAATCAAGCATGTCTCCTCTCAGCCAATCCACTGACCTCCTTGTTCCTAAAGTGAGATGACCCTTTTGTGTTGGAAATTGTTGTGTACTTAACCACATCCTTAACCACTCCCCATCCTGACTTCTATGTAGCCCTGGACCCTCAGTGGCTTGATGACTTTGAACACTTAGTGGTCTTTTCTAAGTCTTTCCATCCTGGAGAACATGGTTTACAGAAGTGTCCGTGTAATGAGTGGGAGCCGAGAACTCATTTCAGTATTTTGAAAATCTTAATCATATGTCATGTTCTCCTCTTTGAAGCTCTCACTAGAGAGTGAATTATGTTGGAAAACCTAATACTTATTTGAGTGTATTTTTGAGGGGAAGACATATGTTCTGAAACAAATGAGTGTGAAGGGGGTAGAATGCCTGATGGAATAGAATAGAAACCTTGACCTGCCTTTTCTCTCTTCAAACAGCTCTCTAGATCTTCCTCTCCCTGTGTTTAGAAAACACGATTGTGAGCTCTGACTGAGGCACAGCAGTAAAGGGCTATCCCAAGTCCGCTGTCCAGTAGGATCTAGGGATTCTGAAACCTCACCAGTGGCTAGACAGAAAAGCTCAGATCAGGTTGAAGGTGATCTGGAAAGAGAAAAGTCCTGCAGCAGGACAGGGATAGGGGATGGGCCTGGAAAGAGTAAGGAAGACTGAACAAGGCAGCCTATTTTCAAACTTTACTTGCACTCATTTAATTTCTTAAATCTCCATGCCACTTCTGGAAAGCGAAGAGGAAGTGTGGATGCTTAAAACTGCTCAAAATGAAATCATGCCTTCTCAGAGACTTTCTGTCTTGCCCTTCTGGCTCCAGGGGCCTGTGCCATGTTGGTGCCTATGTCTGCATTCTCAGGGGAAGCAGGGAACCTTGGTCAGAATCTCCAGGATGCTGAGCCCAGAAATGTCATTTACCAGGAATGATATCTGTGTGCCAATATCTCTGAGATCTCTACCCACAGCCCGAACCCTGAGCTACAGATCTGTGTATCTAGCTGCTTCCATGCATGGTTCTGTGGACTTCCCTGTGCATCCTTGAACGTGCCTGGCTCTCTGCCACCTGGGCACTGAGCACCCCTTTCCCTCCGATTCTACCCTCAACACCTTGGATTTATTAGAATATGCAATGTAAGCAGCATCTCCTTCTGGACGTCCTCCCTGACTCTCTTCTACCCTCTTCCAGGTTATATGTGCATCTCCTGTCCCTTTCCAGACCCTCTGCAAGCCTTCTAGAGCATGTTCTCCAGCGATAAGGCCATCTATTTACTTGTCCTTTACCCTTAGTCAACAGTGGAAATCTTGAGGGTCATGACTGTGTCTGAATTATCCTATACGTTCAGCACTTCCCAGGCATGTTGACGGACACAGGATGTACTTACTACTGGGTACCAAATGCATGAATGAGTTAATAAATGAATGAATAAGTGATTAGAAAAGGAAACATTTTTTGAGTACGTATACCTCAAACTATAGATGCAGCTATACTACTGGTAGTGGTTTGGTACTTGGGTAAAAACAAACATATAGACCAGTGGAACAGAAATGAGAGGCCAAATGTAAGCCCGTGCATATGTGATCAATGCCTATTTCACAGGGAGCTGAGAATGCTCAATGGGGAGAAGATAGACCTTTTAATAAATATTGTTGGGAAAATGGGATGTCTGCATGATGAAAAACTGAAACAGACCTCAGTCCCACTCCCCTTCACAACGTCCAATGGAGTAAAGATTAAAATGTAAGACGTTTAAGCATAGAGCTCCTAGAATGAAATACAGAGGAAAAGGCCCTTGACATTGCCAGGGACTGTGGGTTTCAGGAAATGCAGAGGTGGATGTTCTGAAGGTACAAAGTCTCAGTTATGAAATGATAAGGTCTGGGAATCTAATGTTCAGTGTGTTGACCAGTGGTCCCCAGCCCCAGGCAATGAACAAGAACCAAACCGTGGCCTGTTAGGAGATGGGTTGCCCAGAGAAAGTGAACAGCAGGAGAAATGAAAACCATCCCCACCTTTCTCAGCTCCCTGGCTGAGGTCCCTGGAAAAATTCTCTTCCACAAAACTAGTCCCTGGTGTCAAAAAGGTTAGGGAGTGCTGGTGTTGACTATAGTTAATATTATTGTATTGGATACTTAGAAGTTGCTATGAGAGTAGATTTTTAATGTTCTCACCACCATCACAATACAAAATGTCGATTATGCGATGAAGAATGTGCTAACCTTGTGGTAAACACTTTGCCATGTATAGGTATATGAGTCATAATATTATATGCTTTACATTGACAAGCTGTTAAATGAAAATCACTTCTCAATAAAGCTGCAAAAATATAAAAATGAAGTTAGTGGTCATGAATGCTATGTGAAATTTCTCAACACAACTATGCCCTTTTCTTCATCCACAATCAACTGAACAGATGCAGGGAAAGGCTAGGATTTTAGCTGGATTTCAACACAAACCTTGATAGTACGTATGAAAAAAAAAAGTAGTTATAATGACCGCCTCAATGCAAAGAAATAGAGGAAAACAACAGAATGGGAAAGACTAGGGATCTCTTCAAGAAAATCAGAGATACCAAAGGAACATTTCATGCAAAGATGGGCACGATAAAGGACAGAGATGGTGTGGACCTAACAGAAGCAGAAGATATTAAGAAGAGGTGGCAGGAATACACAGAAGAACTGTACAAAAAAGGGTTTCAAGACCCAGATAATCATGATGATGTGATCACTGACCTAGAGCCTGACATCGTGGAATGTGAAGTCAAATGGGCCTTAGAAAGCATCACTATGAACAAAGCTAGTGGAGGTGATGGAATTCCAGTGGAACTATTCCAAGTCCTGAAAGATGATGCTGTGAAAGTGCTGCACTCAATATGCCAGCAAATTTGGAAAACTCAGCAGTGGCCACAAGATTGGAAAAGGTCAGTTTTCATCCCAATCCCAAAGAAAGGCAATGCCAAAGAGTGCTCAAACTACCACACAATTGCACTCATCTCGCACGCTAGTAAAGTAATGCTCAAAATTCTCCAAGCCAGGCTTCAGCAATATGTGAACCGTGAACTTCCTGATGTTCAAGCTGGTTTTAGAAAAGGCAGAGGAACCAGAGATCAAATTGCCAACATCCGCTGGATCATGGAAAAAGCAAGAGAGTTCCAGAAAAACATCTATTTCTGCTTTATTGACTATGCCAAAGCCTTTGACTGTGTAGATCACAATAAACTATGGAAAATTCTGAAAGAGATGGGAATACCAGACCACCTGATCTGCCTCTTAAGAAATCTGTATGCAGGTCAGGAAGCAACAGTTAGAACTGGTCATGGAACAACAGACTGGTTCCAAATAGGAAAAGGAGTACATCAAGGCTGCATATTGTCACCATGTTTATTTAACTTATATTCAGAGTACATCATGAGAAATGCTGGACTGGAAGAAGCACAAGTTGGAATCAAGATTGCTGGGAGAAATATCAATAACCTCAGATATGCAGATGACAGGACTCTTATGGCAGAAAGTGAAGAGGAACTAAAAAGCCTCTTGATGAAAGTGAAAGTGGAGAGTGAAAAGGTTGGCTTAAAGCTCAACATTCAGAAAACTAAGATCATGGCATCTGGTCCCATCACTACATGGGAAATAGATGGAGAAACAGTGGAAACAGTGTCAGACTTTGTTTTTCTAGGCTCCAAAATCAGTGCAGATGGTGACTGCAGTCATGAAATTAAAAGACGCTTGCTCCTTGGAAGGAAAGTTATGACCAACCTAGATAGCATATTCAAAAGCAGAGACATTACTTTACCAACAAAGGTTCGCCTAGTCAAGGCTATGGTCTTTCCTGTGGTCATGTATGGATGTGAGAGCTGGACTGTGAAGAAGACTGAGCGCCGAAGAATTGATGCTTTTGAACTGTGGTGTTGGAGAAGACTCTTGAGAGTCCCTTGGACTGCAAAAAGATCCAACCAGTCCATTCTGAAGGAGATCAATCCTGGAATTTCTTTAGAAGGAATGATGCTAAAGCTGAAACTCCAGTATTTTGGCCACCTCATGCGAAGAGTTGACTCATTGGAGAAGACTCTGATGCTGGGAGGGATTGGGGGCAGGAGGAGAAGGGGACGACAGAGGATGAGATGGCTGGATGGCATCACTGACTCGATGGGTGTGAGTCTGGGTGACCTCCGGGAGCTGGTGATGGACAGGGAGGCCTGGCGTGCTGCGATTCATGGGGTCGCAAAGAGTCGGACACGACTGAGCGACTGATCTGATCGGATCTGAGGGAACCTAAACTGGAGAGAGAGTTGTACAGATATGAGGGAGATGAAGCACAGTGTTAAATGTCTAGGTGCGTACTGAGGAAGACACTGAAAGGAGATGGTATAGAAGTACAGTCTCCGTGGATACTGAATTCTCAGGGCTCACGGAGGTAGCTGTGGAGAGAGTGAGAGTGGGTCAGGACAAATCCCTTCAAGGAGACAAGGGAGCCAAGGAGGTGAGGTGGGGATGACAGTAGCTAGGAGGGTTAGGGGCAAAGCTGCAGTCAAAACTGAGGATGACATCATTTAATCTACAACATCTCCCACCGGGAAGGTATTCTTTTTTTTTTTTTTTAAAGATTTATTTAATTTTGGCTGCCCTGGGTCTACGTTGCTGTGCACAGGCTTTCTCTTGTTGTGGCATGCAGTATTCTCATTGCTGTGGCTTTTCTTGTTGCTGAGCACGGGTTCTAGAGCACAGGCACAGTAGTCATGGGCACTCAGACTACTCAGTTGGGAATGTGCTTAGAGGGAATGTGCAAACTTTCCAGATCAGGGATGATACCTGGGAAATCCTGCATTGGCTGGTGGAGTCTTAGCCACCAGACCACCAAAAATTCCCCACAGATAAGGGTTGCAACACATGCGTTATAAATCATGACACCAAGCAATATCAGGTTAAATACCTAGCTAAGTTCTCTCAGCAGAGATTGAAATCTTAAGCCAGTTAAAAATTAAGAGTAGCAATGATGTGAGAAGGAATTCTGCTGCCTCTGGCTTAACACACTGCCAGGGACAGTCTACCCAAAAGGGCCTTTCTCTCCAATGCTTTCCCTTCACTACACTGGGGGAGCTCACTCTCAATATCCCATCAGATCAGATCAGATCAGATCAGTTGCTCAGTCGTTTCCGATTCTTTGTGACCCCATGAATCACAGCACGCCGGGCCTCCCTGTCCATCACCAACTCCCGGAGTTCACTGAGACTCATGCCCATCAAGTCAGTGATGCCATCCAGCTATCTCATCCTCTGTCATCCCCTTCTCCTCTTGCCCCCATTCCCTCCCAGCATCAGAATCTTCTCCAATGAGTCAACTCTTCGCATGAGGTGGCCAAAGTACTGGAGTTTCAGCCTTAGCATCATTCCCTCCAAAGAAATCCCAGGGCTGATCTCCTTCAGAATGGACTGGTTGGATCTCCTTGCAGTCCAAGGGACTCTCAAGAGTCTTCTCCAACACCACAGTTCAAAAGCATCAATTCTTTGGCGCTCAGCTTTCTTCACAGTCCAACTCTCACATCCATACATGACTAATGGAAAAACTATAGCCTTGATTAGTCTGACCTTTGTTGGTAAAGTAATGTCTCTGCTTTTAAATATGCTATCTAGGTTGGTAATAACTTTCCTTCCAAGGAGCAAGTCTCTTTTAATTTCATGGCTACAGTCACCATCTTCAGTGATTTTGGAGCCCAGAAAAACAAAGTCTGACACTGATTCCACTGTTTCCCCATCTGTTTCCCATGAAGTGATGGGACCAGATTCCATGATTTTAGTCTTCTAAATGTTGAGCTTTAAGCCAACTTTTTCACTCTCCACTTTCACTTTCATCAAGAGGCTTTTTAGTTCCTCTTCACTTTCTGCCATAAGGGTGATGTCATCTGCATATCTGAGGTTATTGATATTTCTCCCTGCAATCTCGATTCCAGCTTGTGTTTTTTCCCGTCCAGCGTTTCTCATAATGTACTCTGCATAGAAGTTAAATAAACAAGGTGACAATATACAGCCTTGACATACTCCTTTTCCTATTTGGAACCAGTCTGCTGTTCCATGTCCAGTTTTAACTGTTGCTTCCTGACCTGCATGCACGTTTCTCAGGAGGCAGGTCAGGTGGTCTGGTATTCCCATCTCTTTCAGAATTTTCCACAGTTTATTGTGATCCACACAGTCAAAGGCTTTGGCATAGTCAATAAAGCAGAAATAGATGTTTTCTGGAACTCTCTTGCTTTTTCCATGATCCAGCGGATGTTGGCAATTTGATCTCTGGGTCCTCTGCCTTTTCTAAAACCAGCTTGAACATCTGGAAGTTCACGGTTCACATATTGCTGAAGCCTGGCTTGGAGAATTTTGAGCATTACTTTACTAGCATATGAGATGAGTGCAATTGTTCAGTAGTTTGAGCATTCTTTGGCATTGCCTTTCTTTGGGATTGGAATGAAAACTGACCTTTTCCACTCCTGTGGCCACTGCTGCATTTTCTATATCTGCTGGCATATTGAGTGCAGCACTTTCACAGCATCATCTTTCCGGATTTGGAATAGCTCCACTGGAATTCCATCACCTCCACTCTCTTTGTTCGTAGTGATGCTTTCTAAGGCCCACTTGACTTCACATTCCAGGATGTCTGGCTCTAGGTCAGTGATCACACCATCATGATTATCTTGGTCGTGAAGATCTTTTTTGTACAGTTCTTCTGTGTATTCTTGCCACCTCTTCTTAATATCTTCTGCTTCTGTTAGGTCCACACCATTTCTGTCCTTTATCGAGCCCATCTTTGCATGAAATGTTCCTTTGGTATCTCTGATTTTCTTGAAGAGATCCCTAGTCTTTCCCATTCTGTTGTTATCCTCTATTTCTTAGCATTGATCACTGAAGAAGGCTTTCTTATCTCTTCTTGCTATTCTTTGGAACTCTGCATTCAGATGTTTATAACTTTCCTTTTCTCCTTTGCTCGTCACTTCTTTTCTTTTTACAGCTATTTGTAAGGCCTCCCCAGGCAGCCATTTTGCTTTTTTTCATTTGTTTTCCATGGGGATGGTCTTGATCCCTGTCTCCTGTACAATGCCATGAACCTCATTCCATAGTTCATCAGGCACTCTACTATCAGATCTAGGCCCTTCAATCTATTTCTCACTTCCACTGTATAATCATAAGGGATTTGATTTAGGTCATACCTGAATGGTCTAGTGGTTTTCTCTACTTTCTTCAATTTCAGTCTGAATTTGGCAATAAGGAGTTCATGGTCTGAGCCAGAGTCAGCTCCTGGTCTTGTTTTTGCTGACTGTATAGAGCTTCTCCATCTTTGGCTGTGAAGAATATAATCAATCTGATTTCGGTGTTGACCATCTGATGATGTCCATGTATAGAGTCTTGTGTTGTTGGAAGAGGGTGTTTGCTATTACCAGAATATTCCATACAAAGGACTAATTAAGGGCAAGGGTCATAGAGTCTCCAGAGCTCCATCTTCTCTCCTAAACACCAGGAGTAGTTGATTCCCTGGTTTCCTCTCCAGTAAGAGGCTCATCAGCACCCTTTCTCATTCTCTACAACTGCTCCGCCCTTTATAACCAGGGAGGACATTTTTGCTGCCACCACGAGCTCATCCTGATTTGCCATCGCCACAAGGGTCAGGCCGTTGCCTTGTCTACACCTCATTACAGGGTTTCCAGGAACCCACATCCTCACCTCTGCCTGGATTTCAGTGCTTCCCAGGACTTAGGGAGCTTCTTACCCCTAAGACATTCTATTCATTCTCCAGGAAGCACGCACCCCAGTTCTTCTGCCCTATGGTAACCGCTCTGATTTCAAGTACCCATTTCAGAAATCAACAGTCGTGTCACTTGGCCTTTCTTCCATCCTTGCCCCGGCCATTTCAAACCTGGAGAATCCAGAGCAGGAGCAAGAGACCAACTTCTCACCTGGAAACTGAAGGTCTAAATATACTTGCCAGAGAATAAGACAAAGGCGGGCATAGTACACATCACACTTTAAAAAAATGGTCCTATAAGAAAAACAGCAGTACAGTATCCTAACGCGGGGAAGGCAATGGCACCCCACCCCAGTACTCTTGCCTGGAAAATCCCATGGACAGAGGTCCCTGGTGGGCCGCTGTCCATGGGGTCGCTAAGAGTCGGACCCAACTGAGCGACTTCACTTTCACTTTTCACTTTCATGCATTGGAGAAGGAAATGGCAACCCACTCCAGTGTTCTTGCCTAGAGAATCCCAGGGATGGGGGAGCCTGGTGGGCTGCCGTCTATGGGGTCGCACAGAGTCGGACACAATTGAAGAGACTTAGCAGCAGCAGCAGCAACAACGCATATATATGGAATTTAGAAATATGGTAAGGATAACCCTGTATGCGAGACAGCAAAAGAAACACAGATGTATAGAACAGTTTTTGGACTCTGTGGGGGGGGGGATGATTTGGGAGAATGGCATTGAAACATGTATAATATCATATATGAAACGAATCGCCAGTCCAAGTTCGATTCATGATACTGGTTGCTTGGGGCTGGTGCACTGGGACGACCCAGAAGGATGGTACGGGGAGGGTGGAGGGAGAGGGGTTTGGGCTGGGGAATACATGTATACCTGTGGCGGATTCATGTTGATGTATGGCAAAACCAGTACAATATTGTAAAGGAATGAACCTCCAATAAAAAATAATTAAATTTGTATTAAAAAAATAAAGAAAGGTATACCTCAAAAAAAAAAAAAAAAAAAAAAGGTCCTATAGATGAGGGGCACATTCTGGAATATCAAATGATGTGTAGGGACAGATTATTGAACATTATTTCAGACATAGTTGTGTTCCGGATCTTGAGAGTAATTTTGGGGTTTGTCTTTGTATATGTGTCCAAATATGTCTGAGCTATGTGTTTGGAAATTCATGTGTACCTGCGGTAAGATGTCTGTGCAGTTTTATCCTTCTGTGCCTGTTTTCAGAGTTTGGCATCTTCGGCTTGCCTGTCTGAACTAGTGTGTGGCTTTGTAATCACAGAATTAGATGAGTTGACTTCTTATAACTCTACATCTGTAGAACCAGTGGTCTATACACCTGAATGTTATCTCTTGCATTTATTTATCTCCAGTATGACTATAAAATTATCTAGACATAAAGGTCAGTCTTTGCCTTGCAAGTACTTTTATCTTTCACTATCCCTAGCATATTAGAGGCTGGTTCAGGAAAAGAGGAAGGACTTTTCAATTAGTCAGATTTGTGTTGAAATCCTGATAAGCATTTACAAACCATGTGACCCTGGGCCTATTATTTACTCTCAATTACCTTCTTTTCTTACTGTATAAAATAGAAGTAGTAACCAATTTTCAGATGACTAAGATTAGGATTAATATATGAAAAGCGATATAAATTTATACCCTAGTCTGTCTTTACCTTGCACAGAACCCTCAAAAAATCTGTTTTCTGATGTGAGATAAGGATAATAGTTACCATGTATTAAAAGCCTATTATGTTGTCAGGCTGCAGTGCTTGAGACCCTGGCTTCAGTCCTTGGGTCGGGAAGATCACCTGGAGAAGGGAATGGCCCCCCAGTCCAGTATTCTCACCTGGTTACTTAGGTTGAGAGAGGAGTCTGGTGTGTGAGACGGGCTTCCGTCCAGACAGGTATTTGTGACATCTTTGTTAGTCTCAGTCTCCAAGTCTTCAGTGCTTGCAGAATCACACTATAATGGAAAGATATAAAAACATAAGAAATACATACGGACAAATAATATTGAAAATAAGGTCACTATAATAAACAAATTAATATTACAAAATAAAAGTAAAAACGGTACAGAGAAGATGTTTTCTAAACAGGGTTTCTTGCTCAATTCATCATGCATTTGGTCAGTGAAGGTCTCTGTAATGGGTCAGTTCAGTTGCTCACTCGTGTCTGACTCTTTGCAACCCCACGAGTCGCAGCATTCCAGGCCTCCCTGTCCATGACCAACTCCCGGAGTTCACTGAGACTCACGTCCACCGAGTCAGTGATGCCATCCAGCCATCTCATCCTCTGTCATCCCCTTCTCCTCCTGCCCCCAATCCCTCCCAGCATCAGGGTCTTTTCCAATGAGTCAGCTCTTCACATGAGGTGGCCAAAGTATTGGAGTTTCAGCTTTAGCATCTGTCTGTTCAATGAATATTCAGGGCTGATTTCCTTTAGGATGGACTGGTTGGATCTCCTTGCAGTCCAAGGGACTCTCAAGAGTCTTCTCCAACACCACAGTTCAAAAGCATCAATTCTTTGGCGCTCAGCTTTCTTCACAGTCCAGCTCTCACATCCATACATGACTAATGGGAAAACTATAGCCTTGATTAGACTGACCTTTATTGACAAAGTGATCTCTCTGCTTTTGAATATGCTATCTAGGTTGGTCATAACTTTCCTTCCAAGGAGTAAGTCTCTTTTAATTTCATGGCTGGCTGCAATCACCAATCTGCAGTGATTTTGGAGCCCCCCAAAATAAAGTCTGACACTGTTTCCACTGTTTTCCATCTATTTCCCATGAAGTGATAGGTCCAGATGCCATGATCTTAGTTTTCTGAATGTTGAGCTTTAAACCAACGTTTTCACTCTCCTCTTTCACTTTCATCAAGAGGCTTTTAGGTTCCTCTTCACTTTCTGCCATAAGGGTGGTGTCATCTGCATATTTGAGGTTATTGATATTTCTCCCAGCAATCTTGATTCCAGCTTGTGTTTCTTCCAGTCCAGCATTTCTCATGATGTACTCTGCATAGAAGTTAAATAAGCAGAGTGACAATATACAGCCTAGACGTACTCCTTTTTCTATTTGGCACCAGTCTATTGTTCCATGTCCAGTTCTAACTGTTGCTTCCTGACCTGCATGCACATTTCTCAAGAGGCAGGTCAGGTGGTCTGGTATTCCCATCTCTTTCAGAATTTTCCACAGTTTATTGTGATCCACACAGTCAAAGGCTTTGGCATAGTCAATAAAGCAGAAATAGATATTTTTCTAGAACTTTCCTGCTTTTTCCATGATCCAGCGTATGTTGGCAATTTGATCTCTGCTTCGTCTGCCTTTTCTAAAACCAGCTTGAACATCTGGAAGTTCCTGGTTCACGTATTGTTGAAGCCTGGCTTGGAGAATTTTGAGCATTACTTTACTAGTGTGTGATCAGATCAGATCAGATCAGATCAGTCGCTCAGTTGTGTCCGACTCTTTGCGACCCCATGACCGCAGCACACCAGGCCTCCCTGTCCATCACCAACTCCCGGAGGTCACTCAGACTCATATTGATCGAGTCAGTGATGCCATTCAGCCATCTTATCCTCTCTCGTCCCTTTCTTCTCCTGCCCCCAGTCCTTCCCAGCATCAGAGTCTTTTCCAATGAGTCAACTCTTCACATGAGGTGGCCAAAATACTGGAGTTTCAGCTTTAGCATCATTCCTTCCAAAGAAATCCCAGGGCTGATCTTCTTCAGAATGGACCAGTTGGATCTCCTTGCAGTCCAAGGAACTTTCAAGAGTCTTCTCCAACACCACAGTTCAAAAGCATCAATTCTTCGGTGCTCAGCCTTCTTCACAGTCCAGCTCTCACATCCATACATGACCACAGGAAAGACCATAGCCTTGACTAGGCGAACCTTTGTTGGCAAAGTGATGTCTCTGCTTTTGAATATGCTATCTAGGTTGGTCATAACTTTCCTTCCAAGGAGTAAGCGTCTTTTAATTTCATGGCTGCAGTCACCATCTGCAGTGATTTTGGAGCCCAGAAAAATAAAGTCTGACACTGTTTCCACTGTTTCTCCATCTATTTCCCATGTAGTGATGGGACCAGATGCCATGATCTTCGTTTTCTGAATGTTGAGCTTTAAGCCAAACATTTCACTCTCCACTTTCATTTTCATCAAGAGGCTTTTGTGTTCCTCTTCACTTTCTGCCATAAGGGTGGTGTCATCCGCATATCTGAGGTTATTGATATTTCTCCCAGCAATCTTGATTCCAACTTGTGTTTCTTCCAGTCCAGCATTTCTCATGATGTACTCTGCATATAAGTTAAATAAACATGGTGACAATATACAGCCTAGACGTACTCCTTTTCCTATTTGGAACCAGTCTGTTGTTTCATGTTCAGTTCTAACTGTTGCTTCCTGACCTGCATACAGATTTCTTAAGAGGCAGGTCAGGTGGTCTGGTATTCTCATCTCTTTCAGAATTTTCCATAGTTTATTGTGATCTACACAGTCAAAGGCTTTGGCATAGTCAATAAAGCAGAAATAGATGTTTTCTGGAACTCTCTTGCTTTTTCCATGATCCAGCGGATGTTGGCAATTTGATCTCTGGGTCCTCTGCCTTTTCTAAAACCAGCTTGAACATCAGGAAGTTCATGGTTCATGTAATGTTGAAGCCTGGCTTGGAGAATTTTGAGCATTACTTTACTAGCATGTGAGATGAATGCAATTGTGCGGTAGTTTGAGCATTCTTTGGCATTGCCTTTCTTTGGGATTGGAATGAAAACTGACCTTTTCCAGTCCTGTGGCCACTGCTGAGTTTTCCAAATTTGCTGGCATATTGAGTGCAGCACTTTCACAGCATCATCTTTCAGGATTTGAAATAGCTCAATCGGAATTCCATCACCTCCACTAGCTTTGTTCGTAGTGATGCTTTCTAAGGCCCATTTGACTTCATATTCCAGGATGTCTGGCTCTACGTCACTCATCACACCATTGTGATTATCTGGGTCATGAAGATCTTTTTTGCATAGTTCTTCTGTGTATTCTTGCCCATTATATAATGAGTAGATAGTAAAATACAGGAAATACATATGGCCGAGTGATATTGAAAATAGGGTCACTATAATGAATGAATTATTATTATTAAAAAAGTAGATACAGTATAGAAAAGATGTTTCCTAAAGAGGGTTTCCATCTAAAATAGTCATAGCCATGGAGGAAGTCCTGGGAATCTTCCATTAGACTGTCAACTCTTGGAAGGTCTCTGCACTCCATTGGTTATATCATCAGTCACCTGGACAGAAAGACCAAAGACAGTTGCCTAGAACGCCTGCCCCCTTCTATCCTTTAGTGTCCCCTTCTTTGCTGCCCCCACCCCTCTCTGCCTGTTTGGCTCTCCAGATATTTTATAACAAGCTGTGTCCCTTCCTTGTTGGAAACTTGTCTTTTGAAACTTTCAAGCCATAGTGTACGAAAACCAGTCTTATGCTTTGGTAACCCTACCTCTTATCCATACCCAAAATGTTATCTATGATTTCCCACCTTATTTACCTTTCTCCTGTCCTGATAAAGTTTGTCAAATGTCAAAACCCAAGCATCTAAAAATGTGCATCAGAGTCTATAAACACCTCTCAAAGAGAATTTCTAAGATTGACAGTCTAATGGAAGATTCCTAGGGCTTCCCCCATGACTATGACTATTTTTGATGAAAACCCCATTTAGGAAACATCTTCTCTGTACTGTTTGTACTTTTTAAAAAAAATAATGATAATTCATTTATTCCAGAGTCCCTATTTTTAGTATCACTTGGCCCTATGTATTTCCTATGTTTTTATATCTACCCATTATTGAATATGATCTCTTCCTTTAACCAAATCAGGGCCCCACTCACAGAAAGTAGGGACTACATCTGAGTCTTACTTTAATAATCTGAATACAGAGAATCTCACTCCCGTGCTCTCACTGGAAAGCCTCGGAGGACTTCTTTCAGGCTCCACTGAAAAATATCTTCGCAGTCCAGGTGCCAAGGAAATTTCTTCACTGAACTCTCTCTCTTCTTTGCCAAGCCTTGCCCTCTTTGCAAGTTCTCTTTGTAGAGAATATGGTGTTACAGAAGGTAATGTATCAGGGCATTAACAACTTAGGATGAATGAATTCTGTGAACTTCTCTTTTGGAGAAAGCAAGAAATCTTAGGTTTAAGAACCCTGGAAGCCTGAATAGGATAAGAGAGAAAGTGACCTAGACAATATTTCCATAGTTTTAAGTCTTGCCGGTGCTGCTGAGCACAAAACCCACTCACACTTTCTACCAAGTACCCCTACCAGTGACCAGTGTAAGCTCTCAATGCAAGAGAACTCAGGAGCCAAACGACCTGGTTCTCTTCATGGAAACTTTCTTCACATTGAATAGGTATCAATACCCATCTCCTCCCCTTCCAGATGCATTTCCAGCATGCCCCCTTCACCTCCTAGTTTGTCCTTCATCGATTCCTGGGACTCTCTCATGGCTCAGAGGTCCTCTCACTTCCCCCAACCCGGTATCAAATCCCAACTCACAGAGGTGGTGTCGGGGGGTGGCCATGTCTGCAATCAGAGGAGCAGAGTCAGGAGACAGAACAAAAGACTTGCCCTTCAGTTTAAATAAGCTGGTTAGCAGGAAATACCCTGCCCACATGCTGTGTTTATCAAGCTTCCTTGTACTCTTGGCTCTTGCATGGTGTCCTGAATTTACTTTCACTTTTGCTATTGGAGAGTCAATAAAAATACCTCCTGACCAAGCATTTCTTAGGTCAGCCAATCCATTTGCCCTACTTTTTTGAAACATGGGATGATATTTTTCTGTTGAGAATTTTTCTCTGATTAACAACTGAGAAAAAAGTTAGCCTGCAGCCTTGAACCCTTACTGGCCTGAAGACCTTTAACACTTGTGGTCGTTTCCTGCTGCTCTTAAGTGACCCGCTCACATTAGCTGGGGACCTTGGTGAGAGCAAGTGTACCCAGGAAAAGACAGTGAGATTTGCTGTGGGTGGTGTGACCAGGAGCAGCCTGTTCACACTAGCCTGCAGAATATCTGAAGCACACCTGGAGGATACATAGCCCTGCACTGAGAAGAGCCATGAGTTCCAGTCCCAGGGCTGACACTCAATGAACCTGAGCAAGTCTGTTCACCTCCATGGATGTTGGTTTTGTGGTCTATAAAATGATATGGTTGGAGAGAATTCCTAGTGTCTCCCAGGCTCTGAAATCTTTGTTCATAAATGCCCTTTACAAAGAACTTTAGATTCCTGGATCTTGAACTTTCTGTCATTTCCCGTGCTGTCTGTGAGCCTGCAAATCAAACCCACTACTTGACAACAACAGTGAACCAACAAGCCAACGCTGACTCCCACCTTCCACAGGGAAAACAATCACTCATCCCTTTCACACCACAGTGCCTCCACGTCCTCACCTTTACTGCTGGACACTCACTAGGAGCTATTTACTCCCTGGCTCTTCAGATATGGTTTAGGACAAAAAGAGAGTACATAAACTGTGAGTGCTCAGGGAATTTTCTTAATCATTCTGACCTCGGGACATTCAAAATGAATTGCTCTCATTTCCCAAAGTCTTAGAACATCACCACAGACCCACTTCAAGAAAAGCATTTATTAAAAGTGCTTCAAACGTTTTCAAGTGAAAGGTCTGTAAAAATGCAAGTTGTCATCTTTGCTGTGTTTCCAGTGGTCACTTACTGTACCTTCACTCACTGAGAAATATCAGATGATCCCATTTATTTTAGAAGTTTCTGTCCTGGAGAACTTGGGTTACAGAAGTGGCTACAAGGAGTTCTGGGATTCAAGAGCTCATTCTAGTATTTTAACAAACTTAACATAAATCACGTATTTAAACTCTTATTAGACAGCTTATTAAACTGAAAAAATTGATTGTTGTTTGAATTATTTTGTGGTGTAGACATACTTATTTAAACACACAGGATGAGTATGAAGGGAAAAGAACGTTTGATGCAATAGACTGGAAATCTTGACCTACTATTCTCCCTTCAGATAGTTCTCCAAGTTCTCTCTTTAGAATACAAGTTTGTGATATCTGGTTGCTGCATAGTAGAAAAGGTTTACCCGTGCTGTTCCTGCATCCACTGTTCAGTCGGATTTGGGAACTCTGAAACGTCATCAGTGGCCAGGCAGAAAATGTCAGATGAGGTTGAGGGCAATAGGAAAAGTGCAACCCCTGCAGCAGGATCAGGATGAGGGAATGGGTCTGGAGCAAGAAAGGAGAGCTGTACAAAGCAGAGTTGAATAAACTGCTGTCACCTTCAATATTTTATTTGTATCTAATACTTCCTTAGGTCTTAATGTTATTTCTGAAAAAAGTGAAGAGGGGTAGTAGATGGTTAAAGCTTCTTATAATTAAATCTCTCTCTTGCAGGCTTTCTCTCACCCGAAGGCATGCAGGATCTTAGTTCTTGGAACCAGGGATTGAACCTGTGCCCCTGAAGTGGGAGCAGGAGTCAACTGCCAGGAAAGTCTATTGTACAAGCACCATCCTGTGCCAATATCTGTGTTCTCTGGGGAAGCAGGGAACTTTTGCCAGAGGCTCCGGGAGGGAGAGCTCAGGCATGACATTTCCCAGGGATGATATTTGTCTGTTGATACCCCTCAGATCTGTACCCACAGCCAGCCCTGAGTTGCAGATCTGTGGGTCTAGCTGCTTCCATGCATGATTCCCTGGACTCCCCGTGTGTTCTTGAACATGCCAAGCTCTGTCACTGAGTCATTGAGCACACCATTACCATTCTGTCCCACTGTATCCCCAACACTGTGGATGTACAAGAATATGCAATGTAAGCAGCATCTCCTCCAGGAAGGCCTCCTGACTCTCTTGCATCCTATGCTATAGTATTCAGGGTTACATGCCCATCTTCCGTCCTTTTATACTTCTTCTACAAACCTCTTAGAGGCCATTTCTCCAGCCACAAGTTCATCAGTTTACTTGCCTTTCACCCTCAGTCAACAGTAGGAATCCTGAAGGTCATAATTGTGTCTCTTTTTTTTTTGGTTGCACCACGTAGCAAATGGGATCACAGTTCCTTGACCAAGGATCAAACCTGGGGCCCCTGCACTGGAAGCGGGGCATTTTATCATCTGGACTACCAGGCAAGTCCTTAATAATTGTGTCTTAATTGTCTTGCATTTTTAGCACTCCTCAGGCATGCTGTCTGGCACACTAAATAAATAAATATTTATTAAATCCATGAATGAATTATTAAATGCATGAATAAGGAAGTGAATAAAAAGTGAGAAATAACATTTACCTAGTACTTACTACTGTGACCCCATGGACTGTAGCCTATCAGGCTCCTCTGTCCATGGGATTCTTCAGGCAAGAATACTGGAGTGGGTTGCCATTTCCTTTTCCAGGGGATCTTCCCGACTCAGGGATCAAACCCAGTTCTCCCGCATTGCAGGCAGATGCTTTAACCTCTGAGACACCAGGGAAGCCCTTTTAGGTCCCTTGGTGTCTCAGACGGTAAAGCATCCGTCTATCAATGTGGGAGACCTGGGTTTGATTCCTGGGTCGGAAAGATTCCCTGGAGAAGGAAATGGCAACCCATTCCTGTACTCTTGCCTAGAAAATCCTATGGACGAAGGAGCCTGGTGCAGGCTACTGTCATGGGGTCGCAAAGAGTCGGACATGACTGAGCGATTTCACTTTACTTCTTCAGTACTTACTGTATTTCAGAAGCTGCATAAGATATTATTAAATGGTACCTCATTAAAATTTTAGCATTCTAATGAGGTAAGTATTAGTATTTTTGTTGATAAGCAAAAGTCTTATTAGTAGTAGCTGGTAAGGAAGTGTTCAGATGTGAATCTGTATTTCTGCGTTCCTCGTCTTCTCCTGTTGTGCCTCAGTGGAAAGAAAAGTGAGGCATGTGTACACATGCATGGTGTTTTATTACAGCACAGGTACAAGTTGAAGAAAGGAATAGAGAGAAAGGAAAGTGGAGGATGCATGGAGCCTTAGGATGAATGAAAGCAAGAAGCTTTGGGAGGTCTCTAGGAGAAGGAAATGGCAGCCCATTCCAGTATTCTTGCCTGGAAAATCCCATGGACTGCGGGGCCTGGTAGCCTACCGTCCATGGGGTTGCAAAGAGTCAGACACGATGAGTGACTTCCCTTTCACTATGTAGGCAGGAGCATCCCTGGGTGGTGGGCACTACCTGGAAAAATCTATGTCTCCACTGGGTGGTGGGAACAAAGAGTCCCTGAGTGTAGGACTCAGAGCCTGGCGGAAGACTGCACCCTGGTGCAAAGGTAGAGAAGAACTGCTCTCCAAGAACTGTGAGTGATGAAAGCTAACACTGTAAGGCAATTCCACAGCGCAGTAGAGAAACTGCCCGCTGGAGCTGGGAATTTCCACTTTACACAGGATCTGGATTCCGAGAAATGGTGTCTCTTCAAGGAATGAGAATAACAGATCTGGACTTTGATCTCTCTTTTCCTCTTCCCTTCTTATGTGAAATTACCTCCCAGCCCAATTCCAGGAGAAGGGGAGTTCTCAATGCCCCAATGTCCCTTGCTGACCACAGGTTCTTCCTGGGATCTGACTCTTCTTTGTTTTTTTACCATAGCATCCATCTGACATTTTTCCATCAATGTCACAATAAACTTTTTCAGAGGCAAAAAGATCTCTTTTCCTTTGCCCTTCTAACAAATCCAGAAAATCAGCCAAGGTCAAAGATCATGCTGTGGAGATTTTGGCAGGTTTTAAAGCAAATGTGTCAGATATCAATAGCCTCCCAGCTTGGCCCTAGCTGAAAGGGTGGTCTAGGGCCTGTCCCCTCTGGGACTCCCTGGAGCAGAGTGTCTTTTCCATCTGTTTCATAAATGCCCATGAAAGAGGTTGTAAAACTGCTTTGGGATCAGGAATATTGCTTCAGAAATGCCAAGCAAACAATCAAAATGCACCTGGGAATTCTTATATAATGATAGTTAGGGGAAAGTCTCTGCAGCACTGTCCCTCAGGCACCCCTGAGAGCTCCCTCTTGTCTCAGAGATCCTCTCTCTTTCCCCTCCATGGTATCAAATCCCAACTTAGACCAGGGGAGGCCAGGGGAGGCAGCCATCTTTGCGCTCAAGAGAGTGGCAATGGGGGAGAGAGCAGAGGTGCTGGCCTCCCGTTTATAGAAGCAGCTAAGTTGGAAATCCCCTATCTGCCTGCTGTGTTTCAGGCTTTCCTGGACCCTTTGTTCTTGCAAGTGCTAGAGAATTGACTGTCACTTTCTCTACAGTGGATTCCGTAAGCAGAAATGTCATCTAATCAAGCATGTCTCCTCTCAGCCAATCCACTGACCTCCTTGTTCCTAAAGTGAGAACCCTTTTCGTTGGAAATTGCTGTGTGCTAAACCACCCACCACTCCCAATCCTGACTTTTATGTAGCCCTGGACCCTCAGTGGCTTGACGCCTTTGAACACTTGGTGATCCTTTCCAGGTCTTTCCATCCTGGAGAACATGGTTTTACAGAAGTGTCCGTGTAATGAAAGGAATGGGTGCCGAGAACTCATTTCAATATTTTAAAAATCTTAATCAGATGTCATGTTCTCTTTGAAGCTCTCACTAGAGAGTGAATCATGTTGGAAAACCTAATACTCGTTTCCGTGTATTTTGTGGGGGGGAGACATACATTCTGAAACACATAGAATGAGTGTGAAGGGGGAAGAATGCCTGATGGAATCGAGTGGAAACCTTGACCTGCCTGTTCTCCCTTCAGACAGCTCTCCACAGGGTCTCATTGTCCCTGTGTTTAGAAAACACGATTGTGAACTTTGACTGAGGCACGGCAGTAAAGGGCTATCTCAAGTCCACTGTCCAGTAGGATCCGGGGATTCTGAAACTTCACCAGTGGGCAGGCAGAAAAGCTCAGATATTTTGAGGGTGATCTGGAAAGAGAAAGTCCTGCAGCAGGACAGGGATGGGGGAGGGGCCTGAAAAGAGTAAGAAAGACTGGACAAGGCAGCCTGGAGTAAAGTGTTTCCAATTTTCAACTTTGCTGGCACTCATTTAATTTCATAAATCTTCACACCACTTCTGGAAAGAGAAGAGGATGTGGATTCATGAAACTGCTCAAAATTAAATCACGTCTTCTAAGAGCCTTTCTGTCTTGCCCTTCTGGCTCCAGGGGCCTATGTCATGTTAGTGCCTATGTCTGCATTCTCAGGGGAAGCAGGGAACCTTGGTCAGAATCTCCAGGATGCTGAGCCCAGAAATATCATTTGCCAGCAATGATATCTGTGTGCCAATACCCTTGAGATCTCTACTCACAGCCCGCCCCCTGAGCTGCATATCTGTGGATCTAGCTGCTTCCATATGGTTCTGGGGACTTCCCTGTGCATCCTTGAACGTGCCTGGCTCTCTGCCACCTGGGCACTGAGCACCCCTTTCCCTCTGACTCTACCCTCAACGCCTTGGATTTATTAGAATATGCAATGTAAGCAGGATCTCCTCCAGGACGTCCTTCCTGACTCTTCTCCATCCTTTTCTGGGTTATATGCTCATCTCCTGTCCTTTTAGAGACCCTCTGCAAGCCTTCTAGAGCATGTTCTCCAGCGATAAGGCCATCTGCTTACTTGTCCTTTACCCTTAGTCAACAGTGGAAATCTTGAGGGTCATGACTGTGTCTGAATTATCCTATACGTTGAGCACTTCCCAGGCATGTTGATGGACACAGGATGTACTTATTAACTGGGTACCAAATGCATGAATGAGTTAATAAATGAATGAGGAAGTGAGTAGAGAAAGAAACATTTCTTGAGCCCCTTATACCTCAAACTACAGACGCGGCTATACTGTTGATAGTAGTTTGGTAATTGGATAAAAATAGACATATAGACCAGTGGAACAGAACGAGAGGCCAATGTAAGCCTGTGCATACGTGGTCAACGCCTATTTCACAAGGGAGCCGAGAATGCTCGATGGGGAGAAGATAGACCTTTTAATAAATATTGCTGGGAAAATGCATGATGAAAAACTGAAACAGACCTCAGTCCCACTCCCCTTCACAACGTCGAAGGGACTAAAGATTAAAATGTAAGACGTTTAAGCATAGAGCTCCTGGAATGAAATACAGAGGAAAAGGCCCTTGACATTGCCAGGGACGGAGGGTTTAGGAAATGCGGAGGTGAGGTGGATGTTCTGAAGGTACAAAGTCTCAGTTATGAAATGATAAGGTCTGGGAATCTAATGTTCAGTGTGTTGACCAGTGGTCCCCAGCCCCAGGCAATGAACAGCAACCAAACCGTGGCCTGTTAGGAGATGGGTTGCCCAGAGAGAGTGAACGGCAGGAGAAATGAAAACCATCCCCACCTTTCTCAGCTCCCTGGCCGAGGTCCCTGGAAAAATTCTCTTCCACGAAACTAGTCCCTGGTGTCAAAAAGGTTGGGGAGTGCTGGTGTTGACTATAGTTAATAGTATTGTATTGGACACTTAAAAGTTGCTACAAGAGTAGTATTTTAATGTTCTCACCACCATCACAATACAAAATGTTGATTATGCGATGAAGAATGTGCTAACCTTGTGGTAAACACTTTGCCATGTATAGGTATATGAGTCATAATATTATATGCTTTAAATTGATAAGCTGTTAAATGAAAATCACTTCTCAATAAAGCCGCAAAAATATAAAAATGAAGTTAGTGGTCATGAATGCTATGTGAAATTTCTCGACAAAACTATGCCCTTTTCTTCATACACAATCAGCTGAACAGATGCAGGGAAAGGCTAGGATTTTAGCTGGATTTCAACACAAACCTCCATAGTATGTGTGAAAAAAAAATAGTAATTATAATGACTGCCTAGGGAATCTAAACTGGAGAGAGAGATGTAAAGATATGAGGGAGATGAAGCACAGTGATAAATGTCCAGGTGCGTACTGAGGAAGACACTGAAAGGAGATGGTATAGAAGTACAGTCTCCTTGGATACTGAATTCTCAGGGATCACGGAGGTAGCTGTGGAGAGAGTGAGAGTGAGTCAGGATAATCCCTTCAAGGAGAAAAGGGAGCCAAGGAGATGAGGTGGGGATGACAGCAGCTAGGAGGGTTAGGGGCAAAGCTGCAGTCAAAACTGAGGATGACGTCATTTAATCTACAACATCTCCCACAGGGAAGGTATTCTTCTTCTTTTTTTAAGCCTTATTATTTTTGGCTGCCCTGGGTCTACATTGCTGTGCACGGGCTTTCTCTTGTTGTGGCACACAGTATTCTCATTGCTGTGGCTTCTCTTGTTGCTGGGCATGGGTTCTAGAGCACAGGCACAGTAGTTGTGGTCACTGGCTTTGCTGCTCAGAGGGAATGTGCGAACTTTCCAGATCAGGGATGATACCTGTGTCTCCTGCATTGTGGACTCTTAGCCACCAGATCAACAAAAATCCCCCACAGCAGAGAGTTGCAACACATGCGTTACAGACGATGACACCAAGCAGTATGAGGCTAAATAGCTGGCCAAGGTCTCTCAGCAGAGATTGAAATCTTAAACCAATTAAAAATTAAGAGTAGCAATGATGTGAGAAGGAATTGTGCTGCCTCTGTCTTCCACACACTGCCAGGGACAGTCTACCCAAAAGGGCCTTTCTCTCCAATGTTTTCCCTTCACTACACTGCGGGAACTCACTCTGAATATTCCATACAAAGGACTAATTAAGGGCAAGGGTCGGAGAGTCTCCAGAGCTCCACCTTCTCTCCTAAACACCAGGAGTAGTTGATTCCCTGGTTTCCTCTCCAGTAAGAGGCTCATCAACACCCTTTCTCATTCTCTACAACTGCTCTGCCCTTTATAACCAGGGAGGACATTTTTGCTGCCACCACCAGCTCATCCTGATTTGCCATCGCCACAAGGGTCAGGCCCTTGCCTTGTCTGCACCTCATTACAGGGTTCTCCAGGAACCCACATCCTCACCTCTGCCTGGATTTCAGTGCTTCCCAGGACTTAGGGAGCTTCTTACCACCAAGACATTCTATTCATTCTCCAGGAAGCATGCACCCCAGTTCTTCTGCCCTGTGGTAACCGCTCTGATCTCAAGGACCCATTTCAGAAATCAACAGTCATGTCAATTGGCCTTTCTTCCATCCCTGCCACGGCCACTTCAAACCCAAAGAATCCAGAGCAGGAGCAAGAGACCAACTTCTCACCTGGAAACTGAAGGTCTAAATATACTTGCCAGAGAATAAGACACAAAGGCGGGCATAGTACACACCAAACTTTAAAAAAATGGTCCTACACATGAGGAGCACATTCTGGAATACCAAATCATGTGCAGGGACACATTATAGAACATTATTTCAGACAGAGTTGTGTCCCGGATCTTGAGAGTAATTTTGGGGTTTGTCTTTGTATATGTGTCCAAGTCTGTATGAGCTATGTGTTTGGAAATTCATGTGTACCTGCGGGAAAGAGGTCTGTTCAGTTTTATCCTTCTGTGCCTGTTTTCAGAGTTTGGCATCTTTGGCTTGCCTGTCTGAACTAGTATGTGGCTATGTAATCACAGAATTAGATGAGTTGAATTTTATAACTCTACATATCTAGAACCAGTGGTCTATATACCTGAATGTTATCTCTTGCATTTATTTATCTCCAGTATGACTATAAAATTATCTAGACATAAAGGTCAGTCTTTTCCTTACATGTACTTTTGTTTTTCACTATCCCTAGCATATTAGAGCCTGGTTCACAAAAAGTGGAAGGACCTTTCAATTAGTCAGATTTGTGTTGAAATCCTGATAAGCATTTACAAACCATGTGACCCTGGGCCTATTAGTTAATCTCAATTACCTTCTTTTTTCTGCTGCATAAAATAGAAGTAGTAACCAATTTTCAGATGACTAAGACTAGAATTAATATATGAAAAGCGATATAAATTTATACCCCAGTCTGTCTTTACCTCACGTAGTACCCTCAAAAAATCTGTTTTCTGATGTGAAATAAGCCTATTATGTGTTAAAAGCGTATTATGTCGTCAGGCTGCAGTGCTGGAGACCCTGGGTTCAGTCCTTGGGTCGGGAAGATCACCTGGAGAAGGGAATGGCTCCCCAGTCCAGTATTCTCACCTGGATAATTGGATTGTGAGAGGAGCCTTGTGTGTAATACCGGGTTGCATCATTAGTCTGACTCATGCTGTCTTCCTGTGAGTTAGCAGAGGTCTCTTTAATGGTTGGATAATCATCCTATAATGGTCAGATATAAAGACATAAGACATACATATGGCCAAATAATAGTGAAAATAGGATAACTATAATAAATGAATTAATATTATAAAATAAAAGTAAAAACACTACAGAGAAGATATTTTCTAAACAGGGTTTCTTGCTCATTCCATCTTCCAATTGATCAGTAAAGGTCTCTGTAATGGGTCAGTTCAGTCGCTCAGTCGTGGCCGACTCTTTGCGACCCCATGAATCACAGCATGCCAGGCCTCCCTGTCCATTACCAAAACCAGAGTTTACCCACTCATGTCCATCGAGTTGGTGATGCCATCCAGCCATCTCATCCTTTGTCGTCCTCTTCTCCTCCTGTCCCCAACCCTCCCAGTATCAGGGTCTTTCCAATGAGTCAACTCTTCGCATGAGGTGGCCAAAGTATTGCAGTTTCAGCTTTAGCATCAGTCCTTCCAAAGAACACCCAGGACTGATCTGCTTTAGGATGGACTGGTTGAAACTCCTTGCAGTCCAAGGGACTCTCAAGAGTCTTCTTCAACACCACAGTTCAAAAGCATCAATTCTTCAGTGATGAGCACAAAACCCACTGCCACTTTCTACCAAGTACCCCTACCAGTGACCAGTGTAAGCTCTCGATGCAAGAGAATTCAGGAGCCAACTGACCTGGTTCTCTTCATGGAAACTTTCTTCACATTGAGTTGGTATCAATACCCATCTCTTCCCCTTCCAGATGCATTTCCAGCATGCCCCCTTCACCTCCTAGCACTGTCCTTCATCCATTCCTGGGACTCTCTCATGTCTCAGAGGTCCTCTCACTTCCCCCAACCCGGTATCAAATCCCAACTGACAGAGACGGTGTGGGGGGCAGCCATGTCTGCAATCAGAGAAGAAGAATCAAGAGACAGAGCAAAAGACTTGGCCTCCAGTTTAAACAAGCTGGTTAGTAGGAAATACCCCGCGCACATGCTGTGTTTATCAAGCTTCCTTGTACTCTTGGCTCTTGCATGGTGTCCTGAATTTACTTTCACTTTTGCTATTGGAGAGTCAATAAAAATACCTCCTGACCAAGCATTTCTTAGGTCAGCCAATCCATTTGGCCTCCTTTTTCGAAACATGGGATGATATTTTTCTGTTGAGAATTTTTCTCTGATTAACAACTGAGAAAAAAGTTAGCCTGCAGCCCTGAACCCTTACTGGCCTGAAGACCTTTAACACTTGTGGTCATTTCCTGCTGCTCTTAAGTGACCCGCTCACGTTAGCTGGGGACCTTCGTGAGAGCAAGTGTACCCAGGAAAAGACAGTGAGATTTGCTATGGGTGGTGTGACGGGGAGTTGCCTGTTCACACTAGCCTGCAGAATATCTGAAGCACACCTGGAGGATACATAGCCCTGCACTGAGAAAAGCCATGAGTTCCAGTCCCAGGGCTGACACTCAATGAACCTGAGCAAGTCTGTTCACCTCCCTGGATGTTGGTTTTCTGGTCTATAAAATGATATGGTTGGAGAGAATTCCTAGTGTCTCCCAGGCTCTGAAATCTTTGTTCATAAATGCCCTTTACAAAGATCTTTAGATTCCTGGATCTTGAGCTTTCTATCACTTTCCGTGCTGTCTCTGAACTTACAAATCAAACCCTCTACTTGAGAACAACCCTGAACCAACAGTCCAACGCTGACTTCCACCTTCCACAGGGAAAACAATCACTCATCCCTTTCACACCACAGTGCCTCCACGTCCTCACCTTTACTGCCGGACACTCACTAGGAGCTATTTACTCCCTGGCTCTTCAGATAAGGATTAGGACAAAAAGAGAGTACATAAACTGTGAGAGCTCAGGGAATTTTCCTGATCACTCTGACCTCCTGACATTCCAAATGAATTGCTCTCATTTCCCAAAGTCTTAGACCATCACCACAGACCCACTTCAAGAAAAGCATTTATTAAAAGTGCTTCAAACGTTTTCAAAGTGAAAGGTCTGTAAAAATGCAAGTTGTCATCTTTGCTGTGTTTTCAGTGGTCATTTACTGTACCTTCACTCACTGAGAAATATCAGATGATCTCGTTTATTGTAGGAGTTTCCATCCTGGAGAACTTGGGTTACAGAAGTGGCCACACAGAGTTCTGGGATTCAAGAGCTCATTGCAGTATTTTAACAAACGTAACATAAATCACATATTTGAAACTCTTATTAGACAGCTAATTGAACTGATTGTTATTTCAGTTATTTTGTGGTGTAGACATACTTATTTAAACACACAGGATGAGTATGAAGGGAAAAGAACGTTATGGAATAGACTGGAAATCTTGACCTACTATTCTCCCTTCAGATAGTTCTCCAAGTTCTCTGTTTAGAATACAAGCTTGTGGTATCTGGTTGCTGCAGAGTAGAAAAGGTTTACCCGTGCTGTTCCTGCATCCACTGTTCAGTAGGATTTGGGAACTCTGAAACGTCATCAGTGGCCAGGCAGAAAATGTCAGATGAGATTGAGGGCAAAAGGAAAAGTGAAACCCCTGCAGCAGGATCAGGATGAGGGAATGGGTCTGGAGCAAGAAAGGAGAGCTGTACAAAGCAGAGTTGAATAAACTGCCGTCACCTTCAAAATTTTGTTGGTATCTAATACTTTCTTAGGTCTTAATGTATTTCTGAATAAAGAGAAGAGGGACAGTAGATGATTAAAACTTCTTATAATTAAATCTCTCTCTTACAGGCTTTCTCTCACCCGAAGGCATGCAGGATCTTAGTTCTTGGAACCAGGGATTGAACCTGTGCCCCTGAAGTGGGAGCAGGAGTCAACTGCCAGGAAAGTCTATTGTACAAGCACCATTCTGGTGCCAATATCTGTGTTCTCTGGGGAAGCGGGGAACCTTTGCCAGAGGCTCCGGGAGGGAGAGCCAAGGCTTGACATTTCCCAGGGATGATATTTGTCTGTTGATACCCCTCAGATCTGTATATACAGCCAGCCCTGAGTTGCAGATCTGTGGGTCTAGCTGCTTCCATGCATGATTCCCTGGACTCCCCGTGTGTCCTTGAACATGCCAAGCTCTGTCACTGAGTCATTGAGCACACCATTACCATTCTGTCCCACTGTATCCCCAACACTGTGGATGTACAAGAATATGCAAAGTAAGCAGCATCTCCTCCAGGAAGGCCTCCTGACTCTCTTGCATCCTATGCCATAGTATTCAGGGTTACACGCCCATCTTCCGTCCTTTTATACTTCCTCTACAAACCTCTTAGAGGCCATTTCTCCAGCCACAAGTTCATCAGTTTACTTGCCTTTCACCCTCAGTCAACAGTAGGAATCCTGAAGGTCATAATTGTGTCTCTCTTTTTTTTTTGGCTGCACCATGCAGCATATGGGATCACCGTTCCTTGACCAAGGATCATACCTGGGGCCCCTGCACTGGAAGCGGGGCATTTTATCATCTGGACCACCAGGCAAGTCCTTAATAATTGTGTCTTAATTGTCTTGCATTTTTAGCACTCCTCAGGCATGCTGTCTGGCACACTAAATAAATAAATATTTACTAAACCCATGAATGAATTATTAAATGCATGAATAAGGAAGTGAGTAAAAAGTGAGAAATAACATTTACCTAGTACTTACTATATTTCAGAAGCTGCAGAAGATATTATTAAATGATACTTCATTAAAATTTTAGCATTCTAATGAGGTAGATATTAGTGTTTTTGTTGATAAGCGGAAGTCCTATTAGTAGTAGCTGGTATCAAGTGTTCAGATGTGAGCCTCTAGTTCTGCATTCCTTGTCTTCTCCTGTTGTGCCTCAGTGGAAAGAAAAGTGAGGTGTGTGTACACATGCATTGTTTTTTTATTACGGCTAGGTACAAATTGAAGGAAGGAATAGAGAGAGAGGAAAGTAGGGGATGCATGGAGCCTCAGGATGAATGAAAGGAAGAAGCGTTTGGGAGGTCTCTATGTAGGCAGGAGCATCCCTAGGTGGTGGGCCCTGCCTGGAACAATCTATGTGTCTCCATTGGGTGGTGTGGTCCAAAGTGTTCATGAGTGCAGGACTCAGAGCCTGGAGGAAGACTGCACCCTGGTGCAAAGGTAGAGAAGAACTGCTCTCCCAGAACCATGAGTGACAAAAGATAACACTGTAAGGCAATTCCACAGCACAGTAGAGAGACTGCTGCTGGAGCTGGGAATCTCCAGCTTACACAGGATCAGGATTCCAAGAAATGGTGTCTCTTCAAGGAATGAGAATAACAGATCTGGACTTTGATCTCTCTTTTCCCTCCTCCCTACTTATGTGAAATTACCTCTCAGCCCAAGTCCGGGAGAAGGGGAGTTCTAAATGCCCCAATGTCCCTTGCTGACCACAGGTTCTTCCTGGGATCTGACTCTTGTTTTTTACCACAGCGTCCATCTGACATTTTTCCATCAATGTCACAATAAACTTTTTCAGAGACAAAAAGATCTCTTTTCCTTTGCCCCTCTAACAAATCCAGAAAATCAGCCAAGGTCAAAGATCATGCTGTGGAGATTTTGGCAGGTTTTAAAGCAAATGTCTCAGATATCTACAGCCTCCCAGCTTGGCCCTAGCTGACAGGGTGGTCTAGGGGCTCATCACTGTCTCCTCTGGGACTCCCTGGAGCAGAGTCTCTTTTCCATCTCTTTCATAAATGCCCATGAAAGAGGTTGTAAAACTGCTTCGGGGGGATCAGGAATATTGCTTCAGAAATGCCAAGCAAACTCAATCAAAACGCACCTGGGAATTCTTATATAATGATGGTTAGGGGAAAAGTCTCTGCAGCACTGTCCCTCAGGCACCCCTGAGAGCTCTGTTATGTCTCGGAGGTCCTCTCTCTTTCCCCTCCACAGTATCAAGTCCCAACTTACACTAGGGGAGGCGGCCATCTCTGTGATCAAGAGAGTAGATATGGGAGAGAGAGCAAAGGAGCTGGCCTCCCGTTCATAGAAGCAGCTAAGTTGGAAATCCCCTATCTGCCAGCTGTGTGTGTCAGGATTTCCTGGACCCTTGTTCTTGCAAGTGCTAGAGAATTTATTGTCACTTTCTCTACAGTGGATTCTGTAAGCAGAAATGTCATCTAATCAAGCATGTCTCCTCTCAGCCAATGCATTGTCCTCCTTGTTCCTAACAAGAGAGACCCTTTTGTGTTGGAAATTGTTCTGTGCTTAACCACCCACCACTCCCAATCCTGACTTCTATGTAGCCCTGGACCCTGAGTGTCTTGAAGACTTTGAACACTTGGTGGTCCTTTCCAGGTCTTTCCATCCTGGAGAACATGGTTTTACAGACGTGTCCGTGTAATGAAAGGAATAGGAGCTGAGAACTCATTTCAATATTTTGAAAACCTTAATCAGATGTCATGTTCTCCTCTTTGAAGCTCTCACTAGAGAGTGAATCATGTTCAAAAGTTAATACTTATTTGAATGTATTTTGTTGGGGGACACATATATTCTGAAATACGTGGAATGAGTGTGAAAGGGGAAGAATGCCTGATGGAATCGAGTGGAGATCTTGACCTTCCTTTTCTCTCTTCAGATAGCTCTCCAGGGTCTTACTGTCCCTGTGTCTAAATAACAAGATTGTGACCTTTGGTTGAAGTACAGCAGCAAAATGGTTCCTTGAGTGCACTGTCCAATAGGATCGGGGGATTCTGAAACCTCACCAGTGGGCAGGCAGAAAAGCTCAGATCAGATTGAGGGTGATCTATAAAGAGTAAACCCTGCATCAGGACAGGGATGGGGGATGGGCCAGGAAAGAGTAAGGAAGACTGAACAGGGCAGCCTGGAATAAAGTGTTTTCAACTGAACTTTCCATTCAGTTCAGTCACTCAGTCGTGTCTGAGTCTTTGTGATTCCATGAATCGCAGCAGGCCAGGCCTCCCTGTTCATCAAAACTGCTGGAGTTTATCCAAACTCATGTCCATCGAGTCGGTGATGCCATCCAGGCATCCCATCCTCTGTCGTCCTCTTCTCCTCCTGCCCCCATTCCCTCCCAGCATCAGGGTCTTTTCCAATAAGTCAATTCTTCACATGAGGTAGTGAAAATATTGGTGTTTCAGCTTCAGGATTAGTCCTTCCAATGAACACCCAGGACTGATCTCCTTTAGGAAGGACTGGTTGGATGTCCTGGCAGTCCAAGGGACTCTCAAGAGTCTTCTCCAACACCACAGTTCAAAAACATCAGTTCTTTGGTGCTCAGCTTTCTTCACAGTCCAGCTCTCACATCCATACATGACCACTGGAAAAACCATAGCCTTGACTAGATGGACTTTTGTTGGGAAAGTAATGTCTCTGCTTTTGAATATGCTATCTAGGTTGGTCATAACTTTCTTTCCAAGGAGTAAGCGTCTTTTAATTTCACAGCTGTAATCACCATCTGCAGTCGTTTTGAAGCCCCCCTCAAATAAAGTCTGACACTGTTTGCACTGTTTCCCCATCTATTTCCAACTTCACTTGCATCCACTTAATTTCTTAACTCTTCATGACACTTCTGGAAAGAGCAGAAGCAGTGTGGATGGTTGCTGCTGCTGCTAAGTCGCTTCAGTCCTGTCTGACTCTGTGTGATCCCATAGATGGAAGCCAATCAGGCTCCCCCGTTCCTGGGATTCTCCAGGCAAGAACACTGGTGTGGGTTGCCATTTCCTTCTCCAATGCATGAAGGTGAAAAGTAAAAGTGAAATCGCTCAGTCGTGTCCGACTCTCAGTGACCCCATGGGCTGCAGCCTACCTGGCTCCTCCGTCCATGGGATTTTCCAGGCAGGAGTACTGGAGTGGGGTGCCATTGCTGCTTAAAATTAAATCACATCTTCTCAGAGGCTTTCTGTCTTGTCCTTCTGGCTCCAGGGACCTATGCCATGTTGGTGCCTATGTCTGCATTCTCAGGGGAAGCAGGGAACCTTGGTCAGAATCTCCAGGATGCTGAGCCCAGAAATGTCATTTGCCAGCAATGATATCTGTGTGCCAATATCCCTGAGATATCTATCCACAGCCCCTCCCTGAGCTGAAAATCTGTGTATCTAGCTGCTTCCATGCATGGTTCCATGGACTTTCCTGTGTGTCCTTGAACTTTCCTTGTGCTCTGCCACCTGGAAACTGAGCACACCTTTCCCTCTGACTCTACCCTCAACACCTTGGATTTATTAGAATATGCAATGTGAGCAGCATCTCCTCCTGGAAGTCCTCCTTGACACTCCTCCACCCTCTCTTGGGTTATATTCTCATCTCCTGTCCTTTTCCAGCCCCTCTGCCATGCTCTCCAAGCCTGTTCTCCAGCGATAAGTTCATCTGATTACTTGTCCTTTACATTCTGTCAACAGTGGAAAACTTGAGGGTCATGACTGTGTCTGCATTACCCTATACCTTCAGCACTTTCTTGGCATGTTGTTGGGCACAGGATGTATTTACTAACTAGACTAGTTACCAATTGCATAAATGAATGAATTAATGCATGAATAATTGAGTAAAAATAGGAAGCAAAATTTCTTGAGTACTTCAGTTCAGTTCAGTTGCTCAGTCATGTCTGAGTTTTTGTGACCCCATGGACTACAGCATGCCAGGCTTCCCTGTCCATCACCAACTCCCGGAGCCTGCTCAAATTCATGTCCATCAAGTCGATGATGCCATCCAACCATCTCATCCTCTGTCATCCCCTTCTCCTCCTGCTTTCAATCTTTCCCAGCATCAGGGTCTTTTCCAATGAGTCAGTTCTTCGCATCAGGTGTCCAAAATATTGGAGTTTCAGCTTCAGCATCAGTCCTTCCAATGAATATTCAGGGATGATTTCCTTCAGGATGGACTGATTGGATCTCCTTGCAGTCCAAGGGACTCTCAAGAGTCTTCTCCAACATCACAGTTCAAAAGCATCAATTCTTCAGCACTCAGCTTTCTTCACAGTCCAACTCTCACATCCATACATGAACACTGGAAAAGCCATAGCCTTGACTAGATGGACCTTTGTTGGCAAAGTAAGGTCTCTGCTTTTGAATATGCTATCTAGGCTGGTCATAACTTTCCTTCCAAGGAGTAGGCGTCTTTTAATTTCATGGCTACAATCACCATCTGCAGTGATTTTGGAGCCCCCAAAATAAAGTCTGACACTGTTTCCACTGTTTCCCCATCTATTTGACATGAAGTGATGGGACTGGATGCCATGATCTTAGTTTTTTGAATGTTGAGCTTTAAGGCAACTTTTTCACTCACGTCTTTCACTTTCATCAATATATCAAACTTTGAGACAAAGCTATCCTATTGAAAAAAGTTTGGTACTTGGATGAAAAATAGACATATAGACCAGTGGACCAGAACTGAGAGGTCAGATTTAAGCCCATGCTGCTGCTGCTGCTAAGTCGCTTCAGTCGTGTCTGACTCTGTGACTCCATAGACAGCAGCCCATCAGGCTCCTCCATCCCTGGGATTCTCCAGGCAAGATCACTGGAGTTGGTTGCCCTTTCCTTCTCCATAAGCCCATGCAAATGCAGTTAACTCATATTTCCCAAGGGAGCCAAGAATGCTCAATGGGGAAAGAGAGAATTTTTAGTAAATCTTGTTGGGGAAACTGGGTATCTGCATGCTGAAAAATGAAAAAGGATCTCTATCTCATTCCCATTCACAACAATTCACATGGCATTGAGTAAAGATTCTCTTGTAATGCGTTTATGCATAGAGCTCTTGAAATGAAACATGGGCAAAACGTCCCTTGATATGGGTGCAAGCACGAGTCTTGGTACTGCGCTTCAAGTTCAATCAATAAAACCCATTTTCAACGAACCACAATCAGTTTCTTAGGCGTTACAGCTCTCCGAGTCTGAAACACCTGTCTCACCTGGGCCACTGAGCTGGACCTTCATACCTGGAGGTCGTGCCTCTGCCCCTCTTCACCAGGCTCCACCAAAACCAAGGGCAGCTGCTCATCAGTGGGCTTCACCACCTTCAGGGTGAGGTGGATGGTCGTCTCCTTGTCGATGCCACACGATGACAGAGTTCTCTGGGCCTTTAGGGTCTTTGAGCCCAGCTGGAGGACCTGGTCCTGCATGGGAATCTTGGTCTTATACCACACTTGTTCAGTGATCTCCTTTGCTCTTTGTCTCAAGTTGACTTTGAAGGTTGTGCATCCCACGGTCTCACAAAGGACATTCACCTGGGCAACAAAGGCCAGGAGACTGTTTCTTAGAATGCCTGGCCCCTTTTACATCCTTTGTGCCACTGCCTTAATTGCTCCCACCTTTCACTGTCAGTCTGGTTCTCAACTTTCTTTACAACAATCTCTGTCCCTTCCATCTGTGGTGCTTCTTTTTCTGAATTTTCAAAGTTATAATTTTGGAAAAGTGGTGATATTCCTTTATGACCATGTCTCTCACCCATCTTATTAATGACTTCCTACCTTATTTACCTGCTTCTTGTTTAGATAAACTTTGTCAAGTGTCAAAAGTATATACAGCTACCAAGCATCCAAAGATGTTCTTGACATTCCAAACAACTCCCAAAGAGAATTTCCAGTACTTGACAGCCTAGTCAATACTGACAGGGCTGTCCTCCATGATTATGTGAGAAGGCGATCCTGGTTAGGACACATATGCTCTGTTCTGTAAGTTTCCTTTTAATGTCCCAATGTTATATAGTAACAACCTGCATATTCTGGTGATGGTATGTTCAATATCTCTCATTCACCTTTATTTCCTATTTTTTTAAAATTTAAATTTATTTATTTTAATTGGAGGCTAATTACTTTACAATAGTATGGTGGTTTTGCCATACAGCAACATGAATCCGCCACGAGTGTACATATGCTCCCCATTCTGAACCCTGCTCCCACCTCCCCCATACCATCCCTCTGGGTCATCCCAGTGCACCAGCCCCAAGCATCCTGTATCCTGCATCGAACCTGGACTGGCGATTCGTTTCTTATATGATATTATACATGTTTCAATGCCATTTTCCCAAATCATCCCCCCTCTCCCTCTCCCACAGAGTCCAAAAAACTGTTCTATACATCTGTGTCTCTTTTGCTGTCTCACATACAGGGTTATCATTACCATCTTTCTAAATTCCATATATATGCATTGCTGCTAAGTCACTTCAGTTGTGTCTGACCCTGTGCTACTCCATAGACGGCAGCCCACCAGGCTGCCCCGTCCCTGGGATTCTTCAGGCAAGAACACTGGAGTGGGTTGCCATTTCCTTCTCCAATGCATGAAAGTGAAAAGTGAAAGTGAAGTTGCTCAGTCATGTCCGACTCTTAGCGACCCCATGGACTGCAGCCGACCAGGCTTCTCTGTCCATGGGATATTCCAGGCAAGAGTACTGGAGTGGGGTGCCATTGCCTTCTCTGTTATATGCATTAGTATACTGTATTGGTGTTTTTCTTTCTGGCTTACTTCATTCTGTATAATAGGCTCCAGTTTCATCCACCTCATTAGAACTGATTCAAATGTATTCTTTTAAATATTTCCTATGTTTTAATATCACCTAGTATAGAATGTAATCTCCTCCTAGTCAGATAAAGATTCCACTCACAGAAAGTAGGGAGTATGTCTAAGTCTTAGTTCAATATTCTGAACATGGGGATGCTCACTCCTGTGTTGCGTGAATGTGGACAATTATAGGCCAACAAATTTATAACTTAGTAGAAATAGATAAATTGCTGCTGCTATATAATATAACCTACTATGTCTGAAATCATGATGAATTGGAAAATCTGAGCAGACCAATAACAAGGAAGTCAACTGAATCAGTAATCAAAAGCCTCCCAATAAGGAAAAGCTCGGGAGTACATTGTTTTGAAATGAATGCCACCAAAATTTTAAAGACAAATTAAAACCAATTCTTCTCAAAACCTTCCCTCAAATTGAAGAGGGCAGAACACTCCCAAAGTCTTTTTATGAGCAGTTGTACCTTGATGGTGGGCCTTAGGAAGCATCACTATGAACAAAGCTAGTGGAGATGATGGAATTCCAGTTGAGCTTTTTCACATCCTAAAAGATGACATTGTGAATGTGCTGCACTCAGTATGCCAGCAAATTTGGAAAATGCAGCAGTGGCCACAGGACTGGAAAAGGTCAGTTTTCATTCCAATCCCAAAGAAAGGCAATGCCAGAGAATGTTCACACTACAATTGCATTCATCTTGCACACTAGCAAAATAATGTAAAATCCTCCAAGCCAGGCTTCAATAGTACATGAACTGTGAACTTCCAGATGTTCAAGCTGGATTTGGAAAAGGCAGAGGAACCAGAGATCAAATTGCGAACATCCACTGGATGATCAAAAAGCAAGTGAGTTCCAGAAAAACATCTACTTCTGCTTTATTGACTATGCCAAAGCCTTTGTCTGTGTGGACCACAACAAACTGTGGAAAATTCTTCAAGAGATGGGCATACCAGACCACCTAACCTGCCTCCTGAGAAATATGTATGCAGGTCAAGAAACAACAGTCAGAACTGGACATGGAACAACAGACTGGTTCCAAATCGGGAAAGGAGCACGTCAAGGTTGTGTGTTGTCACCGTGTTTATTGAACTTATATGCAGAGGGCTTGATGAAGCACAAGCTGGAATCAAGACTGCTGGAAGAAATATCAATCACCTCAGATATGCAGATGACACCACCCTCTTGGCAGAAAGTGCAGAGGAACTACAAAGCCTCTTGCTGAAACTGAAAGAAGAGAGTGAAAAAGTTGGCTTGAAGCTCAACATTCAGAAAACTAAGATCATGGCATCTGGTCCCATCACTACCTGGCAAGTAGATGGGGAAACACTGGAAACAGTGAGAAAGTTTATTTTGGGGGGCTCCAAACTCACTGCAGATGGTGACTGCCACAATGAAATTAAAAGACCCTTGCTCCTTGGAAGAAAAGCTATGACCAACCTAGACAGCATACTAAAAAGCAGAGACATTACTTGCCAACAAAGGTCCATCTAGTGAAAGCTATGGTTTTTCCAGTAGTCATGTATGGATGTGAGATCTGGACTATAAAGAAAGTTGAGCATGGAAGAATTGATGCTTTTGAACTGTGGTGTTGGAGAAGACTCTTGAGAGTCCCTTGGACTGCAAGGAGATCCAACCAGTCCATCCTAAAGGAAATCATCCCTGAATATTCATTGGAAGGACTGATGCTGAAGGTGAAACTCCAATATTTTGGCCACCTGATGCGAAGAAGTGACTCATTGGAAAAGACCCTGATGCTGGGAAAGATTGAAGGCAGGAGAAGGGGACCACAGAGGATGAGATGATTGAATGGCACACACCCACTCAATGGACATGAGTTTAAGTAGGCTCCAGCAGTTGGTGATGGACAGGGAGGCCTGGTGTGCTGAAGTCCATGGGGTCTCAAAGAGTTGGACAGGACTGAGTGACTGAACTGAAACGAACTAATCCCTATCTTGTCACTGGAATGCCTCAGATGACCTCTTTCAGTCTTCATTCAAAAATATCTTCCTAATGTAGATGCCACAGACATTTCTTTCCTGAAGTCTCACTCTTCTGTGCTAAGCATTGCCCTCATGCCAAGTTCCTTCCGAGTGTTTATATTCTTACATCAGTTAACAGCTCAGGTCATAAAGAATATAGGATAATAGAGTTATGTGAACCTCTCTCTGGGGACTAGAAGGAGGTTTAAGAGCCCTGGATCCCTAAACAGAATAAGGGAAACGAGAATCAAAACAATATTTCCATAGTTTGAAGTTTTGCCAGCCTTGCTGAGCACAAAGGCTACTCCCACTTCATACTACGTACCCTATCAGAGGCCAGGGCAAGGTCTCAATACCAGAGAACTCAGGGGCCCAAAAACCAGGTCCTCTTCAAAGAAGCTTACTCCACATTGCATAAGAGTGGAGTATGCCTGTCTCCTCCACTTCCAGATGTCTTCCTGGCCACCCCGTCTCCCCAGCACTGTCCCTCATGCACCCCCGAGAGCTCCGTCATGTCTCGGAGGTCCTCTCTCTTTCCCCTCCATATTGATGTGTCTATTCTGCCCCAGCTGGAGCACTGTAGCTCCAAGAAGATGAACACGTGGCTTGGTGTGCAGGGTGTGGGGGAAGGGTGGGGGAGATGCCCATAAAGGGGGACTAGTAGGGATGGAGTGTGTATGGAGTGAGCAGTAGCTTTGAAGAGAGAAGGGTCTTTGGAAAAAGAGGCAGAGAGCTCATGTGAACTCAGTTTGATCTCCTCCTGTTTGTCACTGCATTAGTCTTTTGTGAGCATGGGGAGAGTTGGTCTTTTGCCTGATGTGCTTAGTGTCCACTGCAGGGATGAGGCAGAGCTTGTGTTCATCAGAGGGACCAGTGATGTGGCCTCACCCTCATCTCCATCTCTGTCTGGTTCACTCCCTGGAGTGAGACTGGGGCTGTGAGGGGTCAGGCCCCTTTGGCCCTTTTAATATCACTCTGACCACAAATGGCAAACCTGCCCTCAGCGTGGAAAGCCATCTTCCCACTCAGAGGGTGAGGAGGTGAGACACTGTGTGTTCTGACAGCCACTCATGACCATCATCATCCTGTGTGATGGGGCTCTTAGTCCCAGGAGGAAGCAATGAGGTCAGGGCGAGTTGGGTGGATCCAGGGGCAGTGGACAGGGAGGGGCGTACTAGGTCAGAGGGGCTGGGTTGGAGAGGAGACCCCCATGTCACTGCCATCAGAAGGAGCACAGAGAAGTGGGGAGTGAGTGGAGGATAACCCTTCCATGCCATCCTAGGGATCTTCTATGGTTACAAGGGGCTACTGCTGCTGCTGGGTATCTTTCTTGCTTATGAGACCAAGAGTGTGTCCACCGAGAAGATCAATGACCACCGGGCTGTGGGCATGGCCATCTACAATGTGGCGGTGAGCTCCCTGGACACCTGGCATTGACCGTGGGGACTGGCCACAGCAACTCAGATGGGAGTGGCCTGGGAAGAATGAGGTGCCCGGTGTGGGGTGAGTTGGGTGGAAGTCTTAAAACGTTTTCTAAAGCCTTGGGTTTGAAAAGCACTTTATAAATTTATAAAGTGCACCTCAATCTTCTTACACAACCCAGTGAAGTGGTGATTAGCATCCCCACTAGATAGACGTGGAAGCAGAAACAGGTGAAATTCCTCATTTGTGTTTCCCAAGCTGGAATCTGAAAGAGATTTCCTGCCAGGGATGCTCAGGACTGGCTCTTAAGGAGTCTGATGTGTGTACAAGATCCTGGGGGCTCCTGTCTGGAGGGAGGGGCTGTCCTAGAGCTGGAGCTGGTTTGGGACAGTTTATCTGGGATTCTTACCAACCTACAGTTGAGGATGATCCTGACTACCGTTGTTGTTCAGTCGCTAAGTCGTGTCCTACTCTGAGACCCCATGGACTTCCCTGTCCTCCTCTATCTCCCAGAGTCTGCTCAAAATCATGTCCACTGAGTCAGTGATGTCATCCAACCGTCTCATCCTTGGCTGCCTCCTTCTCCTTTGCTCTCAGTCTTTCCCAGCATCAGGGTTTTTCCCAATGAATCAGCTCTTCCCATCAGGTGGCCAAAGTATTGGAGCTTCAGCTTCAGCATCAGTCCTTCCAGTGAATATTCAGGGTTGATTTCCTATAGGTTTGACTGGTTTGATGTCCTTGCTGTCCAAAGGACTCTCAAGAGTCTTCTTCAGCATCCTACAATTCAAAAGCATCAATTCTTCAGTGCTCAGCCTTCTTTATGGTTCAACTCTCACATCCCGACTTTGGGTCCTTTTTGAATGGAAAGTTCCCCAGGAACCTGTCCCCATAGACTTTTCTGGGGGAAGAAGACCCTGGCTCTCATCTAAACCAGCAGGCCTGTGACCCCACACACGCTTTGCCCCCAGGTTCTATGCCTTATCACTGCCCCGGTCACCATGATCCTGTCCAGCCAGCAGGATGCTGCCTTTGCCTTCCCCTCTCTCGCCATAGTTTTCTCCTCCTATATCACCCTGGTGGTGCTCTTTGTGCCCAAGGTATGGCTCTGGTTGTCCTCCCAGCCTCTCCAGTCCCTGTCCCCTCCATGTCCCTACTTCCCTTCCTCCCACTTCATCCGTTTTGGGCCCAGCTGCCTCTTGTTTTCCTTCCTTCCAATTGCAACCCACCATGAGCTGATTGCTGACAGTCCCTGCTGGCCCATCCACACCCCCAACTCCCGCTCCCAGATGCGCAGGCTGGTCACCCGAGGGGAGTGGCAGTCGGAGGCACAGGACACCATGAAGACAGGGTCCTCGACCAACAACAACGAGGAGGAGAAGTCCAGGCTGTTGGAGAAGGAGAACCGCGAGCTGGAGAAGATCATCGCCGAGGTGTGTGGTGAAGGCAGAGGTGGGGGGCAGGTCAGGGAGGCCCACGTCTCGGGTGGGGTCAGGCTTCCAGAGGTAGAGCTTGAGATCGGGGTTCCTGTGCACGTGATTTACCAAGGGAGGGCCTCAGGAGACAAGCTGCCAGGGAGTGAGTGGAAGAGGACAGGGAAGGGGAGAAGGTGGAGTCGGTCTTAGGTAAAAATCTGGTAAAGTGCGCGCCTCAGCAGGTGGAGGGGCTCTGGAGCGGGACCTGCATTGTTGACTCCGCCTCCTGGAGCTGAGGGCGTGTCCCTGGGCTGGGCGTGGCTGGTTGTGGGGGTTGAGTATATCCTCCAGTGAGAGGGGTCTGGGCAGATATACAGGGTGTTTGCAGTGCCCCCAGCGGGAGTTAGGGGCCAGTGCAGTGTCAGGCTGGGGGTATTCAAACTGGGTTGGCATTAATCTGTTGAGAAGCGGAAGCTCTGTGCTCGGCCATTTCTCCCCTCCCCTCCCACCTTTCTTTCTCTGATCTCAACTGCTGCCCCACTGTTCAGTGTGTGCTTTCGGCTCTCCCTGTTCCTGCCTGATGGTTCCTGTTCCTTTCTTCTGTCCATCTTCCCTTCCCTCTACCCCACATTTTTCTCTGCTTCTCCTTCCCTCCTCCTACCCTTTACTGACTTCTCTCTCCCACTCGCCCGGTTGTGTTCTTCCTCCAGAAAGAGGAGCGGGTCTCTGAACTGCGCCATCAGCTCCAGTCTCGGCAGCAGCTCCGATCCCGGCGTCACCCTCCGACACCCCCAGACCCCTCGGGGGGCCTGCCCAGGGGGCCCTCTGAGCCCCCTGACCGGCTTAGCTGTGATGGAAGTCGAGTCCACTTGCTTTACAAGTGAGGGAGGTGTGAGGGGGGACAGGCAAGTACGGGGAGGGAGAGGGGGAAGGCGGGGAGCTCGGGACGAAGCAGGGGATCCCTGCCCTAGGTGGGAAGAACACGGTTCCATCCCATCTCTTGTAAATACCTGCCCCGCTTGAGTCCCAGAGTCCCAGGTTCCAGCGTCGTCTGAGTCTCCAGTGCTCTGGGAGCCGGGCCCTGTTCTCTCATTCATTCCTATCATTGTCTGTCTCTACTTCATAATCGAGTTTGTACCTGGCTTGAAGCTTCTCACTCCCTGGCTCCTTGGTGCCTCACGACACACACCCCCTCTTCTTTTCCTCTGGTTGCCACGACAACCCGGCAGCCCCCTGGCCTTTGTGCTCTGCTCCCACCGGCAGGGGACTCCCCAGAGTGCTCTCCCCGTGGCAACAGGGCCTGGCCATTTCTCTCCCCATCCTCATCTCCTTCCAACCCACTTGCCCCTCCACACAGCCACACGTTTTATCCCTCTTGAATTTAGCTTTTGCAAGGCACTCACTCTTTTTGTCAAGGGTCACATCCCTCTTCCCAACACACATCTGTCCTCCCTGTTCTCACTTTTTTGTTTTCACATGCGTTTCACATGTGCTCTCTCCACCCTTCCTGTGGTTACACATGCCCTGCTGTATTCCCTTCCCTCATGGCTGCGTGTACCCCTCATGGTCATGGATATGCCCTTGGGAGAGCTGTGTGGGTGGGTATGTGTGCCATTTGTACACGTCCAAGTTTACCTGTGCACTTGCCCTATGTGCCCTCTTGTACCCTCTTCTTTTTGCACCTTAAAATCATTGTGTTCTTCCAGCAGAGCCATATGCACCGACCCTGCACATTGTTACAGACTTTCCCCCGATTCCCATCTGGTGGGGCCGTCCACGTCTGGGTCCACATCACACTCGGTTTCTGCTCGCACTCACCCTGTTCTCCTTTGTGCTCTGGAGCATCCTCGGTCCACACTCACAATCCTCCTCTACAGGAGTGTTCCCTTCGGTTTTGTATTTTTCTGAGGGAAAGAAGGGAGAGGAAATGGGGGCAGGTTTGGGGAGCTCCTTGAAGTGGGTAGTTGGTGAGAAGCCTGACCAAAGGAAGGCACCCCTGACTGTGGAGGCGGAAGATGGTCCTGTGTGGTGGGAGATCCTTTTTGCACTGTGGTGTCCTTGGGAAAGGAGCTCCCCAAATCTCAATAAACCAGTGAATGGAGTGACTCAGCACCTCGTCCCTTACTGTGAACCAAATGGGTTTCAGCCCAAGGAGGGAGGCTCTGGGGCCCCCCTGAATTGATGAAAAGGCACTTCAGTGGAGGGATGGACAGAGGTGTTGATCCATCGAGGGCTTAGCAGGGCAAAGCAGGACACAGTCAGGGCTGAGATTAGTGAGGGGTGACATAACAGGTTAAAAGTGTGGGCCAGAGTCAAACTCCCAGAGCTTCAGATTCTACCACATTCAAAAAACATTCCTAATCTCTATTCTCCACATCCTCACATGTGAACGTAATAGTTATCGTCCCCATCACCATCTTCACATCCATTCCTCCGCGGAGTGGATGCCAGGACGAGTGCTCACGATGGTTCTTGGCTCATGGAGCATGTTGGGTAAACAAGCCACTGTCACTGTTTAATGAGGTCTCTGACAGTGATGGGCATGTATTGGGAAGCTGGAGCATGTGGCTGAACAGATGTGAGGGCTATTCCTCCTAGGAATTGAGGATAATAAAAAAACATGACCGCTCGGAGGTAGCGGATTAGATGGTCCCTGAGTTCTTCCAGCCTGAAAAGTCATTGAGAACTCTGAGCATCTTGGCAGGAGCTTGCTGTCCACATGAAAGAAAGTCCTCAATGGCCAATGGAAAGAAAACAAAACATTGCTCAACAATTTTGTAATTTTTTGTGTCCCCTTGGAGAAGTGTTTTTTTTTTTTTTCCCCCCGAAGCTCAGTTTCTCTCCTTCCCCATAGCACTGATTTTTAAAAAGTGATTTTCATATTTTTTTTTTTTGAAAGCACTGCAATGATTGGATGGGCCTTGTCATTTCACCACCCTGTTTAATAGCCAATTTCTGAAGTTTCCCAAGAGCAGGGGAGGTTAAATCTTGGACCAGTTCTTGAAAACCATTCCACTGTGAGTATCCACTTTGGATCACTAGGATTTGAATCTAGTTGCCCTTCATCCCACAATGGAGCATTCTCAAGGCACAGGGAAGAGGCCTGTGGTGGAAGTCAGCTGGTAGTGTAGAAAAGTGACAGTTGGCTTCAGAAGCAGCAGTGGGAGCTACCTCCCAGCTCTGGGCAGAACAGAAAAGACCAGAGTTACCACCTTGAACTTTCCTTGTGCTTGTTGAATTCCGACAAAGAGTCGGACTTGGTGTCCGACTCTTTGCAGCCCTGTGAACTATACCCTGCTGGGCTCCTCTGTCTGTTGGATTTCCCAGGCAAGAATACTGGAGTGGCTTGCCATTTCCTTCTCCAGGGGAATCTTCCCAACCAAGGATTGAACCTGCGTTTCCTGCTTGGCAGGTGGGTTCTTTACTACTGAGCCACCTGGGAAGCCCTCTTGGCACTTAGCAGGGCTGCAGATTACAGAAGATCGGGTCTACTGTGCCACGGTTAAGCCAGACATTCTTGGCTGGGCCAGGTCGAATGGTAGGGCTAGTGGAGGCCCCTGGTGTGGGGAGGAGGTGTGTGACCACTACTCAGCAGTTCTGGGAAGAGCTCCCTTGGCCTCTCCAGCCCTGCTGGGTCAGGGTGGGCTTCAGCCCTGGGCTTTCAGATCTCCTGACTGTAGAACGTCTTGAACTCTAGACTGTCTGCTGGACTTTAGTGGCCCCTGCTCAGCCTTGACTTGGTCTTTTGCCTCCCTGCCCTGATCACTTATTAACAGGACGTGTTTTGTGAACACTTTGCTGCTACATTAGTTTTACTATTTTTTTCAGTCAATCAGGTTTTGATGGGGAAATTATGGTGGTAGGTGCTTGTCTAGGCCTTGTGGTAGAGCAGTGGGCAGGCTTCCCTTGTAGCTCAGTCAAAAAAGAATCTACTTGCAATGCAGGAGACCCAGGTTCAATTCCTGGGTTGGGAAGATCCCCTGGAGAAAGAAATGGCAACCTACTCCAGTATTCTTGCTGAGAAATCGCATGGACAGAGGAACTTGGCAGGCTACAGTCCATGGGGTCGCAAGAGTTGGACAGGATTTAGCGACTAAACCACACCAGAGCAGTAGGCAAGATGGGCTTTTGTGGGATGTACATTCTCAAAGTGGAAAGTTGAAGTAAGTAGGCAGGTAAATTAAACAAGGTAGCTTGAGAGAACAGCCAGGAGTGTGGGTACCTCACAGTCGTTAGTTCTGCTGCTCGGGACTGTGCTGAGGGAAGGGGTCATGTGCTCATGTCTGTTTTCTAACAAGGAGACTGCAACTGCGAGAGGAAGACTCTGGTCCAGGGTCACACAGTTGATGAGAGGAGACAGCATCCAGGTTGAGTGAATTAGTGTCTGTTGCTGCATAACCTGTTACCCCAAAACTGTGGCTTAAGAAAATAATCATTTATTATGTCTCATGGCTTTGTGGGTCAGGAACTCAGGGGACAGTGGAGAGATTTGAAGGCTGGGGGCTGGAACCCTCAGAAGGGTGTCAAGATGCGGGTTGGCCAAGACCTCAGCTGGGGCTGTGGGCTGGAACCCCTACATCTGGCCTTTCCATGCAGTCTGGGATTCCTTACAACATGGTGCCTGGGTTCTGAAGCCAAGGGTCTGAGCCAGCTAGGTTGAAGCCCAACTTTTTTTCTGACACAGCCTTGTACATCACATAGCGTCCATTGTCGGGGCAGTCACAAGGCCATGCCCAGATTCAAGGAGAGGAAGAATGGACCTCACTTCATGCTGGGCTAAGCATCAGTCCCACTGTGAAAAGAACACGTGGGATGGCATAAATCTGTTGGTGCAGCCTTCTTTGGAAAGAATGATCCACTGCATCTGGTCTGTCTACTCCAAAGCCAGTATTCAGGGCACCTCACACACCGCCATCTACCCACCCAGGCCCATCACCCAGGCACTGCTTGCTGTTTGCTGCCTTTCAATCTCTTTCTGGGTCTTTGGTTGCTTCTGGATGCTTCAGGGCCAGCAGTAGTCCCACACCTAGCCCTTCCTGCCAACTGTAGATCCTCCTATGGTCCATTGTAATTTTAGGCCACTCTGGATAGAGTTTATTCTCTCTGGTTTTTGAAACAGGAAATTCTGTTTTTCCTTAGGTTCTATTAACCCAAGGGGAATCAGAGAGTGGGCTTCATATCAGACAGTGCTCTCCCCTCCACCACAAGCAGGGTTGATTTTCAAAATACTTAATCAATGAAGCATCCACTTACACAGCCTGTGGAGCAAGGAAGGAAACCCCCAAAGATGAAAGGGCTGCCACACGTGAACCGCATGGAGGCCTCCTGGGAGGGTGCTGTGCTGGGACCGAGTGGCAGTAAAGCTAAGCAGGACAGGAGTGTCTGGGGGTGGAGGGGAGGAGAAATAATCTTTTTCTTCTAGAAGCCATATAGGTTCTTTATTTAGCTGGGGCCCTGGAAATGAGACCAACAAAAGACAGATTAACAAGAGAAAAACAGAAGTTTATTACCATGTGCATTGTGCATGCACGTGGGAATAGTGATGAGAAACCCAGAGAGACCATTAGAACTGGAGCTTATATACCATTTTAGGCTAAACAAAGGAAAAGGGGTTTTGAGCTTCTGGGTGGTGGAGGCAAGTTTTGGGAAAGCGATCAGGAAAAGTGTGTGCTAAGTCAGTCTCTTCCATTGTGTCTGACTCTTTGCGACTCCATGGACTGTAGCCCGCCAGGCTCCTTTGTCTGTGGGATTCTCCAGGCAAGATTACTGGAGTGGGTTGCCATTTCCTCCTCCAGGGGATCTTCCCGACCCAGGGATTGAACCTGCATCTCTTAATCTACTGCATTGGCAGGCAGGTTCTTTACCACTAGTGCCACATGGGAAGGAAAAGTGTAGTCAGTAAGTATTGTTACTAAGGTTTGTCATGCAGATTGTCAAGCCAGTTCCCTCTCCTTAGAGTGTTGTTAAAACTCCTTTTCCAGGTACATGATGGGGAAACGCCTTAATAAATGCAAATTTCTTTTATAAAAAGAAAGCCTGTGCTCTGTTTTAGAGCTTTTCTCACAGCTGTGAGTTGATGGCCTTTAGCTTAAAATAATCCATATGCCAAAGAGACGTGTTCTGGGGTGGCATATCCTGGAACCTTTCAGGCATGAGTGATGAATTCTGGTCGGGACAAGGGGGAAGGCTGGCTTCCGTGGGTGCTGGAGGGACACAACAGCAGCTGGGCTTATGCTTCCAGACCTATTCATGGTGCAGTGAGCCCCTCATAAGGGAACTGGTAGTTATACCCTGAGGTTCCTGAATAAGGTCCTTTAAGTGCTTCCAGGGCTTTCCAGGCAGCACTAGTGGTAAAGAACCTGCCTGCCAATGCAGGAGACAAGAGACTCGAGTTCCATCCCTGGGTTGGGAAGGTTCCCTTGGCGAAGGATGTGGCAACACACTCCATTATTCTTGCCTGGAGAATCCTTTGGGCAGAGGAGCCTGGGGAGCTAGTCCATGGGGTCGCAGAGAGTGTGACACGACTGAAGAGGCTGAACTCAAGTGCTTCCAACTCATGTGTCCTACTGGATAGGGAAGTGCCCACATTCACAGGACGTAAATCTTGTAGTCTTTAATTGTCTGCAGGGGTATCCCTTTTTCTACTTGTATCCAATTCAATAGCTTCTACATGTTTCTAAAATAACTTATATTTTCCTTTTTAATTATTTGGCTCCCTGGTGTAACTCCTCACCTCACATCTTTCCATCTTAACGCACAACATACATTAGCTCATTTCCACACAGTGAATTGGCAAATATTTCATGTTAATATTGTTCCCTCTGCTGTGTTTCAAACCTTTCGGAAGAATTCTCTGATACCCACACCACCCACACATTCACACAGTTTATTCTTTCATTCTCTATGCCTTTGGCCTCATACTTGCCCCCAGCTCAGTTGTGTGCATGCTAAGTTACTTCAGTCTTGTTCTATTCTTTGCGACCCTACCCTGGTGAGTGTAGTCCACCAGGCTCCTCTGTCCATGGGATTCTCCAGGTGACAGGTGAGAATACTAGAGTGGGTTGCCATGCCCTTCTCCAGGGGACCGTCCCGACCCAGGGATTGAACCCGTGTCTCCTGCATTGGCAGGCGGGTTCTTTAGCACTGGTGCCACCTGGGGAGCCCCAAGTCAGTTGTGGTTACTTATGTTGGAATTGTGTCTCTGACCATCTCAACCTGCTTCAAACACTCTGAGGGTTGTGACTGAGTGAACTTGTGCTGGATTTTCTCCTGGAGTATCCAGTAGATAACTGTCCACACAGACTGAATGCATTTGGAATGTTAGTCTTAAAGCCTCTGTTAAACCATTTATTGAACAAATTAGGTTTCATGAAAGCAGATTATTTATACTTCTTTTAATTCTCTGTTGTATTTCCCCTAGAATCTCTAGAAAGGATTTTCCTGTATGAGGACATTAGAGCTTTTGGGCATGGGTAGCTGATAAACCAGAGAAGGCAATGGCACCCCACTCCAATACTTTTGCCTGGAAAATCCCATGGACGGAGGAGCCTGGTAGGCTGCAGTCCATGGGATCGCTAAGAGTTGGACACGACTGAGCGACTTCTCTTTCACTCTTCACTTTCATGCATTGGAGAAGGAAATGGCAACCCACTCCAGTGTTCTTGCCTGGAGAATCCCAGGGGCAGGGGAGCCTGCTGGGCTTCCGTCTATGGGGTCGCACAGAGTCGGAGACGACTTACGTGACTTAGCAGCAGCAGCAGCTAATAAACAGACAAAAAGAGCAGAAATTTCCAGTCCCACTGAGAGAAAGAGGACAGAGGTGATCATGAGAAAAATGTATTACATACGTGATTTGAAAAGTAGAACTAGGGTTGACATCACTTGTAGGGTTGAGATTAGGATTATTAAATTTAAAATGGGGGTTTACATTGAGATTGCTGTCACTTCAGTCGTGTCCGACTCTGTGCGACCCCATAGATGGCAGCCCACCAGGCTCCCCCATCCCTGGGATTCTCCAGGCAAGAACACTGAAGTGGGTTGCCATTTCTTTCTCCAATGCATGAAAGTGAAAAGTGAAAGGGAAGTTGCTCAGTCGTGTCCGACCCTCAGCGACCCCATGGATTGCAGCCTTCCAGGTTCCTCCATCCATGGGATTTTCCAGGCAAGAGTACTGGAGTGGGGTGCCATTGCCTTCTCCACATTGAGATTAAGATACAATCTCATTAGGAGGCCAAGGAGACAAGAACGTTAGTCTATGAAGGCTAAAATGAAGATTAGGATTGAAATAGAGTTAATGCTGCTGTGTTGTGCTGATTCCAGAGTAAATATTGAATCAAAGCCTTTTTGTGTTGGGACTAGAATAAAACTAGGCTTTTCCTTTTTCTTATTTTGTCAACATGTGCCCAAGAGAATTTGGTATTGTCTTTGCCATGGAAAAGCGGGAGACAGCAACTGTGAGATTAGGATCCCAGAACCCTTGACATATTCTTTAGAGACATTCACTCACTCATTCATTTATAAAACTAATTAGGGGCCAACTGTCTGCAACATTATTGTCTGTACTTTTGGGAGTCTGAAATCTAGTGGAGAACTGAGGAACACACCCCATAAACTGTCCCAAAACTTCCTCCAGGCAGGCTATTGTTTCTTGTTCCCAGGGGACAAGAAGTTCCTTGGAGTTCCTGTAGCATGCTCTTAGGAATTCTCTCTTCCCTCTGCTCTTCCCTTCTCTCTGCACTTGTTCAGGGAAGCAAACCTCCTTCAACTGTGAGATCAAATTATTTCTAGATGGGGATGTTTTCCTCCAAGTTCACCAAGATCTTGAGACTTCTCACCTGGGCTGGGGAGACGCTATTTGTATCCAATCGCAGGGTTGAGACCATGAGGATTTGAATCAGTCCTCTTGGGTCCACATATCTGACATGGTTCAACTGCTACTTGAACTCTGCATTTGGGAGAAGAAGAGATGGCTGGATGGCATCACCGACTCGATGGACATGAGTTTGAGTGAACTCCGGGAGTTGGTGATGGACAGGGAGGCCTGGCGTGCTGCAATTCATGGGGTCGCAGAGAGTTGGACACGGCTGAACTGAACTGAAGGATATTATCTGTTTCATAGTGTTGTACTAGAGATTAAATGTGTAGGCTACTTTAATTTACCCTTGGGATATCATACTCACTATATAAATACCTAATAATAACAGTGTCATAATTATCATCTTTCTGAGCAAGAGCATAGGACTGATAACCACGGTGGACCACTGCTAGGTCTTAGGTCAGGAGTCTGGGATGCCAGATGCAATATCACATTGTGCCATTAGATGGCACCAAACCCACACTGTCCAAACATTGACTCCTGAATCCTTGTTCTGGATCACATTAATAATCAGTTCTGCCTAATGAAGATAAATGGGAGAACTATATAAATATTTTGCCGTGTTAGGGGGAAGAAGGTTCTTTCCTGAACAATAAAAATAGAAGATTATAATTAATAATTTAAGAACAGTGAATATAACTTTTAAAATGTTATCCTTATAATGATACCTATCAGGGACCATGCAGTAGAAGGATTTCTATGTGACTTTGATCTATCACATCACCCATGATGGTCTCTATATCATTAGGAAATTTGATTCAGCATCATACTGAGAGTCAAAAGGCTTCTGCATCCACTTTTCATTTGTTTGAAAAATATTTATTGGGACTTCCCTGGTGGTCCAGTGGTTAAGCCCCATGCTTCCAGTGCAGTGGTTGCAGGTTCGATCCCTAGTCAGAGAACTACAATCCCACATGCTTTGTGATGTGGTCAAAAAAATTAAATGAGAAGTATTTATTAAATTATAGCCAGGAACCTCAGAGGTCATCTAGGCTCAAAGTCTTCCTTTTACACATGAAAATATTGAGGTAGAGGGAAATGAAGTGCTTCCTCATATCAAGTCACTGGTCAAAGGCAGTTTTGCTAGGTGGAATCCGGGTCTCCTGACCAAGGGTATTTCCTCTACCCAGATGACTCTGGATTTAAAGGCTGCTACAGATGTGCTCTGCAAAGAGTTGGACACATGTGCTGATCTGTGTTGCTCGTGATCATCACACTAGATGGTAAGCAGGAGTGGCATGGACATTGGACACAGCCTGGAAGAGAGATTCAGCAGACTACAATTCAGTAGTCGGCAGTATATTGGGTTGTATTAATAGAGGTAGAGCACCTGACACAAAGAAGGTGATAGTTGTGATCTACCCAGTGTTGGTTATACCAGTCTGGGACATTGCATCTGTTTTCAGGCAGAACACACTTTCAAAGAAGGGGGTTGGGAGGCTCAAAGAAAAATCTGTCTTCAAATATCTGAAGGGCTTTCATGTGAGAGGAAGATTAGATTTCTACTTTGGTCCGGAGGAGTACAGTCAGAAGCAGGGAATAGCAGAAGAGCACTAGTTTGGAAATCAAACAGGCTTGAGTACACGGGGCCACTCATTAGCTATGACTTTGGGATAATTTACCTTATTGAGCCCAAGTTTATTCATTTATAGGAGGGAGATTCTATCTTCCTCATATAATTTTCTGGTAAATACTTGAACTAGGGTATGCTAATATTTGGCTGCCTTCCTAAACTAAGGGTTCAGATCTGTAAATGGGCTCCAGTGGACACCTAAGCATGTGTGTGCTGCCATCCGTTCTCCTTTCCCACTCCCCATGGTCTGGGTTTTCCTTTGCTTGTAAGGGATACATCACCGTGTGTGCGTTGTCTTTCCCAACTTTCCTGGAGTTTCCTGCTTTAGGGCAACCACAGCACAGAGAAGCACTGCCTTCTGCTGGGCTTCTCCGACTGACCCTCCCTGCAGCCTGTCCTTTCCGCCCTCCTCCTCTGCTGCCTCCTGACTGTAATTGGCAACTCAGTGCTGGTGATGCTGGCAGTGTGCGCCCATGTACTACTTCCTCTACCATCTGTCCCCGGTGGATATAGGCGTCACCACGAGCATGCTGCCACCCCTGCTGGCCAACGTGCATTGCCAGGCGCTGAGGCTGGAGCGTGGTGGCTGCCTGGCGCAGCTGTGAGCATCGCTGGTGCTGGGCTTGTCTGAGTGTGTCCTCCTGGCAGTGATGGTTCTGGACCATGCGGCTGCTGGTGTGGTCTGCCATCATCCTGGCCTACCTGCTGCCGTGGCCCATGCTGTATGGGGCATGAGGATCAGAGGCAGCCGCAGAAAAGTAGTGGGCACCTGTGGGTCTCACCTGAGAGCCGTCTGCCTGTTCCATTGATCCGCCATCTACCCCTACCTGCAACCCATGCACAGCTACAACCAGTGTTGGGCAAATTCATTTCCTTTTCTACATTGTAGTCACACCCGCCCTCTTACCACCCTCAGGAATAAGGAAGTGAAGGGGGCAGCGAAGAGGTACTTGGGGGGGTGAGAGGGCAAGATGCACAGTGAGTCAGGCAGGGAAGGAAGGAGGGGAGTGTTATTCCAGGGCCCAAGGATGGGAATGCCCACTGGAAAGTCAGTCAGTTTAGCCTTCAGGTGTTCATTTCTCCTTGAGAATCTGTAAGGTTTGTCCTTAAGCTGCTGCTGCTGCGTTGCTTCAGTCGTGTCCGACTCTGTGCGACCCCAGAGACGGCAGCCAACCAGGCTTCCCGTTCCTGGAATTCTCCAGGCAAGAACACTGGAGTGGGTTGCCATTTCCTTCTCCAATGCATGAAAGTGAAAAGTGAAAGGAAGTCGTCTAGGGACCCCATGGGCTGCAGCCCACCAGGCTCCTCCGTCCATGAGATTTCCTAGGAAAAGTACAGCCTGATGGTTAATGGGAGAGATCCCTTCCTCCCATCAGGAAAGGTTCACGTGCTTCTAGGGAAGTGTCTATATCTGTGCACGTGCAGGTTTAGTGTTGGTGGAGATGGTCCTCAGGCTCTCTCTAAGACAATAAAGAAAGAATACATGATTTGAGGAAGAATTTCACTATCCTCAGGGGATGCTATAACCAACCCCTCCACCTCCCCCGCATCCAGAGATTCCATGTGCTAAAATGATGTACAACATGATCACGGCTGTTAGAAGAGACCATGGAAGACCCCGTGGCCTGCTATCAGAGTATCCCCAAATGACAAGAGGGTCATGGATTTTTCCCTGCAAGAGACCCCATCCAGAAGCATAAGCCCTGGTCTCTCGTCTCAGGGAATCAGTCCAACCAAATGTCCACTTGACCATTTAAATAGTGCCCACCCCAGGACATTTGATTCATAGTTGTGATGAATAACACCTATGAGTGTGCTTTGTCCTGAGTGGGGTTAATTTCAGAAACACTTCTGCAGGAAGTGGTTCTTGAGACAGTTATAAAGAAGGGAAGAGACTAGTAGTGGAGAGGGTGGACATATATCAGGTCAAGAGAAAAGCATACATGTGATCAGGAGAGAGACTTGAAGTGGTGACAGAGGAGTAAAAGAAGGGGATGAGATGGAGGAAGCAGAGAGGGGAATGCTCCCCTAGCCAGAGTGTGGGCAGAGTGTTGGGGTCAACCCAGAAACCAATCTCCACCCACCTCAACCCAGAGAAGACCTGCTAGAGACTAAGGCAAGCAGGAAAGAGACTGCTCCTCAATACCCCACCTTTCTGAAAGTGTTCCCACCTCCAGCATATCTATTCCCAAAGAGCTCCCACCAGAGGCATAAAATCTCTAGATCCCCAAGGTGAATATCTTGCCATGATCACCATCACCTCCAGAAATAAGAACCATTTAAATGGGTGTGAGAATAACAGAGGGCTTGGTACCAAGTTTTATTCATACCAAATAGCTTTTAAAAAGTCAAGAGGATATAGTGTAATTGAATTTCTAAGTTATTTAAGAATAAGCCTGCAATCATGTCAGAGTAAGTAATAACTCACTTCGTAATAAACTACTTAGCTCTTCTCTGTAAGTAGAAAGTGAGTTTGGCTCAATGTTTATTTACTGATATGACAGATGGAGCACGGGGCTAAACATAGATGCAAATACAAATATGAGTAAAACACGAGACCCCCACCTAAAACTTACTATATTGTTGGATGGAGAAGAAATAGACATTTTGAGATAAATCAGAGGGAACCAAGAAAGGATTAAATTGCAAGCTTCCTTGAATGTTATCTCTAATTTGCCTGAAATTTTCATTTATTAGTTTATAGTATATTATGCCTCTATTATATGAATTCTGCCATTTAGTCAATTATGTTAGAATCAGAGAATCCCTCAGCTAGAAATATTCTGCAGGTTTCCTCCCTCCTCTGTCTACTCTTTGAGTTCTATTTATCTTTCTGATTAATTTTGAGAATTTTTCAAAGGATGTGGTTAGTGAGTAAGAATAAAAAGGATAAATGGTCTTTTACTCCTGGTATCATTGCACTCCCAGGATGGTCATCCATCAATGCAGAAAAAGTAAATTATCTTTGCTGTACCCCACAAAAAACTGCAACATTGCAAATCAGTTATACATCAACCATAACAAATTTGGAATCATCCAAATGGACTCTGCTTCCCAGGGCAGAGGCCTACTTGTCCTACTTCATTTCTGATCCAAGCTCCTTGATGAAATAGTTATTCAGCATATCCAGCAGCTGCTTCTTCAGGATCTTACTGCCCATGACCAGCATGGTCAGATGCTTAGCACCCATCCAGCACAGGGGCCTAAGGATGGCGATGGTATTGATAAAGAGCTTCTCCTGTTCCTTAGCTGGTAGCTCCATTATGATCTGAGGAACTGGCTTAAACTTTCCACTCGTCATCCATGCACCTAACAGACCCCCGACGGCTCCCCCAATGGCTATTCCTGGTGGACCGCCCACCACACCTCCTGCAAAGGCCACAGTCCCAGTAACTAGGCCACCCAACAAGGAATACTTGAAGGCCGCCTTAATCTTCCTGTTCTCAGAGATGGAGCACAGCAGCCTCATGATGTCTTCTACTGTGACGTCAGTGCTAGACTCGTAGGCCCCATTCTCTCGGGATCCTCTGGGGGTCCTCTGGGGTTTTACGATCTTCGAACTCTTCTGAGGGACTTTATTTTTCCCAGGCAACTGGGCTTCAGCTCGGGAGTGGTCACTGATGTTCTTCTCTGTGTCCTGCGAGAGGGCAGTGGAGCTCTTTAATTTCCCTTGTTCAGACGGGACATTCACCTGGACAATGAAGGACAGAAGACGATTACCTATAGTACCTGCTACCATTTGCACCCTTTATTCCCCCTTGTTATTGCTCCCACCTTTCAATGCCTGCCTGATCCTCCTCATCCATTACAACAAGCTATATCCCTTCCTTCTTTGGAATTTTGCAGGTTATAAGGCAAGAAAAACTGTCCTATTCCTTTGTGGTCATACCTCTTATCCATTCCAAAATATTTCAGTGATTTCCCACCTCACTTGCCTATTTCCTATCCATACAAAGTTTGTCAGATGTCAAACTTCACTGCAACTTGGGATTGACATAAAAATAGATACCTAATGAGAACTTACTGTATAGCACAGGGAACTTCTACTCAGTGCTTTGTGTTGAACTAAATGGGAAGAAAATCCAAAAAAACATGGGCTATATATGCACATATACCTGATTGACTTTGCTGTACAGCAGAAAGTAACATGACGTTGTAAAGACACTGTGTGTGTGTGTGTGTGTGTGTGTGTGTACAGTCACGTACACATGTGCTTAGTTGTGTCTGACTCTTTGCAGCCCTATGGACTGTAGTCTGTCAGGCTCTTCTGTCCATGTGATTTTCCAGACAAGAATATTGAACTGGGTTTTCATTTTCTTCTCCATGGGATCTTCCCAACCCAGGGATGGATCCTCGATTTCTTGTGTCTCCTGCTATGGCAGGCTGTTTCTTTACCACAGAAACACCTGGGAAGCCACCTGGGAAAACAGTATACTCCAATAAAATTTTTTAAAAACTTAAATACCATCACAAAGTATCCAAAAATGTACACCAGATTTCCAAAAAGAGTTTCTAAGACTTGAGGACCTAATGAAATGCTCACAGGGCTTCCTTTTTGAATATGTTACAAGGAAATCCTGCTTAGAAGATGCATCCTCTGTCCTGTTAGTTTCTTTTTTAATGTCCCAATAGTTTATAGTAATAGCTCATGCATTATAGCGACACTATGTTCATATAGGTGGAATCAATATAGGGAGGAAAAAAATCAACAGCCTCAGATATGCAGATGATACCACAATGATGGGAGAAAGCAAAGAGGAACTAAAGAGCCTCTTGATGAGGGTGAAGGAGGAAAGTGAAAGAGCTGTCTTAAAACTCATATTAAAAAATATAAGACCATGGCATCCTTCCCCATTAATTCATGGCAAATAGAAGGGCAAAAGGTGGAAGTAGTGACAAATTTCCTCTTCTTGGGCTCTAAAATCACTGTGGATGGTGACGCAGCAATGAAATCAGAAAACTTCTGCTTCTTGACAGGAAAGCTATGACAACCTAGTGTGTTGAAAAGCAGAGACATTCCTCTCCGAAAAAGGTCCATATAGTCAAGACTATGGTCTTCCCACATTCGGCTGTGGGAGCTGGACTGTAAAGAAGACAGAGCACCAAAGAATTGATGTCTTCGAACTCTGGTGCTGGAGAAGACTCCTGAGAGGACCTTGGACAGCAAGGAGAGCAAACCAGTCAGTCTTAAAGGAAAATCATCTCTGAATATTTGTTGGAAGGACTGATGCTGAAGTTGAAACTCCAGTATTTCAGCCATCTGATGTGAACAGCTGACTCATTGGAACAGTCCCTGATGCTGGGAAAGATTGAGGGCAGAAGGAGAAGAGGGCATCAGAGGATAAGATGGCTGGATGGCATCACTGATTCAATGGCCATGAACTTGGGCAAACTCCAGGAGATGGTGAGGGACAGGGAGGCCTGGTGTGCTGCAGTCCATGAGGTTGCAAAGAGTCAGACACGACTTGGCAACTGAACAGCAACAATAATGTTCAATATTTGGGCTTCCCAGGTGGCACTAATGGTAAAGATTCTTTCTGCTGTAATACTAGAAACTATAAAACTCTTAGAGGAAAACATAAGCAGAACACTCGATGACATAAATTAAAGCAAGATCCTCTATGACCCACCTCCTAGAGTAATGGAAATAAAAACAAAAGTAAACAAATGTGACCTGATTAAACTTAAAAGCTTTTGCACAGCAAAGAAAACTATAAGCAAGGTGAAAAGACAACCCTTGGAATGGGAGAAAATAATAGCAAATGAATCAACTGACAAAGGATTGATTTCCAAAATATACAACTCAATATCAGGAAAACAAACAACCCAATCAAAAAGTGGGAAAAAACCTAAACAGACATTTCTCCAAAGAAGACATACAGATGGCTAACAAACATGAAAAGATGCTCAACATCACTCATTATTAGAGAAATGCAAATCAAAATCACAATGAGATATCACCTTACACCAGTCAGAATGTCCATCATCAAAAAGTCTACAAACAATAAATGCTGGAGAGGGTGTGGAGAAAAGGGAATGCCCTTGAACTGTTGGTGGGAATGTAAATTGATACAGCCACTGTTGAAGAGGGTATGGAGATTCCTTTAAGAACTAGGAATAAAACTACCATATGACCCAGCAATCCCACTCCTAGGCATATACCCTGAGGAAAACAGGGTTGAAAAAGACACATGTATCCCATTGTTCATTGTTGCACTATTTACAATAGCTAGAACATGGAAGCAATCTAGACGCCTATCGACAGATGAATGGATAAAGAAGTTGTGGTACATATACACAGTGGAATATTACTCAGCCATAAAAAGGAATGCATTTGAGTCCGTTCTGATGAGGTGGATGAACCTAGAACCTATTATACAGAGCGCAGTGAGTCAGAAAGAGAAAGATAAATATCGTATTCTAACACATATACAGAATCTAGAAAAATAGTTCTGAAGAATTTATTTATAGGGCAGGGATGAAGAAACAGACATAGAGAATAGACTTATGGACATGGGGAGTTGGGAGGAGAGGGTGAGACGTGTGGAAAGAGTAACATGGAAACTTATATTACCATATGTAAAATAGATAGTCAATGGGAATTTGCTGTATGGCTCAGGAAACTCAAACAGGGGCTCTGTATCAACCTAGAGCCGTGGGATGCGAAGGGAGATGGGAGGGAGTTTCAAAAGGGAGGGGATATATGTATACCTATGGCTGATTCATGTTGAGGTTTGACAGAAAACAACAAAAGTCTGTAAAGCAATTATCCTTCAATAAAAAAATAAATTAAAAAATAAAAGAATCCTTCTGCCAATGCCGGAGATTTAAGAGGCATGGCTTTGATCCCTAGTTCAGGAAGATCCCCTGAAAGAGGGCATGGAAACACACTCCAGTACTCTTTCTGGCAAATCCCATGGACAGGGGAGCCTAGTGGGCTACAGTCCATGGGGTCGCAAGGAGTCAGATACGACTGAAGTGACTTAGCATGCTCATGTTCAATATCACTTGCTCCTCTGTGTTTCCTGTGTTTTTAAATTTACCTGTTGCAGAAAATGATCTCTTCCTTTAATCAAATCAGGGTTCCACTTACAGAAAGTAGGAGGCAAATCTTACTTCAAAATTTTGAATGTGGAAACTTTAATCCGTATCTTGTCACTGGAATGCCTCAGAGGACCTCTTTCAGTCTTCATTCAAAAGTATCTTCCTAATGTAGATGCCACAGACATTTCTTTCTTGAAGTCTCACTCTTCTGTGCTAAGCATTGCCCTCATGCCAAGTTCCTTCCGAGTGTTTATATTCTTACGTCAGTTAACAGCTCAGGTCATAAAGAATATAGGATAATAGAATTATGTGAACCTCTCTCTGGGGACTAGAAGGAGGTTTAAGAGCCCTGGATCCCTAAACAGAAAAAGGGAAAGAGGAATTAAAATAGTATTTGCATAGTTTGAAGTTTTGCCAGCCCTGCAGAGCACAAAGGCCACTCCCACTTCATACCATGTACCCTATCAGAGGCCAAGCAAGGTCTCAATACCAGAAAACTCAGGGGCCCAATAATCAGGTCCTCTTCACAGAAACTTACTCCACATTATGTAGGTATCCATGCCTTTCTCCACCACTTCCAGATGTCTTCCTGTCCTCCTTATCTCCCCAGCACTGTCCCTCATGCACCCTGAGAGCTCCGTCATGTCTGGGAAGTCCTCTCTCTTTCCCCTCCACAGTATCAAATCCCAACTTACACCAGGGGTGGCAGCCATCTCTGCACTCAAGAGAGTTGAAAGAGGAGAGAGAGCAAAGGAGTTGGCCTCCCGTTTATAGAAGCAGCTAAAATCCTCTGCCTGTCTGCGGTGTGTGTGTCAGGCTTTCCTGGACCTTTTGCTCTTGAAAGTGCTGGAGAATTTACTGTCACTTTCTCTACATTGGATTCCGTAAGCAGAAATGTCATCTAATCAGGCATGTCTCCTCTCAGCCAATCCATTGCCCTCCTTGTTCCTAATGTGAGATGACCCTTTTGTGTTGGAAATTGTTCTGTGCTTAGCCATCCACCACTCCAATCCTGACTTATATGTAGCTCTGAACCCTCAGTGGCTTGAAGACTTTGAACACTTGGTGGTCCTTTCCAGGTGTTATCAGCTGAAATCCTGATAAACATTTACAAACCATGTGACCTTGGGCCTATTATTTAATCTCAATTATCTTCCTTTTTTACTGTATAAAATAGAAGTAGTAACCAATTTCCAGATGACTAAGATTAGAATTAATATATGAAAAGCAGTATAACTTTATACTCCAGTCTGTCTTTACCTTGTGTAGAACCCTCAAAAAATCTCTTTTCTGATGTGGAGTAAGGATAATAGTTATAGTTAATAAGGATAGTTACTGAGGATAAATGCATGAATGAATTACTAAATGAATGAATAAGGAAGTGAATAAAAAGTGAGAAATAACATTTACCTACTACTTATTATCGGGGAAGGCAATGGCACCCCACCCCAGTACTTTTGCCTGGAAAATCCCATGGACAGAGGAGCCTGGTGGGCTCCAGTCCATGGGGTCGCTAAGAGTCGGACACGACTGAGCGACTTCACTTTCATTTTTCACTTTCATGCATTGGAGAAGGAAATGGCAACCCACTCCAGTGTTCTTGCCTGGAGAATTCCAAGGATGGGGGAGCCTCGTGAGCTTCTGTCTATGGGGTCGCACAGAGTTGGACACGACTGAAGCGACTTAGCAGCAGCAGCAGTACTTATTATATTTCAGAAGCTGCACAAGATATTATTAAATGGTAACTCATTAAAATTTAGCATTCTAATGAGGTAGGTATTAGTATTTTTGTTGATAAGCACACGTCCTATTAGTAGTAGCTGGTAAGCAAGTGTTCAGATGTGAACCTCTATTTCTGCATTCCTTGTCTTCTCCTGTTGTGCCTCAGTGGAAAGGAAAGTGAGGCATGTGTACACGTGTATGTTTTTTTTTTATTACAGCACAGGTACAAGTTGAAGGAAGGAAAAGAGAGAACGAAAAGTGGAGGATGCATGGAGCCTTAGGATGGTTAAAGCAAGAAGCGTTTGGGAGGTCTCTGTGTGGGCAGGAGCATCCCTGGGTAGGGGGCCCCGCCTGGAAAAATCTATGGATCTCCATTGGGTGGTGGGGAACAAAGAGTCCGTGAGTGCAGGACTCAGAGCCTGGAGGAAGACTGCACCCCTGATGCAAAGGTAGAGACGAACTGCTCTCCCAGAACCGTGAGTGACAAAAGATAACACTGTAAGGCAATTCCACAGCACAGTAGAGAAACTGCTGCTGGAGCTGGGAATCTCCAGCTTACACAGGATCTGGATTCCAAGAAATGGTGTCTTTTAGAGGAATGAGAAAAACAGATCTGGACTTTGACCTCTCTTTTCCCTCCTCCCTTCTTATGTGAAATTACCTCCCAGCCCAAGTCCGGGAGAAGGGGAGTTCTAAACGCCCCAATGTCACTTGCTGACCACAGGTTCTTCCTGGGATCTGACTCTGTTTTTTACCACAGCGTCCATCTGACATTTTCCCATCAATGTCACAAGAAACTTTTTCAGAGACAAAAAGATCTCTTTTCCTTTGCCCCTCTAACAAATCCGGGAAATCAGCCAAGGTCAAAGATCATGCTGTGGAGATCTTGGCAGATTTTAAAATAAATGCCTTGGATATTCACAGCCTCCCAGCTCGGCCCTAGCTGATGGGGTGGTCTAGGGCTCGTCATTGTCCCCTCTGGGACTCCCTGGAGCAGGCGTCTCTTTTCCATCTCTTTCATAAATGCCCATGAAAGAGGTTGTAAAACTGCTTTGGGATCAGGAATATTGCTTCAGAAATGCCAAGCAAACTCAATCAAAATGCACCTGGAAATTCTTATATAATGATGGTTAGGGGAAAGTCTCTGCAGCACTGTCCCTCTGGCACCCTGAGAGCTCCGTCATGTCTCGGAGGTCCTCTCTCTTTCCCCTCCACAGAATCAAATCCCAACTTATACCAGGGGAGGCAGCCATCTCTGTGATCAAGAGAGTAGAAACGAGAAAGAGAGCAAAGGAGCTGGCCTCCCGTTTATAGAAGCAGCTAAGCTGGAAATCCTCTGCCTGCTGTGTGTGTTAGACTTTCGTGGACTCTTTGTTCTTGCAAGTGCTAGAGACTTTACTGTCACTTTCTCTACATTGGATTCCGTAAGCAGAAATGTCATCTAATCAAGCATGTCTCCTCTCAGCCAATCCATTGACCTCCTTGTTCTTAAAGTGAGATGACCCTTTTGTGTTGGAAATTGTTGTGTGCTTAACCACATCCTTAACCACTCCCAATCCTGACTTCTATGTAGCCCTGGACCCTCAGTGGCTTGATGACTTTGAACACTTGGTGGTCTTTTCCAGGTCTTTCCATCCTGGAGAACATGGTTTTACAGAAGTGTCTGTGTAATGAGTGGGAGCCGAGAACTCATTTCAATATTTTGAAAACCTTAATCAGATGTCATGTTCTCCTCTTTGAAGCTCTCATTAGAGAGTGAATCATGTTGGAAAACCTAATACTTGTTTGAGTGTATTTTTGGGGGGAAGACATATGTTCTGAAACAAATGAGTGTGAAGGGGAAAGAATGCCTGATGGAATCGAGTGGAAACCTTGACCTGCCTTTTCTCCCTGCAGACAGCTCTCTAGGTCTTACTCTCCCTGTGTTTAGAAAACACCATTGTGAGCTCTGACTGAGGCACAGCAGTAAAGGGCTGTCCCAAGTCCGCTGTCCAGTAGGATCTAGGGATTCTGAAACCTCACCAGTGGCTAGGCAGAAAAGCTCAGATCAGGTTGAAGGTGATCTGGAAAGAGAAAAGTCCTGCAGCAGGACGGGGAATGTGGGATGGGCCTGGAAAGAGTAAGGAAGACTGAACAAGGCAGCCTATTTTCAAACTTTACTTGCACTCATTTAATTTCTTAAATCTCCACGCCACTTCTGGAAAGAGAAGAGGAAGTATGGATGCTTAAAACTGCTCAAAATGAAATCATGTCTTCTCAGAGCCTTTCTGTCTTGCCCTTCTGGCTCCAGGGGCCTGTGCCATGTTGGTGCCTATGTCTGCATTCTCAGGGGAAGCAGGGAACCTTGGTCAGAATCTCCAGGGTGCTGAGCCCAGAAATGTCATTTACCAGGAATGATATCGGTGTGCCAATACCTCCGAGATCTCTGCCCACAGCCCGCCCCCTGAGCTGCAGATCTATGGATCTAGCTGCTTCCATGCATGGTTCTGTGGACTTCCCTGTGCATCCTTGAACGTGCCTGGCTCTCTGCCACCTGGGCACTGAGCACCCCTTTCCCTCTGACTCTACCCTCAACACCTTGGATTTATTAGAATATGCAATGTAAGCAGCATCTCTTCCAGGACATCCTCCCTGTCTCTTTTCCACCCTCTTCCGGGTTATATGCTCATCTCCTGTTCTTTTCCAGACCCTCTGCAAGCCTTCTAGAGCATGTTCTCCAATGATAAGGTCATCTGCTTACTTGTCGTTTACCCTTAGTCAACAGTGGAAATCTTGAGGGTCATGACTGTGTCTGAATTATCCTATACATTCAGGACTTCCCAGGCGTGTTGATGGACACAGAATGTACTTACTAACTGGGTACCAAATGCATGAATGAGTTAATAAATGCATGAGTAAGTGAGTAGAAAAGGAAACATTTTTGAGTACGTATACCTCAAACTATAGACGCGGCTATACTGTTGATAGTAGTTTGGTAATTGGATAAAAATAAGACATATAGACCAATGGAACAGAAACGAGAGGCCAAATGTAAGCCTGTGCATGTGTGGTCAATGCCTATTTCACAAGGGAGCCAAGAATGCTCAATGGGGAGAAGATAGACCTTTTAATAAATAGTGTTGGGAAAACGGGATGTCTGCATGATGAAAAACTGAAACAGACCTTAGTCCCACTCCCTTTCACAACGTCAAATGGAGTAAAGATTAAAATGTAAGACGTTTAAGCATAGAGCTCCTAGAATGAAATACAGAGGAAAAGGCCCTTGACATTGCCAGGGACGGAGGGTTTAGGAAATGCGGAGGTGAGGTGGATGTTCTGAAGGTACAAAGTCTCAGTTATGAAATGATAAGGTCTGGGAATCTAATGTTCAGTGTGTTGACCAGTGGTTCCCAGCCCCAGGCAATGAACAGCAACCAAACCGTGGCCTGTTAGGAGATGGGTTGCCCAGAGAGAGTGAACGGCAGGAGAAATGAAAACCATCCCCACCTTTCTCAGCTCCCTGGCCGAGGTCCCTGGAAAAATTCTCATCCACAAAACTAGTCCCTGGTGTCAAAAAGGTTGGGGAGTGCTGGTGTTGACTATAGTTAATAGTATTGTATTGGATACTTAAAAGTTGCTACGAGAGTAGAATTTTAATGTTCTCACCACCATCACAATACAAAATGTTGATTATGCGATGAAGAATGTGCTAACCTTGTGGTAAACACTTTGCCATGTATAGGTATATAAGTCATAGTACTATATGCTTTAAATTGACAAGCTGTTAAATGAAAATCACTTCTCAATAAAGCTGCAAAAATATAAAAATGAAGTTAGTGGTCATGAATGCTATGTGAAATTTCTCAACACAACTATGGCCTTTTCTTCATCCACAATCAGCTGAACACATGCAGGGAAAGGCTAGGATTTTAGCTGGATTTCAACACAAACCTTGATAGTATGTGTGGAAAAAAATAGTAATTTTAATGACCGCCTAGGGAATCTAAACTGGAGAGAGAGATGTAAAGATATGACGGAGATGAAGCACAGTGATAAATGTCTAGGTGCGTACTGAGGAAGACACTGAAAGGAGATGGTATAGAAGTACAGTCTCCGTGGATACTGAATTCTCAGGGATCATGGAAGTAGCTGTGGAGAGAGTGAGAGTGAGTCAGGACAAAACCCTTCAAGGAGAAAAGGGAGCCAAAGAGGTGAGGTGGGGATGACAGCAGCTAGGAGGGTTAGGGGCAAAGCTGCAGTCAAAACTGAGGATGACGTCATTTAATCTACAACATCTCCCACAGTGAAGGTATTCTTCTTCTTCTTCTTTTTTTAAGGCTTATTTAATTTTGGCTGCCCTGGGTCTACATTGCTGTGCACAGGCTTTCTCTTGTTGTGGCACGCAGTATTCTCATTACTATGGCTTCTCTTGTTGCTGAGCACGGGTTCTAGAGCACAGGCACAGTAGTTGTGGTCACTGGCTTTGTTGCTCAGAAGGAATGTGTAAACTTTCCAGATCAGGGATGGTACCTGGGAAACGCTGCATTGGCTGGTGGAGTCTTAGCCACCAGACCAACAAAAATTCCCGACAGATAACGGTTGCAACACATGGGTTATAAATCATGACCCCAAGCAATATCAGGTTGAGTACCTTATGTGAAGTCAAATGGGCCTTAGAAAGCATCACTATGAACAAAGCTAGTGGAGGTGATGGAATTCCAGTGGAGCTATTCCAAGTCCTGAATGATGATGCTGTGAAAGTGCTACACTCAATATGCCAGCAAATTTGGAAAACTCAGCAGTGGCCACAAGATTGGAAAAGGTCAGTTTTCATCCCAATCCCAAAGAAAGGCAATGCCAAGGAGTGCTCAAACTATCGAACAATTGCACTCATCTCACACGCTAATAAAGTAATGCTCAAAATTCTCCAAGCCAGGCTTCAGCAATACGTGAACCGTGAACTTCCTGATGTTCAAGCTGGTTTTAGAAAAGGCAGAGGACCCAGAGATCAAATTGCCAACATCCGCTGGATCATGGAAAAAGCAAGAGAGTTCCAGAAAAACATCTATTTCTGCTTTATTGACTATGCCAAAGCCTTTGACTGTGTGGATCACAAGAAACTGTGGAAAATTCTGAAAGAGATGGGAATACCAGACCACCTGATCTGCCTCTTAAGAAATCTGTATGCAGGTCAGGAAGCAACAGTTAGAACTGGTCATGGAACAACAGACTGTTTCCAAATAGGAAAAGGAGTACGTCAAGGCTGCATATTGTCACCATGTTTATTTAACTTATATGCAGGGTACATCATGAGAAATGCTGGACTGGAAGAAACACAAGTTGGAATCAAGATTGCCGGGAGAAATATCAATAACCTCAGATATGCAGATGACACCACTCTTATGGCAGAAAGTGAAGAGGGGCTAAAGAGCCTCTTGATGAAAGTGAAAGTGGAGAGTGAAAAGGTTGGCTTAAAGCTCAACATTCAGAAAACGAAGATCATGGCATCTGGTCCCATCACTACATGGGAAATAGATGGAGAAACAGTGGAAACAGTGTCAGACTTTGTTTTTCTGGGCTCCAAAATCACTGCAGATGGTGACTGCAGCCATGAAATTAAAAGACGCTTGCTCCTTGGAAGGAAAGTTATGACCAACCTAGATAGCATATTCAAAAGCAGAGACATTACTTTACCAACAAAGGTTCGCCTAGTCAAGGCTATGGTCTTTCCTGTGGTCATGTATGGATGTGAGAGCTGGACTGTGAAGAAGGCTGAGCGCCGAAGAATTGATGCTTTTGAACTGTGGTGTTGGAGAAGACTCTTGAGAGTCCCTTGGACTGCAAGGAGATCCAACCAGTCCATTCTGAAGGAGATCAATCCTGGAATTTCTTTAGAAGGAATGATACTAAAGCTGAAACTCCAGTATTTTGGCCACCTCATGCGAAGAGTTGACTCATTGGAGAAGACTCTGATGCTGGGAGGGATTGAGGGCAGAAGGAGAAGGGGACGACAGAGGATGAGATGGCTGGATGGCATCACTGACTCGATGGATGCGAGTCTGAGTGACCTCCGGGAGCTGGTGATGGACAGGGAGGCCTGGCGTGCTGCGGTTCATGGGGTCGCAAAGAGTCGGACACGACTGAGCGACTGATCTGATCTGATCTGAAGTTCTCTCAGCAGAGACTGAAATTTTAAGCCAGTTAAAAATTAAGAGTAGCAATGATGTGAGAAGGAATTCTGCTGCCTCTGGCTTAACATACTGCCAGGGACAGTCTACCAAAAAGGGCCTTTCTCTCCAATGCTTTCCCTTCACTACACTAAGGGAGCTCACTCTCAATATTCCATCAGATCAGATCAGATCAGATCAGTTGCTGAGTCGTTTCTGATTCTTTGCGACCCCATGAATTGCAGCACACCAGGCCTCCCTGTCCATCACCAACTCCCGGAGTTCACTGAGACTCATGTCCATCAAGTCAGTGATGCCATCCAGCCATCTCATCTTCTGTCGTCCCCTTCTCTTCTTGCCCCCATTCCCTCCCAGCATCAGGGTCTTTTCCAATGAGTCAGCTCTTCACATGAGGTGGCCAAAGTACTGGAGTTTCAGCTTTAGCATCATTCCTTCCAAAGAAATCCCAGGGCTGATCTCCTTCAGAATGGACTGGTTGGATCTCCTTGCAGTCCAAGGGACTCTCAAGAGTCTTCTCCAACACCACAGTTCAAAAGCATCAATTCTTCGGCACTCTTCCTTCTTCACAGTCCAATTCTCACATCCATACATGACCACAGGAAAAAACATAGCCTTGATTAGATCGACCTTTGTTGGCAAAGTAATGTCTCTGCTTTTGAATATGCTATCTAGATTGGTCATAACTTTCCTTCCAAGGAGTAAGTCTCTTTTAATTTCATGGCTACAGTCACGATCTGCAGTGATTTTGGAGCCCAGAAAAATAGTCTGACACTGTTTCCACTGTTTCCCCATCTGTTTCCCATGAAGTGATGGGACACGATGCCATGATCTTAGTTTTCTGAATGTTGAGCTTTAAGCCAACCTTTCCACTCTCCACTTTCACTTTCATCAAGAGGCTTTTTAATTCCTCTTCACTTTCTGCCATAAGGGCGATGTCATCTGCATATCTGAGGTTATTGATATTTCTCCCAGCAATCTTGATTCCAGCTTGTGTTTCTTCCAGTCCAGCGTTTCTCATGATGTACTCTGCATAGAAGTTAAATAAGCAGGGTGACAATATACAGCCTTGACGTACTCCTTTTCCTATTTGGAACCAGTCTGTTGTTCCATGTCCAGTTCTAACTGTTGCTTCCTGACCTGCATACAGATTTCTCAAGAGCCACGTCAGGTGGTCTGGTATTCCCATCTCTTTCAGAATTTTCCACAGTTTATTGTGATCCACACAGTCAAAGGCTTTGGCATAGTCAATAAAGCAGAAATAGATGTTTTCAGGAACTCTCTTGCTTTTTCCATGATCCAGTGGGTGTAGGCAATTTGATCTCTGGGTCCTCTGCCTTTTCTAAAACCAGCTTGAACATCAGAAAGTTCATGGTTCACATATTTCTGAAGCCTGGTTTGGAGAATTTTGAGCATTACTTTACTAGTGTGTACACAGTCAAAGGCTTTGGCATAGTCAATAAAGCAGAAATAGATATTTTTCTGGAACTCTCTTGCTTTTTCCATGATCCAGCGGATGTTGGCAATTTGATCTCTGGTTCCTCTGCCTTTTCTAAAACCAGCTTGAACATCAGGAAGTTCACGGTTCACACATTGCTGAAGCCTGCCTTGGAGAATTTTGAGCATTACTTTACTAGCGTGTGAGATGAGTGCAATTGTTCAGTAGTTTGAGCATTCTTTGGCATTGCCTTTCTTTGGGATTGGGATGAAAACTGACCTTTTCCAATCTTGTGGCCACTGCTGAGTTTTCCAAATTTGCTGGCATATTGAGTGCAGCACTTTCACAGCATCATCTTTCAGGACTTGGAATAGCTCCACTGGAATTCCATCACCTCCACTAGCTTTGTTCGTAGTGATGCTTTCTAAGGCCCATTTGACTTCACATTCCAAGATGTCTGGCTCTAGGTCAGTGATCACATCATCATGATTATCTGGGTCTTGAAGCTCTTTTTTGTACAGTTCTTCTGTGTATTCCTGCCACCTCTTCTTAATATCTTCTGCTTCTGTTAGGTCCACACCATCTCTGTCCTTTATCGTGCCCATCTTGGCATGAAATGTTCCTTTGGTATCTCTGATTTTCTTGAAGAGATCTCTAGTCTTTCCCATCCTGTTGTTCTCCTCTATTTCTTTGCATTGATCACTGAAGAAGGCTTTCTTATCTCTTCTTGCTATTCTTTGGAACTCTGTATTTAGATGTTTATATCTTTCCTTTTCTCCTTTGCTTTTTGCTTCTCTTCTTTTCACAGCTATTTGTAAGGCCTCCCCAGACAGCCATTTTGCTTTTTTGTATTTCTTTTCCATGGGGATGGTCTTGATCCCTGTCTCCTGTACAATGTCACGAACCTCATTCCACAGTTCATCAGGCACTCTATCTATCAGATCTAGGCCCTTAAATCTATTTCTCACTTCCACTGTATAATCATAAGGGAAAATTCTGAAAGAGATGGGAATACCAGACCACCTGATCTGCCTCTTAAGAAATCTGTATGCAGGTCAGGAAGCAACAGTTAGAACTGGTCATGGAACAGCAGACTGGTTCCAAATAGGAAAAGGAGTATGTCAAGGCTGCATATTGTCACCATGTTTATTTAACTTATATGCAGAGTACATCATAAGAAATGCTGGACTGGAAGAAACACAAGTTGGAATCAAGATTGCCGGGAGAAATATCAATAACCTCAGATATGCAGATGACACCACTCTTATGGCAGAAAGCGAAGAGGGGCTAAAAAGCCTCTTGATGAAAGTGAAAGTGGAGAGTGAAAAGGTTGGCTTAAAGCTCAACATTCAGAAAACGAAGATCATGGCATCTGGTCCCATCCCTACATGGGAAATAGATGGGGAAACAGTGGAAACAGTGTCAGACTTTATTTTTCTGGGCTCCCAAATCACTGCAGATGGTGACTGCAGCCATGAAATTAAAAGACACTTACTCCTTGGAAGGAAAGTTATGACCAACCTAGATAGCATATTCAAAAGCAGAGACATTACTTTACCAACAAAGGTTCACCTAGTCAAGGGTATGGTCTTTCCTGTGGTCATGTATGGATGTGAGAGCTGAACTGTGAAGAAGGCTGAGTGCCGAAGAATTGATGCTTTTGAGCTGTGGTGTTGGAGAAGACTCTTGAGAGTCCCAAGAAGATCCAACCAGTCCATTCTGAAGGAGATCAATCCTGGAATTTCTTTGGAAGGAATGATGCTAAAGCTGAAACTCCAGTATTTTGGCCGCCTCATGCGAAGAGTTGACTCATTGGAGAAGACTCTGATGCTGGGAAGGATTGAGGGCAGGAGGAGAAGGGGGAAGACAGAGGACGAGATGGCTGGATGGCATCACTGACTTGATGGGTGTGAGTCTGGGTGACCTCCGGGAGCTGGTGATGGACAGGGAGGCCTGGCGTGCTGCGGTTCATGGGGTCGCAAAGAGTCGGACACGACTGAGCGACTGATCTTACTAGTGTGTAAGATGAGTGCAATTGTGCGGTAGTTTGAGCATTCTTTGGCATTACCTTTCTTTGGGATTGGGATGAAAACTGACCTTTTCCAGTCCTGGGGCCACTGCTGCATTTTCCAAATTTGCTGGCATATTGAGTGCAGCATTTTCACAGCATCCTCTTTCACGATTTGAAATAGCTCCACGGGAATTCCATCACCTCCACTAGCTTTGTTCGTAGTGGTGCTCTCTAAGGCCCACTTGACTTCACATTCCAGGATGTCTGGCTCTAGGTCAGTGATCACATCATCGTGATTACCTGGGTCGTGAAGATCTTTTTTGTACAGTTCTTCTGTGTATTCTTGCCATCTCTTCTTAATATCTTCTGCTTCTGTTAGGTCCATACCATTTCTGTCCTTTATGGAGCCCATCTTTGCATGAAATGTTCCTTTGGTATCTCTAATTTTCTTGAAGAGATCCGTAATCTTTCCCATTCTGTTGTTTTCTTCTATTTCTTTGCATTGATCGCTGAAGAAGGCTTTCTTATCTCTTCTTGCTATTCTTTGGAACTCTGCATTCAGATGTTTATATCTCTCCTTTTCTCCTTTGCTTTTCACTTCTGTTCTTTTCACAGCTATTTGTAAGGCCTCCCCAGACAGCCATTTTGCTTTTTTGCATTTCTTTTCCATGGGGATGGTCTTGATCCCTGTCTCCTGTACAATGCCATGAACCTCATTCCATAGTTCATCAGGCACTCTATCTATCAGATCTAGGCCCTTGAATGTATTTCTCATTTCCACTGTATAATCATAAGGGATTTGATTTAGGTCATACCTGAATGGTCTAGTGGTTTTCTCTACTTTCTTCCATTTAAGTCTGAATCTGGCAATAAGGGGTTCATGGTCTGAGCCACAGTCAGCTCCTAGTCTTGTTTTTGCTGACTGTATAGGGCTTCTCCATCTTTGGCTGTGAAGAATATAATCAATCTGATTTCAGTGTTGACCATCTGGTGATTTCCATGTATAGAGTCTTGTTTTGTTGGAAGAGAGTGTTTGCTATGACCAGAATATTCCATACAAAGGACTAATTAAGGGCAAGGGTCGGAGAGTCTCCAGAGCTCCACCTTCTCTCCTAAACACCAGGAGTAGTTGATTCTCTGGTTTCCTCTCCAGTAAGAGGCTCATCAGCACCCTTTCTCATTCTCTACAACTGCTCTGCCCTTTATAACCAGGGAGGACATTTTTGCTGCCACCACCAGCTCATCCTGATTTGCCATCGCCACAAGGGTCAGGCCGTTGACTTGTCTGCAGCTCATTACAGGGTTTCCAGGAACCCACATCCTCACCTCTGCCTGGATTTCAGTGCTTCCCAGGACTTAGGGAGCTTCTTACCCCCAAGACATTCTATTGATTCTCCTGATAAGCAGAAGGAAACATGCACCCCAGTTCTTCTGCCCTATGGTAACTGCTCTGATCTCCATGACCCATTTCAGAAATCAACAGTCATGTCACTTGGCCTTTCTTCCATCCTTGCCCTGGCCACTTCAAACCTGGAGAATCTAGAGCAGGAGCAAAAGACCAACTTCTCACCTGGAAACTGAAGATCTAAATATACTTGCCAGAGAATAAGACACAAAGGCGGGCATAGTACACATCACACTTTAAAACAATGGTCCTCTAAGAAAAACACCAATACAGTATACTAACGCATATATATGGAATTTAGAAAGATGGTAACGATAACCCTGTATGCGAGACAGCAAACGAGACACAGATGTATAGAACAGTCTTTTGGACTCTGTGGGAAAGGGAGAGGGGGTATGATTTGGGAAAATGGCATTGAAACATTATCGTATAATATCATAGATGAAACGAATCACCAGTCCAAGTTCGATGCATGATACTGGTTGCTTGGGGCTGGTGCACTGGGACGACCCAGAAGGATGGTACAGGGACGGTGGAGGGAGAGGGGTTTGGGACAGGGAACACGTGTATACCTGTGGCGGATTCATGCTGATGTATGGCAAAACCAATACAATATTGTAAAGGATTTAACTTCCAATTAAAATAAATAAATTTGTATTAAAAAAATAAAGATATACCTCAAAAAAAAAAAAAATGGTCATATAGATGAGGGACACATTGTGGAATACCAAATGATGTGTAGGGACAGATTATTGAACATTATTTCAGAGTTGTGTCCCAGATCTTGAGAGTAATTTTGGGGTTTGTCTTTGTATATGTGTCCACGTCTGTCTGAGCTATGTGTTTGGAAATTCATGTGTACCTGCGGGAAAGAGGTCTGTGCAGTTTTATCCTTCTGTGCCTGTTTTCAGAGTTTGGCACCTTCGGCTTGCCTGTCTGAACTAGTGTGTGGCTATGTAATCACAGAATTAGATGAGTTGAATTTTATAACTCTACATATCTAGAATCAGTGGTGTATACACCTGAATGCTATCTCTTGCATTTATTTATCTCCAGTATGACTATAAAATTATCTAGACATAAAGGTTAGTCTTTGCCTTGCATGTACTTTTATCTTTCACTATCCCAACATATTAGAGGCTGGTTCAGGAAAAGAGGAAGGACTTTTCAATTAGTCAGATTTGTGTTGAAATCCTGATAAGCATTTACAAACCATGTGACCCTGGGCCTATTATTTAATCTCAATTACCTTCTTTTTTTACTGTATAAAATAGAAGTAGTAACCAATTTTCAGATGGCTAAGATTAGGATTAATATATGAAAAGCGACATAAATTTATACCCCAGTCTGTCTTTACCTTGCGCAGACCCTCAAAAAATCTGTTTTCTGATGTGAAATAAGGATAATAGTTACCGTGTATTAAAAGCCTATTATGTTGTCAGGCTGCAGTGCTGGAGACCCTGGGTTCAGTCTTTGGGTCGGGAAGATCACATGGAGAAGGGAATGGCCCCCCAGTCCAGTATTCTCACCTGGAAGATTCGATTGTGAAAAGAGCGTAGTGGGTAACGCAGGGGTGCGTCTGCCCTGGTAAACGGGACACCTTTGTTAGTCTCAGTCTTGCTGTCTTCAGTGGTTAGATAATCATGCTATAATGGGCAGATATAAAAACATAAGAAATACATACGGACAAATAATATTGAAAATAAGGTCACTATAATAAACAAATTAATATTACAAAATAAAAGTAAAAACGGTACAAACAAGATGTTTTCTAAACAGGGTTTCTTTCTCATTTCATCTCCCAATTGGTCAATGAAGGTCTCTGTAATGGGTCAGTTCAGTTGCTCACTCATGTCTGACTCTTTACAACTCCATGAATCACAGCACGCCAGGGCTCCCTGTCCATCACCAACTCCCGGAGTTCACTGAGACTCACGTCCACCGAGTCAGTGATGCCATCCAGTCATCTCATCCTCTGTCATCCCCTTCTCCTCCTGCCTCCAATCCCTCCTAGCATCAGGGTCTTTTCCAATGAGTCAGCTCTTCACATGAGGTGGCCAAAGTATTGGAGTTTCAGCTTTAGCATCCGTCCGCTCAATGAATATTCAGGGCTGATTTCCTTTAGGATGGACTGGATGGATGTCCTTTCAGTCCAAGGGACTCTCAAGAATCTTCTCCAACACCACAGTTCAAAAGCATCAATTCTTTGGTGCTCAGCTTTCTTTATAGTCCAACTCTCACATCCATACACGACTAACGGAAAATCCATAGCCTTGATTAGACTGACCTTTGTTGACAAAGTGATCTCTCTGCTTTTGAATATGCTATCTAGGTTGGTCATAACTTTCCTTCCAAGGAGTAAGCATCTTTTAATTTCATGGCTGCAATCACCAATCTGCAGTGATTTTGGAGCCTCCCAAAATAAAGTCTGACACTTTATTTTATGTTTCCACTGTTTCCCCATCTATTTCCCATGAAGTGATGGGACTGGATGCCATGATCTTAGTTTTCTGAATGTTGAGCTTTAAACCAACCTTTTCACTCTCCACTTTCACTTTCATCAAGAGGCTTTTTAGTTCCTCTTCACTTTCTGCCATAAGGATGATGTCATCTGCATATCTGAGGTTATTGATATTTCTCCCGGCAATCTGGATTCCAGCTTGTGTTTCTTCCAGTCCAGCGTTTTTCATGATATACTCTGCATAGAAGTTAAATAAGCAGGGTGACAATATACAGCCTTGACGTACTCCTTTTCCTATTTGGAACCAGTCTGTTGTTCCATGTCCAGTTCTAACTGTTGCTTCCTGACCTGCATACAGATTTCTCAAGAGCCACGTCAGGTGGTCTGGTATTCCCATCTCTTTCAGAATTGTCCACAGTTTATTGTGATCCACACAGTCAAAGGCTTTGGCATAGTCAATAAAGCAGAAATAGATGTTTTCTGGAACTCTCTTGCTTTTTCCATGATCCAGCGGATGTTGGCAATTTGATCTCTGGGTCCTCTGCCTTTTCTGAAACCAGCTTGAACATCAGGAAGTTCATGGTTCATGTAATGCTGAAGCCTGGCTTGGAGAATTTTGAGCATTACTTTACTAGCGTGTGAGATGAATGCAATTGTGTGGTAGTTTGAGCATTCTTTTGCATTGCCTTTCTTTGGGATTGGAATGAAAACTAACCTTTTCCAGTCCTGTGGCCATTGTTGAGTTTTCCAAATTTGCTGACATATTGAGTGCAGCACTTTCACAGCATCATCTTTCAGGATTTGAAATAGCTCAATTGGAATTCCGTCACCTCCACTAGCTTTGTTCATAGTGATGCTTTCTAAGGTCCATTTGACTTCATATTCCAGGATGTCTGGCTCTAGGTCATTCATCACACCATTGTGATTATCTGGGTCATGAAGATCTTTTTTGCATAGTTCTTCTGTGTATTCTTGCCCATTATATAATGAGTAGATAGTAAAACACAGAAAATACATATGGCCGAGTGATATTGAAAATAGGGTCACTATAACGAATGAATTATTATTATTAAAAAAAGTAAATACAGTACAGAAAAGATGTTGCCTAAAGAGGGTTTCCATCTAAAATAGTCATAGCCATGGAGGAAGTCCTGGGAATCTTCCATTAGACTGTCAACTCTTGGAAGGTCTCTGCACTCCATTGGTTATATCATCAGTCACCTGGACAGAAAGGCCAAGGACAGTTGCCTAGAATGCCTGCCCCCTTCTATCCTTTAGTGTCCCTTTCTTTGCTGCCCCCACCCCTCTCTGCCTGTTTGGCCCTCCAGAAATATCTAACAAGCTGTGTCCCTTCCTTGTTGGAAACTTGTCTTTTGAAACTTTCAAGCCATAATGTACGAAAAACAGTCTTATACTTTGGTAACCCTACCTCTTATCCATACCCAAAATGTTATCTATGATTTCCCACCTTATTTACTTTTCTCCTGTCCTGATAAAGTTTGTCAAATGTCAAAACCCAAGCATCTAAAAATGTGCATCAGAGTCTATAAATACCTCTCAAAGAGAATTTCCAAGATTGACGGTCTAATGGAAGATTCCTAGGGCTTCCCCCATGACTATGACTATTTTTGATGAAAACCCCATTTAGGAAACATCTTCTCTGTACTGTTTGTACTTTTTAAAAAAAATAATGATAATTCATTTATTCCAGAGTCCCTATTTTTAGTATCACTTGGCCCTATGTATTTCCTATGTTTTTATATCTACCCATTATTGAATATGATCTCTTCCTTTAACCAAATCAGGGCCCCACTCACAGAAAGTAGGGACTACATCTGAGTCTTACTTTAATAATCTGAATACAGAGAATCTCACTCCCGTGCTCTCACTGGAAAGCCTCGGAGGACTTCTTTCAGGCTCCACTGAAAAATATCTTCGCAGTCCAGGTGCCAAGGAAATTTCTTCACTGAACTCTCTCTCTTCTTTGCCAAGCCTTGCCCTCTTTGCAAGTTCTCTTTGTAGAGAATATGGTGTTACAGAAGGTAATGTATCAGGGCATTAACAACTTAGGATGAATGAATTCTGTGAACTTCTCTTTTGGGAAAGCAAGAAATCTTAGGTTTAAGAACCCTGGAAGCCTGAACAGGATAAGAGAGAAAGGGACCTAGACAATATTTCCATAGTTTTAAGTCTTGCCGGTGCTACTGAGCACAAAACCTACTCACACTTTCTACCAAGTACCCCTACCAGTGACCAATGTAAGCTCTCAATGCAAGAGAACTCAGGAGCCAAACGACCTGGTTCTCTTCATGGAAACTTTCTTCACATTGAATAGGTATCAATACTCATCTATTCCCCTTCCAGATGCATTTCCAGCATGCCCCCTTCACCTCCTAGTTTGTCCTTCATCGATTCCTGGGCCTCTCTCATGTCTCAGAGGTCCTCTCACTTCCCCCAACCCGGTAGCAAATCCCAACTCACAGAGACGATGTCGCGGGTGGCCATGTCTGCAATCAGAGGAGCAGAGTCAGGAGACAGAATAAAAGACTTGCCCTCCAGTTTAAATAAGCTGGTTAGTAGGAAATGCCCCACCCACATGCTGTGTTTATCAAGCTTCCTTGTACTCTTGGCTCTTGCATGGTGTCCTGAATTAACTTTCACTTTTGCTATTGGAGAGTCAATAAAAATATCTCCTGACCAAGCATTTCTTAGGTCAGCCAATCCATTTGGCCTCCTTTTTCGAAACATGGGATGATATTTTTCTGTTGAGAATTTTTCTCTGATTAACAACTGGGAAAAAAGTTAGCCTGCAGCCCTGAACCCTTACTGGCCTGAAGACCTTTATCACTTGTGGTTGTTTCCTGCTGCTCTTAAGTGACCCGCTCACATTAGCTGGGGACCTTCGTGAGAGCAAGTGTACCCAGGAAAAGACAGTGAGATTTGCTGTGGGTGGTGTGACCAGGAGCAGCCTGTTCACACTAGCCTGCAGAATATCTGAAGCACACCTGGAGGATAAATAGCCCTGCACTGAGAAGAGCCATGAGTTCCAGTCCCAGGGCTGACACTCAATGAACCTGAGCAAGTCTGTTCACCTCCCTGGATGTTGGTTTTGTGGTCTATAAAATGATATGGTTGGAGAGAATTCCTAGTGTCTTCCAGGCTCTGAAATCTTTGTTCATAAATGCCCTTTACAAAGAACTTTAGATTCCTGCATCTTGAACTTTCTATCACTTCCCGTGCTGTCTGTGAGCCTGCAAATCAAACCCACTACTTGACAACAACCCTGAACCAACAATCCAACGCTGACTCCCACCTTCCACAGGGAAAACTATCACTCATCCCTTTCACACCACAGTGCCTCCACGTCCTCACCTTTACTGCTGGACACTCACTAGGAGCTATTTACTCCCTGGCTTTTCAGATATGGTTTAGGACAAAAAGAGAGTACGTAAATTGTGAGTGCTCAGGGAATTTTCTTAATCTTTCTGACCTCCTGACATTCCAAATGAATTGCTCTCATTTCCCAAAGTCTTAGAACATCACCACAGAACCACTTCAAGAAAAGCATTTATTAAAAGTGCTTCAAACGTTTTCAAGTGAAAGGTCTGTAAAAACGCAAGTTGTCATCTTTGCTGTGTTTCCAGTGGTCACTTACTGTACCTTCACTCACTGAGAAATATCAGATGATCCCATTTATTTTAGGAGTTTCCATCCTGGAGAACTTGGGTTACAGAAGTGGCTACAAAGAGTTCTGGGATTCAAGAGCTCATTCCAGTATTTTAACAAACTTAACATAAATCATGTATTTAAACTCTTATTAGACAGCTTATTAAACTGAAAAAATTGATTGTTGTTTGAATTATTTTGTGGTGTAGACATACTTATTTAAACACACAGGATGAGTATGAAGGGAAAAGAACGTTTGATGGAATAGACTGGAAATCTTGACCTACTATTCTCCCTTCAGATAATTCTTCAAGTTCTCTCTTTAGAATACAAGTTTGTGATATCTGGTTGCTGCAGAGTAGAAAAGGTTCACCTGCACTGTGCCTGCATCCACTGTTCACTAGGATTTGGGAACTCTGAAACGTCATCAGTGGCCAGGCAGAAAATGTCAGATGAGGTTGAGGGCAATAGGAAAAGTGAAACCCCTGCAGCAGGATCAGGATGAGGGAATGGGTCTGGAGCAAGAAAGGAGAACTGTACAAAGCAGAGTTGAATAAGCTGCCATCACCTTCAAAATTTTGTTTGTATCTAATACTTTCTTAGGTCTTAATGTTATTTCTGAATAAAGTGAAGAGGGATAGTAGATGGTTAAAGCTTCTTATAATTAAATCTCTCTCTTGCAGGCTTTCTCTCACCCGAAGGCATGCAGGATCTTAGTTCTTGGAACCAGGGATTGAACCTGTGCCCCTGAAGTGGGAGCAGGAGTCAACTGCCAGGAAAGTCTATTGTACAAGCACCATTCTGGTGCCAATATCTGTGTTCTCTGGGGAGGCGGGGAACCTTTGCCAGAGGCTCCGGGAGGCAGAGCCAAGGCTTGACATTTCCCAGGGATGATATTTGTCTGTTGATACCCCTCAGATCTGTACCCACAGCCAGCCCTGAGTTGCAGATCTGTGGGTCTAGCTGCTTCCATGCATGATTCCCTGGACTCCCCGTGTGTCCTTGAACATGCCAAGCTCTGTCACTGAGTCATTGAGCACACCATTACCATTCTGTCCCACTGTATTCCCAACACTGTGGATGTACAAGAATATGCAAAGTAAGCAGCATCTCCTCCAGGAAGGCCTCCTGACTCTCTTGCATCCTATGCCATAGTATTCAGGGTTACACGCCCATCTTCCGTCCTTTTATACTTCCTCTACAAACCTCTTAGAGGCCATTTCTCCAGCCTCAAGTTCATCAGTTTACTTGCCTTTCACCCTCAGTCAACAGTAGGAATCCTGAAGGTCATAATTGTGTCTCTCTTTTTTTTTTTTGGCTGCACCATGCAGCATATGGGATCACAGTTCCTTGACCAAGGATCATACCTGGGGCCCCTGCACTGGAAGCGGGGCATTTTATCATCTGGACCACCAGGCAAGTCCTTAATAATTGTGTCTTACTTGTCTTGCATTTTTAGCACTCCTCAGGCATGCTGTCTGGCACACCAAATAAATAAATATTTACTAAACCCATGAATGAATTATTAAATGCATGAATAAGGAAGTGAATAAAAAGTGAGAAATAACATTTACCTAGTACTTACTACTGCGACCCCGTGGACTGTAGCCTACCAGGCTCCTCTGTCCATGGGATTCTTCAGGCAAGAATACTGGAGTGGGTTGCCATTTCCTTTTCAGGGGATCTTCCCGATTCAGGGATCAAACCCAGGTCTCCCGCATTGCAGGCAGATGCTTTAACCTCTGAGACACCAGGGAAGCCCTTTTAGGTCCCTTGGTGTCTCAGACGGTAAAGCATCTGTCTATCAGTGTGGGAGACCTGGGTTTGATTCCTGGGTCGGGAAGATTCCGTGGAGAAGGAAATGGCAACCCATTCCTGTACTCTTGCCTAGAAAATCCTATGGACGAAGGAGCCTGGTGCAGGCTACTGTCATGGGGTCGCAAAGAGTCGGATACGACTGAACGATTTCACTTCACTTCTTTAGTACTTACTGTATTTCAGAAGCTGCACAAGACAGTATTAAATGGTACCTCATTAAAATTTTAGCATTCTAATGAGGTAAGTATTAGTATTTTTGTTGATAAGCAAAAGTCTTATTAGTAGTAGCTGGTAAGGAAGTGTTCAGATGTGAATCTGTATTTCTGCGTTCCTCGTCTTTTCCTGTTGTGCCTCAGTGGAAAGAAAAGTGAGGCATGTGTACACATGCATGGTGTTTTATTACAGCACAGGTACAAGTTGAAGAAAGGAATAGAGAGAAAGGAAAGTGGAGGATGCATGGAGCCTTAGGATGAATGAAAGCAAGAAGCTTTGGGAGGTCTCTAGGAGAAGGAAATGGCAGCCCATTCCAGTATTCTTGCCTGGAAAATCCCATGGATGGCGGGGCCTGGTAGCCTACCGTCCATGGGGTTGCAAAGAGTCAGACACGATGAGTGACTTCCCTTTCACTATGTAGGCAGGAGCATCCCTGGGTGGTGGGCCCTACCTGGAAAAATCTATGTCTCCACTGGGTGGTGGGAACAAAGAGTCCCTGAGTGCAGGACTCAGAGCCTGGCGGAAGACTGCACCCTGGTGCAAAGGTAGAGAAGAACTGCTCTCCAAGAACTGTGAGTGATGAAAGCTAACACTGTAAGGCAATTCCACAGCGCAGTAGAGAAACTGCCCGCTGGAGCTGGGAATTTCCACTTCACACAGGATCTGGATTCCGAGAAATGGTGTCTCTTCAAGGAATGAGAATAACAGATCTGGACTTTGATCTCTCTTTTCCCTCCTCCCTTCTTATGTGAAATTACCTCCCAGCCCAATTCCAGGAGAAGGGGAGTTCTCAATGCCCCAATGTCCCTTGCTGACCACAGGTTTTTCCTGGGATCTGATTCTTCTTTGTTTTTTTTTACCATAGCATCCATCTGACATTTTTGCATCAATGTCACAATAAACTTTTTCAGAGGCAAAAAGATCTCTTTTCCTTTGCCCTTCTAACAAATCCAGAAAATCAGCCAAGGTCAAAGATCATGCTGTGGAGATTTTGGCAGGTTTTAAAGCAAATGTCTCAGATATCAATAGCCTCCCAGCTTGGCCCTAGCTGAAAGGGTGGTCTAGGGCCTGTCCCCTCTGGGACTCCCTGGAGCAGAGTCTCTTTTCCATCTCTTTCATAAATGCCCATGAAAGAGGTTGTAAAAGTGCTTTGGGATCAGGAATATTGCTTCAGAAATGCCAAGCAAACTCAATCAAAATGCACCTGGGAATTCTTATATAATGATAGTTAGGGGAAAGTCTCTGCAGCACTGTCCCTCAGGCACCCCTGAGAGCTCCATCTTGTCTCAGAGATCCTCTCTCTTTCCCCTCCATGGTATCAAATCCCAACTTAGACCAGGGGAAGCCAGGGGAGGCAGCCATCTTTGCGCTCAAGAGAGTGGAAATGGGGGAGAGAGCAGAGGTGCTGGCCTCCCGTTTATAGAAGCAGCTAAGTTGGAAATCCCCTATCTGCCAGCTGTGTTTCAGGCTTTCCTGGACCCTTTGTTCTTGCAAGTGCTAGAGAATTGACTGTCACTTTCGCTACAGTGGATTCCGTAAGCAGAAATGTCATCTAATCAAGCATGTCTCCTCTCAGCCAATCCACTGACCTCCTTGTTCCTAATGTGAGAACCCTTTTCGTTGGAAATTGCTGCGTGCTAAACCACCCACCACTCCCAATCCTGACTTCTATGTAGCCCTGGACCCTCAGTGGCTTGACGCCTTTGAACACTTGGTGGTCCTTTCCAGGTCTTTCCATCCTGGAGAACATGGCTTTACAGAAGTGTCTGTGTAATGAAAGGAATGGGAGCCGAGAACTCATTTCAATATTTTAAAAACCTTAATCAGATGTCATGCTCTCTCTGAAGCTCTCACTAGAGAGTGAATCATGTTGGAAAACCTAATACTCGTTTCCGTGTATTTTGTGGGGGGGTGGGGGGAGACATACATTCTGAAACACATGGAATGAGTGTGAAGGGGGAAGAATGCCTGATGGAATCGAGTGGAAACCTTGACCTTCCTTTTCTCCCTTCAGACAGCTCTCCGCAGGGTCTCATTGTCCCTGTGTTTAGAAAACACGATTGTGAACTTTGACTGAGGCACGGCAGTAAAGGGCTATCTCAAGTCCACTGTCCAGTAGGGTCCGGGGTCAGATATAAAAATATAAGACATACATATGGCCAAATAATAGTGAAAATAGGATCACTATAATAAATGAATTAATATTATAAAATAAAAGTAAAAACACTACAGAGAAGATGTTTTCTAAACAGGGTTTCTTGCTCATTCCATCTTCCAATTGGTCAGTGAAGGTCTCTGTAACGGGTCAGTTCAGTCGCTCAGTCGTGGCCGACTCTTTGTGATCCCATGAATCACAGCATGCCAGGCCTCCCTGTCCATTACCAAAACCAGAGTTTACCCACTCATGTCCATCGAGTTGGTGATGCCATCCAGCCATCTCATCCTTTGTCGTCCTCTGCTCCTCCTGTCCCCAACCCTCCCAGTATCAGGGTCTTTCCAGTGAGTCAACACTTCGCATGAGGTGGCCAAAGTATTGGAGTTTCAGCTTTAGCATCAGTCCTTCCAAAGAACACCCAGGACTGATCTGCTTTAGGATGGACTGGTTGGAACTCCATGCAGTCCAAGGGACTCTCAAGAGTCTTTTCCAACACCACAGTTCAAAAGCATCAATTCTTCGGTGATGAGCACAAAACCCACTGCCACTTTCTACCAAGTACCCCTACCAGTGACCAGTGTAAGCTCTCGATGAAAGAGAATTCAGGAGCCAACTGACCTGGTTCTCTTCATGGAAACTTTTTTAACATTGAGTTGGTATCAATACCCATCTCTTCCCCTTCCAGATGCATTTCCAGCATGCCCCCTTCACCTCCTAGCACTGTCCTTCATCCATTCCTGGGACTCTCTCATGTCTCAGACGTCCTCTCACTTCCCCCAACCCGGTATCGAATCCCAACTCACAGAGTCGATGTGGGGGGCAGCCATGTCTGCAATCAGAGGAGCAGAGTCAGGAGACAGAACAAAAGACTTGCCCTCCAGTTTAAATAAGCTGGTTAGCAGGAAATACCCCGCCCACATGCTGTGTTTATCAAGCTTCCTTGTACTCTTGGCTCTTGCATGGTGTCCTGAATTTACTTTCACTTTTGCTATTGGAGAGTCAATAAAAATACCTCCTGACCAAGCATTTCTTAGGTCAGCCAATCCATTTGGCCTCCTTTTTCGAAACATGGGATGATATTTTTCTGTTGAGAATTTTTCTCTGATTAACAACTGGGAAAAAAGTTAGCCTGCAGCCCTGAACCCTTACTGGCCTGAAGACCTTTAACACTTGTGGTCATTTCCTGCTGCTCTTAAGTGACCCGCTCACATTAGCTGGGGACCTTCGTGAGAGCAAGTGTACCCAGGAAAAGACAGTGAGATTTGCTGTGGGTGGTGTGACCAGGAGCAGCCTGTTCACACTAGCCTGCAGAATATCTGAAGCACACCTGGAGGATAAATAGCCCTGCACTGAGAAGAGCCATGAGTTCCAGTCCCAGGGCTGACACTCAATGAACCTGAGCAAGTCTGTTCACCTCCCTGGATGTTGGTTTTGTGGTCTATAAAATGATATGGTTGGAGAGAATTCCTAGTGTCTTCCAGGCTCTGAAATCTTTGTTCATAAATGCCCTTTACCAAGAACTTTAGATTCTTGGATCTTGAACTTTCTATCACTTCCCGTGCTGTCTGTGGGCCTGCAAATCAAACCCTGTACTTGACAACAACCCTGAATCAACAAGCCAACTCTGACTCCCACCTTCCACAGGGAAAACAATCACTCATCCCTTTCACACCACAGTGCCTCCACGTCCTCACCTTTACTCCTGGACACTCACTAGGAGCTATTTACTCCCTGGCTCTTCAGACATGGTTTAGGACAAAAAGAGAGTACATAAACTGTGAGTGTTCAAGGAATTTCCTTAATCATTCTGACCTCCTGACATTCCAAATGGATTGCTCTCATTTCCCAAAGTCTTAGAACATCACCACAGACCCACTTCAAGAAAAGCATTTATTAAAAGTGCTTCAAACGTTTTCAAGTGAAAGGTCTGTAAAAATGCAAGTTGTCATCTTTGCTGTGTTTCCAGTGGTCACTTACTGTACCTTCACTCACTGAGAAATATCAGATGATCCCATTTATTTTAGGAGTTTCTATCCTGGAGAACTTGGGTTACAGAAGTGGCTACAAGGAGTTCTGGGATTCAAGAGCTCATTCCAGTATTTTAACAAACTTAACATAAATCATGTATTTAAACTCTTATTAGACAGTTTATTAAACTGAAAAAATTGATTGTTGTTTGAATTATTTTGTGGTGTAGACATACTTAAACACACAGGATGAGTATGAAGGGAAAAGAACGTTTGATGGAATAGACTGGAAATCTTGACCTACTATTTTCCCTTCAGATAATTCTCCAAGTTCTCTCTTTAGAATACAAGTTTGTGATATCTGGTTGCTGCAGAGTAGAAAAGGTTCACCTGCACTGTGCCTGCATCCACTGTTCAGAAGGATTTGGGAGCTCTGAAACGTCATCAGTGGCCAGGCAGAAAATGTCAGATGAGGTTGAGGGCAAAAGGAAAAGTGAAACCCCTGCAGCAGGATCAGGATGAGGGAATGGGTCTGGAGCAAGAAAGGAGAACTGTACAAAGCAGAGTTGAATAAGCTGCCATCACCTTCAAAATTTTGTTTGTATCTAATACTTTCTTAGGTCTTAATGTTATTTCTGAATAAAGTGAAGAGGGATAGTAGATGGTTAAAGCTTCTTATAATTAAATCTCTCTCTTGCAGGCTTTCTCTCACCCGAAGGCATGCAGGATCTTAGTTCTTGGAACTAGACATTGAACCTGTGCCCCTGAAGTGGGAGCAGGAGTCAACTGCCAGGAAAGTCTATTGTACAAGCACCATCCTGTGCCAATATCTGTGTTCTCTGGGGAAGCAGGGAACCTTTGCCAGAGGCTCCCGGAGGGAGAGCCCAGGCATGACATTTCCCAGGGATGATATTTGTCTGTTGATACCCCTCAGATCTGTATCCACAGCAAGCCCTGAGTTGCAGATCTGTAGGTCTAGCTGCTTCCATGCATGATTCCCTGGACTCCCCGTGTGTCCTTGAACATGCCAAGCTCTGTCACTGACATTGAGTACACCATTACCATTCTGTCCCACTGTATCCCCAACACTGTGGATGTACAAGAATATGCAAAGTAAGCAGCATCTCCTCCAGGAAGGCCTCCTGACTCTCTTGCATCCTATGCCATAGTATTCAGGGTTACATGCCCATCTTCCGTCCTTTTATACTTCTTCTACAAACCTCTTAGAGGCCATTTCTCCAGCCACAAGTTCATCTGTTTACTTGCCTTTCACCCTCAGTCAACAGTAGGAATCCTGAAGGTCATAATTGTGTCTCTGTTTTTGTTTTTGGCTGCACCACGCAGCATACGAGATCACAGTTCCTTGACCAAGGATCAAACCTGGGGCCCCTGCACTGGAAGCGGGGCATTTTATCATCTGGACCACCAGGCAAGTCCTTAATAATTGTGTCTTAATTGTCTTGCATTTTTAGCACTCCTCAGGCATGCTGTCTGGCACACCAAATAAATAAATATTTACTAAATCCATGAATGAATTATTAAATGCATGAATAAGGAAGTGAATAAAAAGTGAGAAATAACATTTACCTAGTACTTACTACTGTGACCCCGTGGACTGTAGCCTACCAGGCTCCTCTGTCCATGGGATTCTTCAGGCAAGAATACTGGAGTGGGTTGCCATTTCCTTTTCAGGGGATCTTCCCGATTCAGGGATCAAACCCAGGTCTCCCGCATTGCAGGCAGATGCTTTAACCTCTGAGACACCAGGGAAGCCCTTTTAGGTCCCTTGGTGTCTCAGACGGTAAAGCATCCGTCTATCAATGTGGGAGACCTGGGTTTGATTCCTGGGTCGGGAAGATTCCCTGGAGAAGGAAATGGCAACCCATTCCTGTACTCTTGCCTAGAAAATCCTATGGACGAAGGAGCCTGGTGCAGGCTACTGTCATGGGGTCGCAAAAAGTCGGACATGACTGAGCGATTTCACTTTACTTCTTCAGTACTTACTGTATTTCAGAAGCTGCACAAGATATTATTAAATGGTACCTCATTAAAATTTTAGCATTCTAATGAGGTAAGTATTAGTATTTTTGTTGATAAGCAAAAGTCTTATTAGTAGTAGCTGGTAAGGACGTGTTCAGATGTGAATCTGTATTTCTGCGTTCCTGCTCTTCTCCTGTTCTGCCTCAGTGGAAAGAAAAGTGAGGCATGTGTACACATGCATGGTGTTTTATTACAGCACAGGTACAAGTTGAAGAAAGGAATAGAGAGAAAGGAAAGTGGAGGATGCATGGAGCCTTAGGATGAATGAAAGCAAGAAGCTTTGGGAGGTCTCTAGGAGAAGGAAATGGCAGCCCATTCCAGTATTCTTCCCTGGAAAATCCCATGGACTGCGGGGCCTGGTAGCCTACCGTCCATGGGGTTGCAAAGAGTCAGACACGATGAATGACTTCCTTTTCACTATGTAGGCAGGAGCATCCCTGGGTGGTGGGCACTACCTGGAAAAATCTATGTCTCCACTGGGTGGTGGGAACAAAGAGTCCCTGAGTGTAGGACTCAGGGCCTGGCGGAAGACTGCACCCTGGTGCAAAGGTAGAGAAGAACTGCTCTCCAAGAACTGTGAGTGATGAAAGCTAACACTGCAAGGCAATTCCACAGCGCAGTAGAGAAACTGCTGCTGGAGCTGGGAATTTCCACTTTACACAGGATCTGGATTCCGAGAAATGGTGTCTCTTCAAGGAATGAGAATAACAGATCTGGACTTTGATCTCTCTTTTCCTCTTCCCTTCTTATGTGAAATTACCTCCCAGCCCAATTCCAGGAGAAGGGGAGTTCTCAATGCCCCAATGTCCCTTGCTGACCACAGGTTCTTCCTGGGATCTGACTCTTCTTTGTTTTTTTACCATAGCATCCATCTGACATTTTTCCATCAATGTCACAATAAACTTTTTCAGAGGCAAAAAGATCTCTTTTCCTTTGCCCTTCTAACAAATCCAGAAAATCAGCCAAGGTCAAAGATCATGCTGTGGAGATTTTGGCAGGTTTTAAAGCAAATGTGTCAGATATCAATAGCCTCCCAGCTTGGCCCTAGCTGAAAGGGTGGTCTAGGGCCTGTCCCCTCTGGGACTCCCTGGAGCAGAGTGTCTTTTCCATCTCTTTCATAAATGCCCATGAAAGAGGTTGTAAAACTGCTTTGGGATCAGGAATATTGCTTCAGAAATGCCAAGCAAACAATCAAAATGCACCTGGGAATTCTTATCTAATGATAGTTAGGGAAAGTCTCCCCAGCACTGTCCCTCAGGCACCCCTGAGAGCTCCCTCTTGTCTCAGAGATCCTCTCTCTTTCCCCTCCATGGTATCAAATCCCAACTTAGACCAGGGGAAGCCAGGGGAGGCAGCCATCTTTGCGCTCAAGAGAGTGGCAATGGGGGAGAGAGCAGAGGTGCTGGCCTCCCGTTTTTAGAAGCAGCTAAGTTGGAAATCCCCTATCTGCCTGCTGTGTTTCAGGCTTTCCTGGACCCTTTGTTCTTGCAAGTGCTAGAGAATTTACTGTCACTTTCTCTACAGTGGATTCCGTAAGCAGAAATGTCATCTAATCAAGCATGTCTCCTCTCAGCCAATCCACTGACCTCCTTGTTCCTAAAGTGAGAACCCTTTTCGTTGGAAATTGCTGTGTGCTAAACCACCCACCACTCCCAATCCTGACTTCTATGTAGCCCTGGACCCTCAGTGGCTTGACGCCTTTGAACACTTGGTGATCCTTTCCAGGTCTTTCCATCCTGGAGAACATGGTTTTACAGAAGTGTCCGTGTAATGAAAGGAATGGGTGCCGAGAACTCATTTCAATATTTTAAAAATCTTAATCAGATGTCATGTTCTCTTTGAAGCTCTCACTAGAGAGTGAATCATGTTGGAAAACCTAATACTCGTTTCCGTGTATTTTGTGGGGGGAGACATACATTCTGAAACACATAGAATGAATGTGAAGGGGGAAGAATGCCTGATGGAATCGAGTGGAAACCTTGACCTGCCTGTTCTCCCTTCAGACAGCTCTCCACAGGGTCTCATTGTCCCTGTGTTTAGAAAACACGATTGTGAACTTTGACTGAGGCACGGCAGTAAAGGGCTATCTCAAGTCCACTGTCCAGTAGGATCCGGGGATTCTGAGACTTCACCAGTGGGCAGGCAGAAAAGCTCAGATATTTTGAGGGTGATCTGGAAAGAGAAAGTCCTGCAGCAGGACAGGGATGGGGGAGGGGCCTGAAAAGAGTAAGAAAGACTGGACAAGGCAGCCTGGAGTAAAGTGTTTCCAATTTTCAACTTTGCTGGCACTCATTTAATTTCATAAATCTTCACACCACTTCTGGAAAGAGAAGAGGATGTGGATTCATGAAACTGCTCAAAATTAAATCACGTCTTCTAAGAGCCTTTCTGTCTTGCCCTTCTGGCTCCAGGGGCCTATGTCATGTTAGTGCCTATGTCTGCATTCTCAGGGGAAGCAGGGAACCTTGGTCAGAATCTCCAGGATGCTGAGCCCAGAAATATCATTTGCCAGCAATGATATCTGTGTGCCAATACCCTTGAGATCTCTACTCACATCCCGCCCCCTGAGCTGCATATCTGTGGATCTAGCTGCATCCATATGGTTCTGGGGACTTCCCTGTGCATCCTTGAACGTGCCTGGCTCTCTGCCACCTGGGCACTGAGCACCCCTTTCCCTCTGACTCTACCCTCAACGCCTTGGATTTATTAGAATATGCAATGTAAGCAGGATCTCCTCCAGGACGTCCTTCCTGACTCTTCTCCATCCTCTTCTGGGTTATATGCTCATCTCCTGTCCTTTTAGAGACCCTCTGCAAGCCTTCTAGAGCATGTTCTCCAGCGATAAGGCCATCTGCTTACTTGTCCTTTACCCTTAGTCAACAGTGGAAATCTTGAGGGTCATGACTGTGTCTGAATTATCCTATACGTTGAGCACTTCCCAGGCATGTTGATGGACACAGGATGTACTTATTAACTGGGTACCAAATGCATGAATGAGTTAATAAATGAATGAGGAAGTGAGTAGAGAAAGAAACATTTCTTGAGCCCCTTATACCTCAAACTACAGACGCGGCTATACTGTTGATAGTAGTTTGGTAATTGGATAAAAATAGACATATAGACCAGTGGAACAGAACGAGAGGCCAATGTAAGCCTGTGCATACGTGGTCAACGCCTATTTCACAAGGGAGCCGAGAATGCTCGATGGGGAGAAGATAGACCTTTTAATAAATATTGCTGGGAAAATGCATGATGAAAAACTGAAACAGACCTCAGTCCCACTCCCCTTCACAACGTCGAAGGGACTAAAGATTAAAATGTAAGACGTTTAAGCATAGAGCTCCTGGAATGAAATACAGAGGAAAAGGCCCTTGACATTGCCAGGGACGGAGGGTTTAGGAAATGCGGAGGTGAGGTGGATGTTCTGAAGGTACAAAGTCTCAGTTATGAAATGATAAGGTCTGGGAATCTAATGTTCAGTGTGTTGACCAGTGGTTCCCAGCCCCAGGCAATGAACAGCAACCAAACCGTGGCCTGTTAGGAGATGGGTTGCCCAGAGAGAGTGAACGGCAGGAGAAATGAAAACCATCCCCACCTTTCTCAGCTCCCTGGCCGAGGTCCCTGGAAAAATTCTCTTCCACGAAACTAGTCCCTGGTGTCAAAAGGTTGGGGAGTGCTGGTGTTGACTATAGTTAATAGTATTGTATGGACACTTAAAAGTTGCTACGAGAGTAGTATTTTAATGTTCTCACCACCATCACAATACAAAATGTTGATTATGCGATGAAGAATGTGCTAACCTTGTGGTAAACACTTTGCCATGTATAGGTATATGAGTCATAATATTATATGCTTTAAATTGATAAGCTGTTAAATGAAAATCACTTCTCAATAAAGCTGCAAAAATATAAAAATGAAGTTAGTGGTCATGAATGCTATGTGAAATTTCTCGACAAAACTATGCCCTTTTCTTCATACACAATCAGCTGAACAGATGCAGGGAAAGGCTAGGATTTTAGCTGGATTTCAACACAAACCTCCATAGTATGTGTGAAAAAAAAATAGTAATTATAATGACTGCCTAGGGAATCTAAACTGGAGAGAGAGATGTAAAGATATGAGGGAGATGAAGCACAGTGATAAATGTCCAGGTGCGTACTGAGGAAGACACTGAAAGGAGATGGTATAGAAGTACAGTCTCCTTGGATACTGAATTCTCAGGGATCACGGAGGTAGCTGTGGAGAGAGTGAGAGTGAGTCAGGATAATCCCTTCAAGGAGAAAAGGGAGCCAAGGAGATGAGGTGGGGATGACAGCAGCTAGGAGGGTTAGGGGCAAAGCTGCAGTCAAAACTGAGGATGACGTCATTTAATCTACAACATCTCCCACAGGGAAGGTATTCTTCTTCTTTTTTTAAGCCTTATTATTTTTGGCTGCCCTGGGTCTACATTGCTGTGCACGGGCTTTCTCTTGTTGTGGCACACAGTATTCTCATTGCTGTGGCTTCTCTTGTTGCTGGGCATGGGTTCTAGAGCACAGGCACAGTAGTTGTGGTCACTGGCTTTGCTGCTCAGAGGGAATGTGCGAACTTTCCAGATCAGGGATGATACCTGTGTCTCCTGCATTGTGGACTCTTAGCCACCAGATCAACAAAAATCCCCCACAGCAGAGAGTTGCAACACATGCGTTACAGACGATGACACCAAGCAGTATGAGGCTAAATAGCTGGCCAAGGTCTCTCAGCAGAGATTGAAATCTTAAACCAATTAAAAATTAAGAGTAGCAATGATGTGAGAAGGAATTGTGCTGCCTCTGTCTTCCACACACTGCCAGGGACAGTCTACCCAAAAGGGCCTTTCTCTCCAATGTTTTCCCTTCACTACACTGCGGGAACTCACTCTGAATATTCCATACAAAGGACTAATTAAGGGCAAGGGTCGGAGAGTCTCCAGAGCTCCACCTTCTCTCCTAAACACCAGGAGTAGTTGATTCCCTGGTTTCCTCTCCAGTAAGAGGCTCATCAACACCCTTTCTCATTCTCTACAACTGCTCTGCCCTTTATATCCAGGGAGGACATTTTTGCTGCCACCACCAGCTCATCCTGATTTGCCATCGCCACAAGGGTCAGGCCCTTGCCTTGTCTGCACCTCATTACAGGGTTCTCCAGGAACCCACATCCTCACCTCTGCCTGGATTTCAGTGCTTCCCAGGACTTAGGGAGCTTCTTACCACCAAGACATTCTATTCATTCTCCAGGAAGCATGCACCCCAGTTCTTCTGCCCTGTGGTAACCGCTCTGATCTCAAGGACCCATTTCAGAAATCAACAGTCATGTCAATTGGCCTTTCTTCCATCCCTGCCACGGCCACTTCAAACCCAAAGAATCCAGAGCAGGAGCAAGAGACCAACTTCTCACCTGGAAACTGAAGGTCTAAATATACTTGCCAGAGAATAAGACACAAAGGCGGGCATAGTACACACCAAACTTTAAAAAAATGGTCCTACACATGAGGAGCACATTCTGGAATACCAAATCATGTGCAGGGACACATTATAGAACACTATTTCAGACAGAGTTGTGTCCCGGATCTTGAGAGTAATTTTGGGGTTTGTCTTTGTATATGTGTCCAAGTCTGTATGAGCTATGTGTTTGGAAATTCATGTGTACCTGCGGGAAAGAGGTCTGTTCAGTTTTATCCTTCTGTGCCTGTTTTCAGAGTTTGGCATCTTTGGCTTGCCTGTCTGAACTAGTGTGTGGCTATGTAATCACAGAATTAGATGAGTTGAATTTTATAACTCTACATATCTAGAACCAGTGGTCTATATACCTGAATGTTATCTCTTGCATTTATTTATCTCCAGTATGACTATAAAATTATCTAGACATAAAGGTCAGTCTTTTCCTTACATGTACTTTTGTTTTTCACTATCCCTAGCATATTAGAGCCTGGTTCACAAAAAGTGGAAGGACCTTTCAATTAGTCAGATTTGTGTTGAAATCCTGATAAGCATTTACAAACCATGTGACCCTGGGCCTATTAGTTAATCTCAATTACCTTCTTTTTTCTGCTGCATAAAATAGAAGTAGTAACCAATTTTCAGATGACTAAGACTAGAATTAATATATGAAAAGCGATATAAATTTATACCCCAGTCTGTCTTTACCTCACGTAGTACCCTCAAAAAATCTGTTTTCTGATGTGAAATAAGCCTATTATGTGTTAAAAGCCTATTATGTTGTCAGGCTGCAGTGCTAGAGACCCTGGGTTCAGTCCTTGGGTCGGGAAGATCACCTGGAGAAGGGAATGGCTCCCCAGTCCAGTATTCTCACCTGGATAATTGGATTGTGAGAGGAGCCTTGTGTGTAATACCGGGTTGCGTCATTAGTCTGACTCATGCTGTCTTCCTGTGAGTTAGCAGAGGTCTCTTTAATGGTTGGATAATCATCCTATAATGGTCAGATATAAAGACATAAGACATACATATGGCCAAATAATAGTGAAAATAGGATCACTATAATAAATGAATATTATAAAATAAAAGTAAAAACACTACAGAGAAGATATTTTCTAAACAGGGTTTCTTGCTCATTCCATCTTCCAATTGATCAGTAAAGGTCTCTGTAACGGGTCAGTTCAGTCGCTCAGTCGTGGCCGACTCCTTGTGACCCCATGAATCACAGCATGCCAGGCCTCCCTGTCCATTACCAAAACCAGAGTTTACCCACTCATGTCCATCGAGTTGGTGATGCCATCCAGCCATCTCATCCTTTGTCGTCCTCTTCTCCTCCTGTCCCCAACCCTCCCAGTATCAGGGTCTTGCCAATGAGTCAACTCTTCGCATGAGGTGGCCAAAGTATTGCAGTTTCAGCTTTAGCATCAGTCCTTCCAAAGAACACCCAGGACTGATCTGCTTTAGGATGGACTGGTTGAAACTCCTTGCAGTCCAAGGGACTCTCAAGAGTCTTCTTCAACACCACAGTTCAAAAGCATCAATTCTTCAGTGATGAGCACAAAACCCACTGCCACTTTCTACCAAGTACCCCTACCAGTGACCAGTGTAAGCTCTCGATGAAAGAGAATTCAGGAGCCAATTGACCTGGTTCTCTTCATGGAAACTTTCTTCACATTGAGTTGGTATCAATACCCATCTCCTCCCCTTCCAGATGCATTTCCAGCATGCCCCCTTCACCTCCTAGCACTGTCCTTCATCCATTCCTGGGACTCTCTCATGTCTCAGAGGTCCTCTCACTTCCCCCAACCCGGTATCAAATCCCAACTGACAGAGACGGTGTTGGGGGCAGCCATGTCTGCAATCAGAGAAGAAGAATCAAGAGACAGAGCAAAAGACTTGGCCTCCAGTTTAAACAAGCTGGTTAGTAGGAAATACCCCGCGCACATGCTGTGTTTATCAAGCTTCCTTGTACTCTTGGTTCTTGCATGGTGTCCTGAATTTACTTTCACTTTTGCTATTGGAGAGTCAATAAAAATACCTCCTGACCAAGCATTTCTTAGGTCAGCCAATCCATTTGGCCTCCTTTTTCGAAACATGGGATGATATTTTTCTGTTGAGAATTTTTCTCTGATTAACAACTGAGAAAAAAGTTAGCCTGCAGCCCTGAACCCTTACTGGCCTGAAGACCTTTAACACTTGTGGTCATTTCCTGCTGCTCTTAAGTGACCCGCTCACGTTAGCTGGGGACCTTCGTGAGAGCAAGTGTACCCAGGAAAAGACAGTGAGATTTGCTATGGGTGGTGTGACGGGGAGTTGCCTGTTCACACTAGCCTGCAGAATATCTGAAGCACACCTGGAGGATACATAGCCCTGCACTTAGAAAAGCCATGAGTTCCAGTCCCAGGGCTGACACTCAATGAACCTGAGCAAGTCTGTTCACCTCCCTGGATGTTGGTTTTGTGGTCTATAAAATGATATGGTTGGAGAGAATTCCTAGTGTCTCCCAGGCTCTGAAATCTTTGTTCATAAATGCCCTTTACAAAGATCTTTAGATTCCTGGATCTTGAGCTTTCTATCACTTCCCGTGCTGTCTCTGAACTTACAAATCAAACCCTCTACTTGAGAACAACCCTGAACCAACAGTCCAACGCTGACTTCCACCTTCCACAGGGAAAACAGTCACTCATCCCTTTCACACCACAGTGCCTCCACGTCCTCACCTTTACTGCCGGACACTCACTAGGAGCTATTTACTCCTGGCTCTTCAGATGAGGATTAGGACAAAAAGAGAGTACATAAACTGTGAGAGCTCAGGGAATTTTCCTGATCACTCTGACCTCCTGACATTCCAAATGAATTGCTCTCATTTCCCAAAGTCTTAGAACATCACCACAGACCCACTTCAAGAAAAGCATTTATTAAAAGTGCTTCAAACGTTTTCAAAGTGAAAGGTCTGTAAAAATGCAAGTTGTCATCTTTGCTGTGTTTTCAGTGGTCATTTACTGTACCTTCACTCACTGAGAAATATCAGATGATCTCGTTTATTGTAGGAGTTTCCATCCTGGAGAACTTGGGTTACAGAAGTGGCCACACAGAGTTCTGGGATTCAAGAGCTCATTGCAGTATTTTAACAAACTTAACATAAATCACATATTTGAAACTCTTATTAGACAGCTAATTGAACTGATTGTTATTTCAGTTATTTTGTGGTGTAGACATACTTATTTAAACACACAGGATGAGTATGAAGGGAAAAGAACGTTTGATGGAATAGACTGGAAATCTTGACCTACTATTCTCCCTTCAGATAATTCTCCAAGTTCTCTGTTTAGAATACAAGCTTGTGGTATCTGGTTGCTGCAGAGTAGAAAAGGTTTACCCGTGCTGTTCCTGCATCCACTGTTCAGTAGGATTTGGGAACTCTGAAACGTCATCAGTGGCCAGGCAGAAAATGTCAGATGAGGTTGAGGGCAAAAGGAAAAGTGAAACCCCTGCAGCAGGATCAGGATGAGGGAATGGGTCTGGAGCAAGAAAGGAGAGCTGTACAAAGCAGAGTTGAATAAACTGCCATCACCTTCAAAATTTTGTTGGTATCTAATACTTTCTTAGGTCTTAATGTATTTCTGAATAAAGAGAAGAGGGACAGTAGATGATTAAAACTTCTTATAATTAAATCTCTCTCTTACAGGCTTTCTCTCACCCGAAGGCATGCAGGATCTTAGTTCTTGGAACCAGGGATTGAACCTGTGCCCCTGAAGTGGGAGCAGGAGTCAACTGCCAGGAAAGTCTATTGTACAAGCACCATTCTGGTGCCAATATCTGTGTTCTCTGGGGAAGCAGGGAACCTTTGCCAGAGGCTCCGGGAGGGAGAGCCAAGGCTTGACATTTCCCAGAGATGATATTTGTCTGTTGATACCCCTCAGATCTGTATCTACAGCCAGCCCTGAGTTGCAGATCTGCAGGTCTAGCTGCTTCCATGCATGATTCCCTGGACTCCCCGTGTGTCCTTGAACATGCCAAGCTCTGTCACTGAGTCATTGAGCACACCGTTACCATTCTGTCCCACTGTATCCCCAACACTGTGGATGTACAACAATATGCAAAGTAAGCAGCATTTCCTCCAGGAAGGCCTCCTGACTCTCTTGCATCCTATGCCATAGTATTCAGGGCTACACGCCCATCTTCCGTCCTTTTATACTTCCTCTACAAACCTCTTAGAGGCCATTTCTCCAGCCACAAGTTCATCAGTTTACTTGCCTTTCACCCTCAGTCAACAGTAGGAATCCTGAAGGTCATAATTGTGTCTCTTTTTTTTTTGGCTGCACCATGCAGCATATGGGATCACAGTTCCTTGACCAAGGATCATACCTGGGGCCCCTGCACTGGAAGCGGGGCATTTTATCATCTGGACCACCAGGGAAGTCCTTAATAATTGTGTCTTAATTGTCTTGCATTTTTAGCACTCCTCAGGCATGCTGTCTGGCACACTAAATAAATAAATATTTACTAAACCCATGAATGAATTATTAAATGCATGAATAAGGAAGTGAATAAAAAGTGAGAAATAACATTTACCTAGTACTTACTATATTTCAGAAGCTGCAGAAGATATTATTAAATGATACTTCATTAAAATTTTAGCATTCTAATGAGGTAGATATTAGTGTTTTTGTTGATAAGCGGAAGTCCTATTAGTAGTAGCTGGTAAGCAAGTGTTCAGATGTGAACCTCTATTTCTGCATTCCTTGTCTTCTCCTGTTGTGCCTCAGTGGAAAGAAAAGTGAGGTGTGTGTACACATGCATTGTTTTTTTATTACGGCATAGGTACAAATTGAAGGAAGGAATAGAGAGATAGGAAAGTAGGGGATGCATGGAGCCTCAGGATGAATGAAAGGAAGAAGCGTTTGGGAGGTCTCTATGTAGGCAGGAGCATCCCTAGGTGGTGGGCCCTGCCTGGAACAATCTATGTGTCTCCATTGGGTGGTGTGGTCCAAAGTGTTCGTGAGTGCAGGACTCAGAGCCTGGAGGAAGACTGCACCCTGGTGCAAAGGTAGAGAAGAACTGCTCTCCCAGAACCGTGAGTGACAAAAGATAACACTGTAAGGCAATTCCACAGCACAGTAGAGAGACTGCTGCTGGAGCTGGGAATCTCCAGCTTACACAGGATCAGGATTCCAAGAAATGGTGTCTCTTCAAGGAATGAGAATAACAGATCTGGACTTTGATCTCTCTTTTCCCTCCTCCCTTCTTATGTGAAATTACCTCTCAGCCCAAGTCCGGGAGAAGGGGAGTTCTGAACGCCCCAATGTCCCTTGCTGACCACAGGTTCTTCCTGGAATCTGACTCTTGTTTTTTACCACAGCGTCCATCTGACATTTTTCCATCAATGTCACAATAAACTTTTTCAGAGGCAAAAAGATCTCTTTTCCTTTGCCCCTCTAACAAATCCAGAAAATCAGCCAAGGTCAAAGATCATGCTGTGGAGATTTTGGCAGGTTTTAAAGCAAATGTCTCAGATATCTACAGCCTCCCAGCTTGGCCCTAGCTGACAGGGTGGTCTAGGGGCTCATCACTGTCTCCTCTGGGACTCCCTGGAGCAGACGTCTCTTTTCCATCTCTTTCATAAATGCCCATGAAAGAGGTTGTAAAAGTGCTTGGGGGATCAGGAATATTGCTTCAGAAATGCCAAGCAAACTCAATCAAAACGCACCTGGGAATTCTTATATAATGATGGTTAGGGGAAAAGTCTCTGCAGCACTGTCCCTCAGGCACCCCTGAGAGCTCTGTTATGTCTCGGAGGTCCTCTCTCTTTCCCCTCCACAGTATCAAATCCCAACTTACACTAGGGGAGGCGGCCATCTCTGTGATCAAGAGAGTAGATATGGGAGAGAGAGCAAAGGAGCTGGCCTCCCGTTCATAGAAGCAGCTAAGTTGGAAATCCCCTATCTGCCAGCTGTGTGTGTCAGGATTTCCTGGACCCTTTGTTCTTGCAAGTGCTAGAGAATTTATTGTCACTTTCTCTACAGTGGATTCTGTAAGCAGAAATGTCATCTAATCAAGCATGTCTCCTCTCAGCCAATGCATTGTCCTCCTTGTTCCTAACATGAGAGACCTTTTTGTGTTGGAAATTGTTCTGTGCTTAACCACCCACCACTCCCAATCCTGACTTCTATGTAGCCCTGGACCCTGAGTGTCTTGAAGACTTTGAACACTTGGTGGTCCTTTCCAGGTCTTTCCATCCTGGAGAACATGGTTTTACAGAAGTGTCCGTGTAATGAAAGGAATAGGAGCTGAGAACTCATTTTAATATTTTGAAAACCTTAATCAGATGTCATGTTCTCCTCTTTGAAGGTCTCACTAGAGAGTGAATCATGTTCAAAAGTTAATACTTATTTGAATGTATTTTGTTGGGGGACACATATATTCTGAAATACGTGGAATGAGTGTGAAAGGGGAAGAATGCCTGATGGAATCGAGTGGAGATCTTGACCTTCCTTTTCTCTCTTCAGATAGCTCTCCAGGGTCTTACTGTCCCTGTGTCTAAATAACAAGATTGTGACCTTTGGTTGAAGTACAGCAGCAAAATGGTTCCTTGAGTGCACTGTCCAATAGGATCGGGGGATTCTGAAACCTCACCAGTGGGCAGGCAGAAAAGCTCAGATCAGATTGAGGGTGATCTATAAAGAGTAAACCCTGCATCAGGACAGGGATGGGGGATGGGCCAGGAAAGAGTAAGGAAGACTGAACAGGGCAGCCTGGAATAAAGTGTTTTCAACTGAACTTTCCATTCAGTTCAGTCGCTCAGTCGTGTCTGAGTCTTTGTGACTCCATGAATCGCTGCAGGCCAGGCCTCCCTGTTCATCAAAACTGCTGGAGTTTATCCAAACTCATGTCCATCGAGTCGGTGATGCCATCCAGGCATCCCATCCTCTGTCGTCCTCTTCTCCTCCTGCCCCCATTCCCTCCCAGCATCAGGGTCTTTTCCAATAAGTCAATTCTTCACATGAGGTAGTGAAAATATTGGTGTTTCAGCTTCAGGATTAGTCCTTCCAATGAACACCCAGGACTGATCTCCTTTAGGAAGGACTGGTTGGATGTCCTTGCAGTCCAAGGGACTCTCAAGAGTCTTCTCCAACACCAGAGTTCAAAAACATAAGTTCTTTGGTGCTCAGCTTTCTTCACAGTCCAGCTCTCACATCCCTACATGACCACTGGAAAAACCATAGCCTTGACTAGATGGACTTTTGTTGGGAAAGTAATGTCTCTGCTTTTGAATATGCTGTCTAGGTTGGTCATAACTTTCCTTCCAAGGGGTAAGCGTCTTTTAATTTCACGGCTGTAATCACCATCTGCAGTCATTTTGAAGCCCCCCTCAAATAAAGTCTGACACTGTTTGCACTGTTTCCCCATCTATTTCCAACTTCACTTGCATCCACTTAATTTCTTAACTCTTCATGACACTTCTGGAAAGAGCAGAAGCAGTGTGGATGGTTGCTACTGCTGCTAAGTCGCTTCAGTCCTGTCTGACTCTGTGTGACCCCATAGATGGAAGCCAATCAGGCTCCCCCGTCCCTGGGATTCTCCAGGCAAGGACACTGGTGTGGGTTGCCATTTCCTTCTCCAATGCATGAAGGTGGAAAGTAAAAGTGAAGTCGCTCAGTCGTGTCCGACTCTTAGTGACCCCATGGGCTGCAGCCTACCTGGCTCCTCCGTCCGTGGGATTTTCCAGGCAGGAGTACTGGAGTGGGGTGCCATTGCTGCTTAAAATTAAATCACATCTTCTCAGAGGCTTTCTGTCTTGTCCTTCTGGCTCCAGGGACCTATGCCATGTTGGTGCCTATGTCTGCATTCTCAGGGGAAGCAGGGAACCTTGGTCAGAATCTCCAGGATGCTGAGCCCAGAAATGTCATTTGCCAGCAATGATATCTGTGTGCCAATATCCCTGAGATATCTATCCACAGCCCTGCCCTGAGCTGAAGATCTGTGGATCTAGCTGCTTCCATGCATGGTTCCATGGACTTTCCTGTGTGTCCTTGAACTTTCCTTGTGCTCTGCCACCTGGAAACTGAGCACACCTTTCCCTCTGACTCTACCCTCAACACCTTGGATTTATTAGAATATGCAATGTGAGCAGCATCTCCTCCTGGAAGTCCTCCCTGACACTCCTCCACCCTCTCTTGGGTTATATCCTCATCTCCTGTCCTTTTCCAGCCCCTCTGCCATGCTCTCCAAGCCTGTTCTCCAGCGATAAGTTCATCTGCTTACTTGTCCTTTACATTCTGTCAACAGTGGAAAACTTGAGGGTCATGACTGTGTCTGCATTACCCTATACCTTCAGCACTTTCTCGGCATGTTGTCGGGCACAGGATGTATTTACTAACTAGACTAGTTACCAATTGCATAAACGAATGAATTAATGCATGAATAATTGAGTAAAAATAGGAAGCAAAATTTCTTGAGTACTTCAGTTCAGTTCAGTTGCTCAGTCATGTCTGAGTTTTTGTGACCCCATGGACTACAGTGTGCCAGGCTTCCCTGTCCATCACCAACTCGCAGAGCCTGCTCAAATTCATGTCCATCAAGTCAATGATGCCATCCAACCGTCTCATCCTCTGTCATCCCCTTCTCCTCCTGCTTTCAATCTTTCCCAGCATCAGGGTCTTTTCCAATGAGTCAGTTCTTCGCATCAGGTGTCCAAAATATTGGAGTTTCAGCTTCAGCATCAGTCCTTCCAATGAATATTCAGGGATGATTTCCTTTAGGATGGACTGGTTGGATCTCCTTGCAGTCCAAGGGACTCTCAAGAGTCTTCTCCAACATCACAGTTCAAAAGCATCAATTCTTCAGCGCTCAGCTTTCTTCACAGTCCAACTCTCACATCCATACATGAACACTGGAAAAGCCATAGCCTTGACCAGATGGACCTTTGTTGGCAAAGTAATGTCTCTGCTTTTGAATATGCTATCTAGGCTGGTCATAACTTTCCTTCCAAGGAGTAGGCGTCTTTTAATTTCATGGCTGCAATCACCATCTACAGTGATTTTGGTGCACCCAAAATAAAGTCTGACACTGTTTCTACTGTTTCCCCATCTATTTGACATGAAGTGATGGGACTGGATGCCATGATCTTAGTTTTCTGAATGTTGAGCTTTAAGCCAACTTTTTCACTCACCTCTTTCACTTTCATCAATATATCAATCTATGAGACAAAGCTATCCTATTGAAACAAGTATGGTACTTGGATGAAAAACAGACATATAGACCAGTGGACCAGAAGTGAGAGGTCAGATTTAAGCCCATGCTGCTGCTGCTGCTAAGTCGCTTCAGTCGTGTCCGACTCTGTGTGACTCCATAGACGGCAGCCCATCAGGCTCCTCCGTCCCTGGGATTCTCCAGGCAAGATCACTGGAGTTGGTTGCCCTTTCCTTCTCCATAAGCTCATGCAAATGCTGTTAACTCATATTTCCCAAGGGAGCCAAGAATGCTCAATGGGGAAAGAGAGAATTTTTAGTAAATCTTGTTGGGGAAACTGGGTATCTGCATGCTGAAAAATGAAAAAGGATCTCTATCTCATTCTCATTCACAACAATTCACATGGCATTGAGTAAAGATTCTCTTGTAATGTGTTTATGCATAGAGCTCTTGAAATGAAACATGGGCAAAACGTCCCTTGATATGGGTGCAGGCACGAGTCTTGGTACTGCGCTTCAAGTTCAATCAATAAAACCCATTTTCAATGAACCACAATCAGTTTCTTAGGCGTTACAGCTCCCCGAGTCTGAAACACCTGTCTCACCTGGGCCACTGAGCTGGACCTTCGTACCTGGAGGTCGTGCCTCTGCTCCTCATCACCAGGCTCCACCAAAACCAAGGGCAGCTGCTCATCAGTGGGCTTCACCACCTTCAGGGTGAGGTGGATGGTTGTCTCCTTGTTGATGCCACATGATGACAGAGTTCTCTGGGCCTTTAGGGTCTTTGAGCCCAGCTGGAGGACCTGGTCCTGCATGGGAATCTTGGTCTTATACCACACTTGTTCAGTGATCTCCTTTGCTCTTTGTCTCAAGTTGACTTTGAAGGTCGTGCATCCCACGGTCTCACAAAGGACATTCACCTGGACAACAAAGGCCAGGAGACTGTTACTTAGAATGCCTGGCCCCTTTTACATCCTTTGTGCCACTGCCTTAATTGCTCCCACCTTTCACTGCCAGTCTGGTTCTCTACTTTCTTTACAACAATCTCTGTCCCTTCCGTCTGTGGGGCTTCTTTTTCTGAATTTTCAAAGTTATAATGTTGGAAAAGCGGTGATATTCATTTATGACCATATCTCTCACCCATCTTATTAATGACTTCCTACCTTATTTACCTGTTTCTTGTTAAGATAAACTTTGTCAAGTGTCAAAAGTATATACAGCTACCAAGCATCCAAAGATGTTCTTGACATTCCAAACAACTCCCAAAGAGAATTTCCAGTACTTGACAGCCTAGTCAATACTGACAGGGCTGTCCTCCATGATTATGTGAGAAGGCGATCCTGGTTAGGACCCATATGCTCTGTTCTGTAAGTTTCCTTTTAATGTCCCAATGCTATATAGTAACAACCTGCATATTCTGGTGATGGTATGTTCAATATCTCTCATTCACCTTTATTTCCTATTTTTTTAAAATCTAAATTTATTTATTTTAATTGGAGGATAATTACTTTACAATATTATAGTGGTTTTGCCATACAGCAACATGAATCCGCCACGGGTGTACATATGTTCCCCATTCTGAACCCTGCTCCCCACCTCCCCCCATACCATCCCTCTGGGTCATCCCAGTGCACCAGCCCCAAGCATCCTGTATCCTGCATCGAACCTGGACTGGCGATTCATTTCTTATATGATATTATACATGTTTCAATGCCATTTTCCCAAATCATCCCCCCTCTCCCTCTCCCACAGAGTCCAAAAGAGTGTTCTATACATCTGTGTCTCTTTTGCTGTCTCACATACAGGGTTATCATTACCATCTTTCTAAATTCCATATATATGCGTTGCTGCTAAGTCACTTCAGTTGTGTCGACCCTGTGCTACTCCATAGATGGCAGCCCACCAGGCTGCCCCGTCCCTGGGGTTCTCCAGGCAAGAACACTGGAGTGGGTTGCCATTTCCTTCTCCAATGCATGAAAGTGAAAAGTGAAAGTGAAGTTGCTCAGTCATGTCCAACTCTTAGCGACCCCATGGACTGCAGCCGACCAGGCTTCTCTGTCCATGAGATATTCCAGGCAAGAGTACTGGAGTGGGGTGCCATTGCCTTCTCTGATATATGCGTTAGTATACTGTATTGGTGTTTTTCTTTCTGGCTTACTTCATTCTGTATAATAGGCTCCAGTTTCATCCACCTCATTAGAACTGATTCAAATGTATTCTTTTAAATATTTTCTATGTTTTAATATCACCTAGTATAGAATGTAATCTCCTCCTAGTCAGATAAAGGTTCCACTCACAGAAAGTAGGGAGTATGTCTAAGTCTTAGTTCAATATTCTGAACATGGGGATGCTCACTCCTGTGTTGCGTGAATGTGGACAATTATAGGCCAACACATTTATAACTTAGTGAAAATCATAACTAAACCAAGTCTTACACTTAAACAACACATCGAAACCACTCCACTGAAACGAAAAAAAAAAAAAAAACAACAAACAACAACCAGACATAGATAAATTGCTGCTGCTATATAATATAACCTACTATGTCTGAAATCATGATGAATTGGAAAATCTGAGCAGACCAATAACAAGGAAGTCAACTGAATCACTAATCAAAAGCCTCCCAATAAGAAGAAAAAAGAAAAGCTCGGAGAAGAGTACATTGTTTTGAAATGAATGCCACCAAAATTTTAAAGACAAATTAAAACCAATTCTTCTCAAAACCTTCCCTCAAATTGAAGAGGGCAGAACACTCCCAAAGTCTTTTTATGAGGCAGTTGTACCTTGATGGTGGGCCTTAGGAAGCATCACTATGAACAAAGCTAGTGGAGGCGATGGAATTCCAGTTGAGCGTTTTCAAATCCTAAAAGATGATGTTGTGAATGTGCTGCACTCAGTATGCCAGCAAATTTGGAAAATGCAGCAGTGGCCACAGGACTGGAAAAGGTTGGTTTTCATTCCAATCCCAAAGAAAGGCAATGCCAGAGAATGTTCACACTACAATTGCATTCATCTCGCACACTAGCAAAATAATGTAAAATCCTCCAAGCCAGGCTTCAATAGTACATGAACTGTGAACTTCCAGATGTTCAAGCTGGATTTGGGAAAGGCAGAGGACCCAGAGATCAAATTGCCAACATCCACTGGATGATCAAAAAGCAAGTGAGTTCCAGAAAAACATCTACTTCTGCTTTATTGACTATGCCAAAGCCTTTGACTGTGTGGACCACAACAAACTGTGGAAAATTCTTCAAGAGATGGGAGTACCAGACCACCTGACCTGCCTCCGGAGAAATATGTATGCAGGTCAAGAAACAACAGTCAGAACTGGACATGGAACAACAGACTGGTTCCAAATCGGGAAAGGAGCACGTCAAGGTTGTATATTGTCACCGTGTTTATTGAACTTATATGCAGAGTTGGGCTTGATGAATCATAAGCTGGAATCAAGACCGCTGGAAGAAATATCAATCACCTCAGATATGCAGATGACACCACCCTTTTGGCAGAAAGTGCAGAGGAACTACAAAGCCTCTTGCTGAAACTGAAAGAGGAGAGTGAAAAAGTTGGCTTAAAGCTCAACATTCAGAAAACTAAGATCATGGCATCTGGTCCCATCACTACCTGGCAAGTAGATGGGGAAACACTGGAAACAGTGAGAAAGTTTATTTTAGGGGGCTCCAAACTCACTACAGATGGTGACTGCTGCCATGAAATTAAAAGACCCTTGCTCCTTGGAAGAAAAGCTATGACCAACCTAGACAGCGTACTAAAAAGCAGAGACATTACTTTGCCAACAAAGGTCCATCTAGTGAAAGCTATGGTTTTTCCAGTAGTCATGTATGGATGTGAGATCTGGACTATAAAGAAAGTTGAGCACTGAAGAATTGATGCTTTTGAACTGTGGTGCTGGAGAAGACTCTTGAGAGTCCCTTGGACTGCAAGGAGATCCAACTAGTCCATCCTAAAGGAAATCATCCCTGAATATTCATTGGAAGGACTGATGCTGAAGGTGAAACTCCAATATTTTGGCCACCTGATGTGAAGAAGTGACTCATTGGAAAAGACCCTGATGCTGGGAAAGATTGAAGGCAGGAGAAGGGGACCACAGAGGATGAGATGATTGAATGGCACACACCCACTCAATGGACTTGAGTTTAAGTAGGCTCCAGCAGTTGGTGATGCACAGGGAGGCCTGGTGTGCTGCAGTCCATGGGGTTGCAAAGAGTTGGAGAGGACTGAGTGACTGAACTGAATCGAACTAATCCCTGTCTTGTCACTGGAATGCCTCAGATGACCTCTTTCAGTCTTCATTCAAAAATATCTTCCTAATGTAGATGCCACAGACATTTCTTTCCTGAAGTCTCACTCTTCTGTGCTAAGCATTGCCCTCATGCCAAGTTCCTTCCGAGTGTTTATATTCTTATATCAGTTAACAGCTCAGGTCATAAAGAATATAGGATAATAGAGTTATGTGAACCTCTCTCTTGCGACTAGAAGGAGGCTTAAGAGCCCTGGATCCCTAAACAGAATAAGGGAAACGAGAATCAAAACAATATTTCCGTAGTTTGAAGTTTTGCCAGCCCTGCTGAGCACAAAGGCTACTCCCACTTCATACTACGTACCCTATCAGAGGCCAGGGCAAGGTCTCAATACCAGAGAACTCAGGGGCCCAACAACCAGGTCCTCTTCAAAGAAGCTTACTCCACATTGCATAAGAGTGGAGTATGCCTGTCTCCTCCACTTCCAGATGTCTTCCTGGCCGCCCCATCTCCCCAGCACTGTCCCTCATGCACCCCCGAGAGCTCCGTCATGTCTCGGAGGTCCTCTCTCTTTCCCCTCCATATTGATGTGTCTATTCTACCCCAGCTGGAGCACTGTAGCTCCAAGAAGATGAACTCGTGGCTTAGTGTGCAGGGTGTGGGGGAGGGGTGGGGGGAGACGCCCATAAACGGGGGCTAGTAGGGATGGAGTGTGTATGGAGTGGGCAGTAGCTTTGAAGAGAGAAGGGTCTTTGGAAAAAGAGGCAGAGAGCTCATGTGAACTCAGTTTGATCTCCTCCTGTTTGTCACTGCATTAGTCTTTTGTGAGCATGGGGAGAGTTGGTCTTTTGCCTGAAGTGCTTAGTGTCCACTGCAGGGATGAGGCAGAGCTTGTGTTCATCAGAGGGACCAGTGATGTGGCCTCACCCTCATCTCCATCTCTGTCTGGTTCACTTCCTGGAGTGAGGCTGGGGCTGCGAGGGGTCAGGCCCCTTTGGCCCTTTTAATATTACTCTGACCACAAATGGCAAACCTGCCCTCAGCGTGGAAAGCCATCTTCCCACTCAGAGGGTGAGGAGGTGAGACGCTGTGTGTTCTGACAGCCGCTCATGACCATCATCGTCCTGTGTGATGGGGCTCTTAGTCCCAGGAGGAAGCAATGAGGTCAGGGCGAGTTGGGTGGACCCAGGGGCAGTGGACAGGGAGGGGCATACTAGGTCAGAGGGGCTGGGTTGGAGAGGAGACCCCCATGTCACTGCCATCAGAAGGAGCACAGAGAAGTGGGGAGTGAGTGGAGGATTAACCCTTCCCTGCCATCCTAGGGATCTTCTATGGTTACAAGGGGCTACTGCTGCTGCTGGATATCTTTCTTGCTTATGAGACCAAGAGTGTGTCCATCGAGAAGATCAATGACCACTGGGCTGTGGGCATGGCCATCTACAATGTGGCGGTGAGCTCCCTGGACACCTGGCATTGACTGTGGGGACTGGCCACAGCAACCCAGATGGGAGTGGCCTGGGAAGAATGAGGTGCCCGGTGTGGGGTGAGTTGGGTGGAAGTCTTAAAACGTTTTCTAAAGCCTTGGGTTTGAAAAGCACTTTATAAATTTATAAAGTGCACCTCAATCTTCTTACACAACCCAGTGAAGTGGTGATTAGCATCCCCACTAGACAGACGTGGAAGCAGAAACAGGTGAAATTCCTCATCTGTGTTTCCCAAGCTGGAATCTGAAAGAGATTTCCTGCCAGGGATGCTCAGGACAGGCTCTTAAGGACTCTGATGTGTGTACAGAGATCCTGGGGGCTCCTGTCTGGAGGGAGGGGCTGTCCTAAGGCTGGAGCTGGTTTGGGACAGTTTATCTGGGATTCTTACCAACCTATAGTTGAGGATGAACCTGACTATTGTTGTTGTTCAGTCGCTAAGTCGTGTCCGACCTTTGAGACCCCATAGACTTCCCTGTCCTCTTCCTCCCTATCTCCCGGAGTCTGCTCAAAATCATGTCCACTGAGTCAGTGATGCCATCCAACCATCTCATCCTTGGCTGCCTCCTTCTCCTTTGCTCTCAGTCTTTCCCAGCATCAGGGTTTTCCCCAATGAGTCAGCTCTTCCCATCAGGTGGCCAGAGTATTGGAGCTTCAGCTTCAGCATCAGTCCTTCCAGTGAATATTCAGGGTTGATTTCCTATAGGTTTGACTGGTTTGATGTCCTCGCTGTCCAAAGGACTGTCAAGAGTCTTCTTCAGCACCCCACAATTCAAAAGCATCAATTCTTCAGTGCTCAGTCTTCTTTATGGTTCAACTCTCACATCCCGACTTTGGGTCCTTTTTGAATGGAAAGTTCCCCAGGAACCTGTCCCCATAGACTTTTCTGGGGGAAGAAGACCCTGGCTCTCGTCTACACCAGCAGGCCTGTGACCCCACACATGCTTTGCCCCCAGGTGCTATGCCTTATCACTGCCCCGGTCACCATGATCCTGTCCAGCCAGCAGGATGCTGCCTTCGCCTTGCCTCTCTCGCCATAGTTTTCTCCTCCTATATCACCCTGGTGGTGCTCTTTGTGCCCAAGGTATGGCTCTGGTTGTCCTCCCAGCCTCTCCAGTCCCTGTCCCCTCTGTGTCCCTACTTCCCTTCCTCCCACTTCATCCGTTTTGGGCCCAGCTGCCTCTTGTTTTCCTTCCTTCCAATTGCAACCCACCATGAGCTAATTGCTGACAGTCCCTGCTGGCCCATCCACACCCCCAACTCCCGCTCCCAGATGCGCAGGCTGATCACCCGAGGGGAGTGGCAGTCGGAGGCACAGGACACCATGAAGACAGGGTCCTCGACCAACAACAACGAGGAGGAGAAGTCCAGGCTGTTGGAGAAGGAGAACCGCGAGCTGGAGAAGATCATCGCCGAGGTGTGTGGTGAAGGCAGAGGTGGGGGCAGGTCAGGGAGGCCCACGTCTCAGGTGGGGTCAGGCTTCCAGAGGTAGAGCTTGAGATCGGGGTTCCTGTGCACGTGATTTACCAAGGGAGGGTCTCAGGAGACAAGCTGCCAGGGAGTGAGTGGAAGAGGACAGGGAAGGGGAGAAGGTGGAGTCGGTCTTAGGTAAAAATCTGGTAAAGTGCGCGCCTCAGCAGGTGGAGGGGCTCTGGAGCGGGACCTGCATTGTTGACTCCGCCTCCTGGAGCTGAGGGCGTGTCCCTGGGCTGGGCGTGGCTGGTTGTGGGGGTTGAGTATATCCTCCAGTGAGAGGGGTCTGGGCAGATATACAGGGTGTTTGCAGTGCCCCCAGCGGGAGTTAGGGGCCAGTGCAGTATCAGACTCGGGGTATTCAAACTGGGTTGGCATTAATCTATTGAGAAGCAGGAGCTCTGTGCTCGGCCATTTCTCCCCTCCCCTCCCACCTTTCTTTCTCTGATCTCAACTGCTGCCCCACTGTTCAGCGTGTGCTTTCGGCTCTCCCTGTTCCTGCCTGATGGTTCCTGTTCCTTTCTTCTGTCCGTCTTCCCCTCCCTCTACCCCACAGTTTTCTCTGCTTCTCCTTCCCTCCTCCCACCCTTTACTGACTTCTCTCTCTCCCACTCGCCCGGTTGTGTTCTTCCTCCAGAAAGAGGAGCGGGTCTCTGAACTGCGCCATCAGCTCCAGTCTCGGCAGCAGCTCCGATCCCGGCGTCACCCTCCGACACCCCCAGACCCCTCGGGGGCCTGCCCAGGGGGCCCCCTGAGCCCCCTGACCGGCTTAGCTGTGATGGAAGTCGAGTCCACTTGCTTTACAAGTGAGGGAGGTGTGAGGGGGGACAGGCAAGTAGGGGGAGGAAGAGGGAGAAGGCGGGGAGCTTGGGACGAAGCAGGGGATCCCTGCCCTAGGTGGGAAGAACACGGTTCCATCCCATCTCTTGTAAATACCTGCCCCGCTTGAGTCCCAGAGTCCCAGGTTCCAGCGTCGTCTGAGTCTCCAGTGCTCTGGGAGCCGGGCCCTGTTCTCTCATTCATTCCTATCATTGTCTGTCTCTACTTCATAATCGGGTTTGTACCCGGCTTGAAGCTTCTCACTCACTGGCTCCTTGGTGCCTCACGACACACACCCCCTCTTCTTTTCCTCTGGTTGCCACGACAACCCGGCAGCCCCCTGGCCTCTGTGCTCTGCTCCCACCGGCAGGGGCCTCCCCAGAGTGCTCTCCCCGTGGCAACAGGGCCTGGCCATTTCTCTCCCCATCCTCATCTCCTTCCAACCCACTTGCCCCTCCACACAGCCACACGTTTTATCCCTCTTGAATTTAGCTTTTGCAAGGCACTCACTCTTTTTGTCAAGGGTCACATCCCTCTTCCCAACACACATCTGTCCTCCCTGTTCTCACTTTCTTGTTTTCACATGCGTTTCACATGTGCTCTCTCCACCCTTCCTGTGGTTGCACATGCCCTGCTGTATTCCCTTCCCTCATGGCTGCGTGAGCCCCTCAAGGTCATGGATATGCCCTTGGGAGAGCTGTGTGGGTGGGCGTGTGCCATTTGTACACGTCCAAGTTTACCTGTGCACTTGCCCTATGTGCCCTCTTGTACCCTTTTCTTTTTGCACCTTAAAATCATTGTGTTCTTCCAGCAGAGCCATATGCACCGACCCTGCACATTGTTACAGACTTTCCCCCGATTCCCATCTGGTGGGGCCGTCCACGTCTGGGTCCACATCACACTCGGTTTCTGCTCGCACTCACCCTGTTCTCCTTTGCGCTCTGGAGCATCCTCGGTCCACACTCAAAATCCTCCTTTACAGAAATGTTCCCTTCGGTTTTGTATTTTTCTGAGGGAAAGAAGGGAGAGGAAATGGGGGCAGGTTTGGGGAGCTCCTTGTAGTGGGTAGTTGGTGAGAAGCCTGACCAAAGGAATGCACCCCTGACTGTGGAGGCGGAAGATGATCACATGTGGTGGGAGATCCTTTTTGCACTGTGGTGTCCTTGGGGAAGGAGCTCCCCAAATCTCAATAAACCAGTGAATGGATTGACTCAGCACCCCGTCCATTACTGTGAACCAAATGAGTTTCAGCCCAAGGAGGGAGGGCTCTGGGGCCCCCCTGAATTGATGAAAAGGCACTTCAGTGGAGGGATGGACAGGAGTGTTGATCCATCTAGGGCTTAGCAGGACAAAGCAGGACACAGTTAGGGCTGAGATTAGTGAGGGGTGACATAACAGGTTAAAAGTGTGGGCCAGAGTCAAACTCCCAGAGCTTCAGATTCTACCACATACACAAAAACATTCCTAATCTCTATTCTCCACGTCCTCACATGTGAAGGTAATAGTCATCGTCCCCACCACCATCTTCACATCCATCCCTCCGTGGAGTGGATGTCAGGACGAGCGCTCACGATGGTTCTTGGCTCATGGAGCATGTTGGGTAAACAAGCCACTGTCACTGTTTAATGAGATCTCTGACAGTGATGGGCATGTATTGGGAAGCTGGAGCATGTGGCTGAACAGATGTGAGGGCTATTCCTCCTAGGAATTGAGGATAATAAAAAACATGACCGCTCGGAGGTAGCGGATTCGATGGTCCTGAGTTCTTCCAGCCTGAAAAGTCATTGAGAACTCTGAGCATCTTGGCAGGAGCTTGCTGTCCACATGAAAGAAAGTCCTCAATGGCCAATGGAAACAAAACAAAACATTGCTCGACAATTTTGTAATTTTTGTGTCCCCTTGGAGAAGTGTTTTTTTTTTTTTCCCCCGAAGCTCAGTTTCTCTCCTTCCCCATAGCACTGATTTTTAAAAAGTGATTTTCATATTTTTTTTTTTTTTGAAAGCACTGCAAGGATTGGATGGGCCTTGTCATTTCACCACCCTGTTTAATAGCCAATTTCTGAAGTTTCCCAAGAGCAGGGGAGGTTAAATCTTGGACCAGTTCTTGAAAACCATTCCACTGTGAGTATCCACTTTGGATCACTAGGATTTGAATCTAGTTGCTCTTCATCCCACAATGGAGCATTCTCCAGGCAAAGGAAGAGGCCTGTGGTGGAAGTCAGCTGGTAGTGTAGAAAAGTGACAGTTGGCTTCAGAAGCAGCAGTGGGAGCTACCTCCCAGCTCTGCAGAACAGAAAAGACCAGAGTTACCATCTTGAACTTTCCTTGTGGTCGTTGAGGTCCAGCAAAGAGTCGGACTTGGTGTCCGACTCTTTGCAGCCCTGTGAACTATACCCTGCTAGGCTCCTCTGTCCGTTGATTTCCCAGGCAAGAATACTGGAGTGGCTTGCCATTTCCTTCTCCAGGGGAATCTTCCCGACCAAGGATTGAACCTGCGTTTCCTGCTTGACAGGTGGGTTCTTTACTACTGAGCCACCTGGGAGGCCCTCTTGGCACTTAGCAGGGCTGCAGATTACAGAATATCAGTTCTACTGTGCCACGGTTAAGCCAGACATTTCTTGGCTGGCAGGCAGCACAGACAGGGCCAGGTCGAATGGTAGGGCTAGCGGGGGTGGAAAGGAAGTGTGGGACCACTACTCAGCAGTTCTGGGAAGAGCTCCCTTGGCCTCTCCAGCCCTGCTGGGTCAGGGTGGGCTTCAGCCCTGGGCTTTCAGATCTCCTGACTGTAGAACGTCTTGAACTCTAGACTGTCTGCTGGACTTCAGTGGCCCCTCCTCAGCCTTGACTTGGTCTTTTGCCTCCCTGCCCTGATCACTCCTTAACAGGACGTGTTTTGTGAACACTTTGCTGCTATATTAGTTTTATTATTTTTTCAGTCAATCAGGTTTTGATGGGGAAATTATGGTGGTAGGTGCTTGTCTAGGCCTTGGGGTAGAGCAGTGGGCAGGGCTTCCCTCGTAGCTCAGTCAAAAAAGAATCTACTTGCAATGCAGGAGACCCAGGTTCAATTCCTGGGTTGGGAAGATCCCTGGAGAAAGAAATGGCAACCTACTCCAGTATTCTTGCTGAGAAATCCCATGGACAGAGGAACTTGGCAGGCTACATCCATGGGGTCGCGAGAGTTGGACAGGATTTAGCACTAAACCACACCAGAGCAGTAGGCAAGATGGGCTTTTGTGGGATGTACATTCTCAAAGTGGAAAGTTGAAGTAAGTAGGCAGGTAAATTAAACAAGGTAGCTTGAGAGAACAGCCAGGAGTGTGGGCACCTCACAGTCCGTAGTTTCTGCTGCTCGGGACTGTGCCGAGGGAAGGGGTCATGTGCTCATGTCTGTTTTCTGACAAGGAGACTGCAACTGCGAGAGGAAGACTCTGGTCCAGGGTCACACAGTTGATGAGAGGAGACAGCATCCAGGTTGAGTGAATTAGTGTCTGTTGCTGCATAACCTGTTACCCCAAAACTGTGGCTTAAGAAAATAATCATTTATTATGTCTCATGGCTTTGTGGGTCAGGAACTCAGGGGACAGTGGAGAGATTTGAAGGCTGGGGGCTGGAACCCTCAGAAGGGTGTCAAGATGGGGGTTAGCCAAGGCCTCAGCTGGGGCTGTGGGCTGGAACCCCTACACCTGGCCTTTCCATGCAGTCTGGGATTCCTTACAACATGGTGCCTGGGTTCAGAAGCCAAGGGTCTGAGCCAGCTAGGTTGAAGCCCAACTTTTTCTGACTGAGCCTTGCCACGGCCCATAGGGTCCATTGTCGGGGCAGTCACAAGGCCATGCCAGATTCAAGGAGAGGAAGAGCAGGACCTCACTTCATGCTGGGCTAAGCATCAGTCCCACTGTGAAAAGAACACATGGGATGGC